>JAJOZX010001135.1:22500-462500 GCA_023014485.1 Bathynomus jamesi | reverse complement strand
CGCATGCTGGACCTAGTACAATGTAGCCCAACTACCAGGGTTCGAAGGATTTCTAGGCGAATTGGTGAATCCGCATCGCGTGTATGGCGAACCATACATGATGAGGGCTTGTATCCCTATCATTTACAACGTGTGCAAGCTCTTCAACCGGAAGATTACGATAAATGTGTTCAATTTTTCCAGTGGATGGTTATGCATCTCCAAATTCTTAATCGCATACTGTTTAATGATGAAGCACAATTCATTCGGAATGGAATTAACAATAGACGAAATTTCCACTTGTGGTCCGCCGATAATCCCCACAGTATCGTTGAAGGAAACTTTCAACATCGATTCTCGGTGAATGTTTGGTGCGGTGTAATTGGAGATCAGCTGATTGGACCGTTCGTTTTCGAACAACGATTAACTGCTGATATTTACAGTATCTGAACTACCTGATGAACGAATTGCCGCTTTTGCTGGAGGACATACCCTTGGAGACAAGATGCAGGATGTTCTTTCAGCACGATGTGGCGCCACCACATTTTGGTCGTCATGTTACGGATTACTTGAATCAGCGGTAAGGGAATCGTTGGATCGGTCGTGCTGGTCCAATATCGTGGCCCCCGTGATCTCCGGACCTAACCCCGTTAGATTTCTTTTTATGGCGCCTTAAGAAAGAGATGGTCTACAAGACCAAAGTACAAATGAGAGAGGAACTCTTGCTTCGAGTATGGATGCCGCTGCTTACATACGAGAACACCCCGAAATGATTCACTGGGCAGAGGAGTCTTGTTTGGAACGAGCAAGGCTGTGCATTGAAAACCGAGGCGGACATTTTGAACATTAATAAGGTATATCTCATAAAATGTAGCAATAAATATATATCAGATAAATTATTTGTTCTGTGTGCCTTAAAACGTCCGTAGCTCCGCAACGGTTGGAAATAACACCGATGTTGTATTAACTATTTTACTCGATATCACCCCCTAAATTACGCCCCAAAGTATGGCAGACTTGTTGTGAAAAGTAGTATGGCCGCAAACAAGACGAGTGCAGAGCAATTGCAATGTTGATCAAATGAGTGCCAGTGCCATCCACCCAACCCCCTTGTTGCAAGGTGCCAACCCCAAGGTGCCAAAAGAGGGGGGAATCCACCAGCAAGCTGGGAGGTGTCCGCCTAACCTCTTTGGTGGAGAAGGTGGGACGGCCTCACCCACCCCAAAGGGGTGCAGAAGCTTAATGAGAGCTCAGGTAGCATCATTTGGCTTAGAACTCGAAGTATAAACAAATACATTTATGGGGCCAGGGGATAGACCGACAAGGTCTCTAAATACGACCCAATACAGAGCGCTATTAAACATCAAATACGTTTATGGGGCCAGGGGGATAGACCGACAAGGTCTCAAACAAAGGGCGACGCTAATAGTTTTTCTATTAAGCTTCTCATGGTGGAACACCACGAGGCCGATTTGACGTTTGGTGAGCGATCTCTTAAACAAAAAATCGAATAAAATTAACTAAGTTTAATACAAAAACAAATTTCATCACAATATACAATTTTATCCTTAAACTATAACATAAAAAGCATTAATATAACTTTATATTAAAAATAGATTCTATTTCGGGGTAATTTATTAATTTTTCCTCTTTTATCCAATTATTTTGTTTCAATATAAATTTATCTTTAAGACACAAATATATCTTCAAACTTTATTACAAAAAATATTAATATAACTTTATAATAAAAATAGATTCTATTTCGGGGTAACTTATTCATTTTTCCTCTTTTACGCAACTATTTTGTTTCGATACAAATTTCTCTTTAAGACACCAATATATCTTTAAACCTTATTACAAAAAAATATTAATATAACTTTATATTAAAAATTAGTTCTATTTCGGGGTAACTTATTCATTTTTCTCCTTTACGCAACTCTTTTGCTTCAATACAAATTTATCTTTAATATAAAATTTTATCCTTAAACCATAACATAAAGACGTTAATATAATTTTTAAAACAAAATAACCTATTGAATGAATAAGTTATATTTGGTAAAGACACCTCCCCAGAATTCGCGGCTCGTCCTATTACAACCCAATGGACGGGGTATGAGAACGAATACAGGGTCTCTGGCTGGCGGAAAGTCTCGCTCTCACACAGGAAACTCGTGAATCGAATATTAGGGGTGGGGCCAATTGGGGTCACGTATATAAGAGGGAACATTTTCAGCTAGATCCACAAGAATGATTTATCAACGAGTAACTACACATTCTCTCATCATGGACACTTCCAGTCAGACACATCAGCTTTACTGCTCCCCGCAATTGTTTGAAGACGGGGACCTCTCTGCAGTGACTACGCTCCATCTTTTCGCAGCGGCTGACCGGAACGCCCTACTTTCAACTCAGTTCATTGCAGAAATTTGTGACAGCGAGAAAGAACCAGTGGATGAAGAGGCCATTAAAATGTGAGTAACTACGTAATAATTTAGTTTGTGATTCGTTTTCAGGCTATATACATCGTATCATTCAGTGCTTATCCATTGCAAATGTTAGTTAATTAATAAAAAGCCATAATAAATGACGAGAAAGGATATTTACCCAGGGGTTCGAGACTCTGCGAAGGGGCTTAGTAGCACCGCTAATCTTTCTTCCTGAGAATGTCATTTAGAGAGTGAATTTTATTATGCGATGAAGGTATTCTTTGAAAGTGAAACTTTATTACGCGCTTGTTTCCCTGTACGTGTTAACTTCAAAATTTATAATAAGTTCTACAGGTTGGTTTTTAGAATTACTAAAACTTTAAAACTTTTGAAAAGTTGAGGACATTTTCCAGATAGGCTCGTAGGTGATAATAACCCGTTCCTGCCGAGATGTTGAACTGGTTTAAATACACCTCACACTGACTGAATATGGAGTGCAGAAAGTTGGTTTCAGGGTATGCAGAATAAATATCATTGCAGTCCGTTCCATCTGAATGGGTTATACGTAGTTTAGCTTACATGTGCATGCAGCTTGGATCAGAAAGTTGGTTTCAGGGTATGCAGAATAAATATCATTGCAGTCCGTTCCATCTGAATGGGTTATACGTAGTTTAGCTTACATGTGCATGCAGCTTGGATCAGAAAAGTATGGGCCTTAGATGGGTATCACGAATTCTATAGGGGCACTCGGAGAACTAATTGTGTTTAATGGGTTAATTGTAATAAAGTCACTGTGCTCAATAGAAACTTGTGTTGCGGCATATCAAAGAGGGACAGCTCCGATTTACAACATTGTGAGCTACACGGATGGATGAAACATGCCATGATGAGTCAGAAATAGTGCCACCTCTCTCGACAAGTAGTAATCAACCTATGATTCATGAGAGCAATGTCTCATCTTATATCAGTTAAAAAAATTATCAACCATAGGTTTCATTCGCTTAGAGCACTTCTTTTTTGATGTCCTGTCACGTTTAACGCCACGTGTTGGTAACCCCTTCTTTCTGACAACCCTCAACCCTCTTCTTTCCGCCACCAGGCATTTTTCGCTTTGCATCTTTGATGATTTCTTCCCGTGTACGTTTTAAATGATTTTTAGAGCTTCTTTAGGTTTAGCTCCACCCATTATGTCTTCTACCGTGTTAAAACCTGATTGTAAGGCTTTCCTCACGAGGTATCTGGCCCCCCCTCTTCAACAATGGGACAGCAGTGCGTGTATGGTTTGAAAAAATGGATCCAAGCCCACTTCCACGCTGATATCTCATACCTCGATAGAATGAGAAAGGCCTTTGGGTCATTATAACTGAATGCGCCGAAAGTGCAGCTTCACTGTTAAGCTCCCATTACCCAATGGGAAATTTTTTCCCTCAATCGTTCTTATATATATTGAGATATTGGTTAATAGATTAGTCGCAACATTCATAGAATGGGGCTTGTCATATGTAATGCTCAAGCTTTTCCCTCTATGGTTGTGAATGTGTGCAATGCGCAGCAGACGCGCCTGGATGTCCCCAACAAAATGATGCTCCGCGATATTGCTGTAAACATAGCACATGTCTGGGGATGTATAGCCATCACCCTATTTCTCCAATTTCAACTGATACAGTAAGCTGGACAAGTCATGTTCCTCGTGAAAGACATCTGTTTGAAGCGCTATTCCATATCGGGCCTCGGTTATAATTTTGAACAGTCCTCTCTTTAATATTTCTATTATCCTGTGATTTTAGGGTCACAGCATGTGCAGGGGTTTCTTTGTGTACGATTTCGTATACTAAATCAGCCGTAAGATTTCAGCTTTTTAAACTTTCGTTTAAGTCCCTCACAACATCCTCGGCCGCACCATAACGACCCGGGCCTAGTGTTACAATTGTACTGTAATACAGTACCTCCCCACTCCGGGCGGCACGCATGGTTTAATCCCTAACTACCCCTGCCTTTTCACACTCATCCATACTTAAGCTGGTGGATAGCTAAAATTCGCATAGCCCTGCCTCATACGAATGACGTTCCAATTCAATGAGCTCATGGAGTTCTGTTACAAAGTTGGCTAGGGTATTGTTAGGATGTACAGACAGAAGAAGAGGACGGGAGTGTGACATAGAATTGGTTAGGCGCCATATTGTATACTATTTAAGCTTCATTATTGCAGTAGCTTTTATATAGGTATTGAAGCTTTCTGGATACCCTAGTCATTTCACTAGGTTCATTTTTCTCTTTCCTGAACCTTTGCTGTCTCAAATTTTTTCAATTTTAAAGACATTTTTTCCTAAATTAAATGTCACTTTCTGCAACTCCTCGCCGTAAAATACTCCTGCGATTTCTTCCCCATTCAAATCTTCAACGGAATACAGCATTAATCTCACCTTGAGGTCTCATAGCCCTAACTTTAAAAATCTCACGTGTCCATCCTTGCTCAAATCCCTTCGCGAATTTATTTCCCGACGCGATAGCCTTACATAATCATTGATTTTGAAACGTGTAGAGTGTGGTGGTGCTCTACGAATATCTCTTATCACCTCACGCTCTTTATGCGTACCTCTTTCTAAAACCTCGTTAGGTGTTCTCCAATCGCGCGATGGTGTGAACGGTTATATGACGAGGCCAGTGCTTCCAGAATGGTTATATATCTGTATGTGTTTTTATGTGTAAAATAGCAATGCATGCGTTCCTTTATGGTACGTTCAACTCTTTCAGCTAAAGAGGACTTATGTATAGAATTGCTAGTGCAGTAGCTGATATTAAATTCTGCCAACATGCTCTGAAAAGCTCGGCCTATAACTTCTTTCCCTATATCCGTAAAAAAATAGCATGGAACCCTGTTTTCTTTCAATATCAGCGTTTTGGTAGCTTTAGCAACTGTTTCAGGCGATTTATTTTTCAGAGGAATTCGCTACAGATATCTAGAGAATACATCTATCATGAATAGGATGTAGCGATAGCCATAATTATATACTGAATATCTTTGCATGTCTGTTAAATCTGTTTGCCAAATAGAATCAATCGAAGCCGCTGTTGTCCTGGCTGTTTTAAAACTTTTTCTTTCCGGCTTATGAAGTGTATAATAGGGCGGAGCGTTTTTACACTTTTTTCGATTTTCGTTTTGTAATATCGCGGAAAAGTGGCTCTTCCACGTCAAAAGTGAGTGTGTAAAATCTCAGAGATCTACAATAATATCTTCTGCCTCCGCACGCGCGTTGAAAATCCAAAAAATGCGCCAAAATACGCATTTTTTTCAATATTTTCTTATAGTTTTAATTTTCATCCTACCTTCTTTTAATAGCGAGGAAAAGCATCCTAAAGGTTTATTTTAGACTAGTTTTAAATATTTTTGTCCTGCGATAATATCTTCTGCCACCGCAAACGTTCCAAAATACAGAAAAATCTGCATAAATCACGTATTTTGCATATTCAGCCTATACGCTAATAAATTCACTTTGTACGTCATGTAGTACTCCCACATCGTTCTAGAAGCTTCCCCACAGCCTGGTATGGTGTGTTGCTCGTCAATGCCATATACGGCAATGAGTCAGTGAGTGATGACTGATGAGTCATGACTCACAACACTCTACCAGGCCTTCTTGCTCTTACTTCCCCGCAGTGTTGTGCTAGCTACGTTTCGGGTAAGATGTGGATTGTGTTGCTCTTGCTGTTAATACATCTTTGGAACACGACAACACGCATATGTGGACATATACTGCATATTTTAGTGCATAATAATACGTTGGTATAATATACAAAACTTCTGCAGAATGCAAGAATATTTTACGTTTTAGGAGTAATTTCTTAATTTTTATATTAATTACTGTGTTTCTCACAATGTCAGTACCAGCTCAAGCAACAAGAACTTCTTCAAGTTGCCCTATATTTGGGGCTCCAGCTGATCTAGACAAGAGGTGCCTTCCAACCTATAAGGACGTCATGAAATATTTTCATCAAATAAGGTTGAATCTGAAGACATCGAAGAAAGAGCCTATAGTTGCAGAAATTTCGGGTGTTCTCTTAAAAACTCGAAGATTTGTGGAAAACAGCCTCTATTCCTACTGTTTCTCATAACGGTATCGTTCAAATGATTAAAAATTACCATGAAAAATGTCAAAACCTTCTAAAGTCAATAAAAAGGAAACAAGATAGTGACTCATTCAAAATTAAATTACAAACATTTCAAAATGAGGCAGAAAACAAATTATTTGACATCAGTGCTTGCAAATGTGAAAATTTTGATAAGTGTTCATGTGAAAACCATCTCGAGGTTCCAGCAATTGAACAAGACTTCCTTAAAGGTCAGAGAACAACAAGAAAATTGGCAATAGGCTCTCTTGATGTTTCACAAACTCGTAAGATCTAGCAACTATTGCTAGAAGACAACAGAGAATGAAAGAGTATGAACCAAAACCATCTACCAGTAAAGGACAAGCAACTGAAACACTGTCATCAACATCAAGTGAAACAGAAGGAGCGGATTCTGATTATGAACCGACAAAGAGAATCAAATCGATGGAACAATCTCATCATGGAACAATCTCATCATTGGCTATAGCTTGTAACAGAACTGGTGTGTCAGACAGGTCTGCTGCTATAATTGCTTCGGCTGTTCTTGAAGACGTAGGAATTATAAACGAAAAAGATTTAAGTTCAGTAATAGACAGATGCAAAGTAAGGAGAGCTAGAAAAAGAGTGAGATCTATCATTCAAAAGAGAGATTACGAAGAAAAACTATGGAGAGTATCTATTTCGATGGAAGAAAGGACAGAACTGCAGTGCAAGAAAAAGTTGGCAGTAAAGGTTATCAAAAAAATATAACAGAAGAACATGTCACTTTGCTTCAAGAACCAAACTCGCATTATATTGGGCATGTAACTCCCGCTCCTGGCTCAGCACAGAGTACGGGGTGTCCATAAATTATTCACCCATTATAAGCGTTAATAAATTCGTTATTATACGAGCTATCTTGAAACGGTTTGCGGCAATTAATAACACAACTCAAGAAATTTTTTCTTTATTTCGCAGAACATCCACTAGGGGCACAATGGCGACAGTGAATGAGAAAGCAATGTGTGTGCTGTGGATGTGGAAACCAAATCTTCAATTACTGTACAGAGACGTTTTCGGGAGGAATATCAGAAAACTCCACCAACAAAGCAATCACTCAAGCGATGGCTGAAACAATTTCAAGAAACTGGCAGTGTGCTACATCAGAAAGGAGCTGGAAGGCCTAGTGTGTCTGAAGATAAGATAGCAGGAATTCAGGAGGCGTTTATCCGAAGTCCTACAAAATCCATCCGCCGAGCAAGCCGAGAACTGCAAATACCGCGTTCAACAGTGCATAAAGTGGTTCACAAGATGTTGAAACTTTATGCCTACAAATTGCAAACCTTGCAGAAACTTCTACCAAATTACAAACCCAAACGGGTACAGTTTGCTGTTGACATTCTTGACCGTATTGCTGCAGATGAGCATTTTTTGAACAATGTCGTTTTCAGTGATGAAGCGACATTCCATCTCTCTGGTAAAGTCAACAGACACAATTGCCGTATATGGGGATCAGAAAATCCGCATGAATTTATTGAACACGAATGCAACAGTCCCAAGATAAACGTTTGGTGTGCTCTCTCCCATAACCGTGTGATTGGACCATTTTTCTTCCATGAGAACACTGTGAAGGCTACAAATTACCTAGATATGCTTGAACGGTATGCTGCACCTCAGCTTGAGGATATGCAGCCCCGTGTTTTCTTTCATCCAGATGGGACACCGCCACACTGGGGATTAGAAGTGCGGAGGTTCCTCAATGAAAAGTTCCCTTCTCTTTGGATCGTGCGAGATGGCCCTATTCCATGGCCTCCTCGTTCCCCGGATATCACGCCTCTGGATTTCTTTTTATGGGGCTACACAAAGGACAGAGTGTATGCAAAGAAGGTTAATAACATCACAGAATTAAGACACCGGATTGAAGAGACATTAGCTTCCATCACGCAAGACATGCTTCTTAATATTTGGAACGAAATCATCTATCGCCTTGATGTTCTGTGTGCTACAATGGGGCTGACGTGGAGGTTTACTGAATTAAAACAAACATTTATTGAGTTGTGTTATTAATTGCCGCAAACCGTTTTAAGATAGCTCCTATAATAACGAACTTATTAAGGCTTATAATGGGGTGAATAATTTATGGACACCTCTATATCTTCTGCAATTTTGGATTTTTTTCGCTCAAATAAGATTGATACTTCAGAAGTTAAAGCCATTGGATGTGACGGGACAGCAGTTAATACAGGACCAAAAGGAGGAGTGATAAGAAGTATTGAAGAGTACTTTCAGAGAGCACTCCAGTGGCTGATTTGCTTGCTTCACACTAATGAACTTCCCATGCGGCGCATAGTGACTGACATTAATGGTAAAACAATAGGTCCTCAGAGTTTTACGGGGCCTATAGGAAAAGAGTTAATTGATTGTGAAAAGAGACCTGTTGTTGAGTTTGAAGCAGTTGAAGCGGAAGAAATTGTAGTTGACAGAGATGATCTGAGCACAGATGGAAATATTTGGCAGAAATCTATGATGCTGTGTCAAAAGGTGAATGTACTTCCTCTCTAGCTCAAAGGAAACCAGGCAAAATGGCACACTCCAGATGGGTGACAACTGCTAACCGCATACTTCGTCTCTACGTTTCAACTGAAGAACCTTCAGACAACCTTAAGTGTATCGTGGATTATATTATGAAAGTTTATATTCCAATGTGGTTTCAAATCAAGAGAAATTCTTCAGCAACACAGGGAGCCAAACATCTTTATCAAATGATACAACGCTCGAGGTCGTTGAGTGCCCGTTGTATAGAAACAGTTGATCGTATTATTCAGAGAAATTCCTATTTTTCTCATCCTGAGAATGTTCTCCTTAGTATGATTCACGATGAAGCAAAACATATCAGAGAATTAGGATGGAGGAGAATCCTTAAAGCAAGATATTCTGAGTCAGCCGCCGTGAGTGTTTAAATTGTCCACGTTGAACTTTCAGTGTAGTGAGTACTACAACATGATTAACTGGCAAACTTGTGAGCTGTCAAAGCCGCCTCTGACAAAAATTCTATCACGCTCCGACATCCTGAACTATATCTCATCAGGAGATGTACCTGATTTCATCCCACGCTTTCCTTGCCACACCCAAGCGGTTGAACGGCATATAAAGCTGGTAACAGATGCTTCAGCTGCAGTATGCGGTGCAGAGGCAAGTGATGGATTTATCAGAGCAAGATTAGAATCCAGACAGAAAATGCCAAGAATGGAAACAAAAAGTGACTACAGTGTGTAACTAGCCTAAGTCCGATAATGGTAGGGTGGTTGGGTCGGGCAGGGAGGAACTCGAAATGCAACCACCTCCACGTGGTGAGTTCTGGGTTATTTTGTCAGTATAGTACATTCAATATTGACGAAATAAGCAAGGAGCTGCATGCATATTACATAATAAGTCATCAAAAATAAACCAAGCATATGCAAAGTAAACTGCATTGGTGGACCTAAATTATTTAATTGCTCAAATATATAAACTTCTTAAATTACTAAAATATGATATAATGAATTGTTAATTGCATTACTTAATACATAATTAACGAATAAACTGTGGTGTAGGGCCGAAGTTGACCATAATAGCGTCATTATAAAATACGCTATTTATGTCAATTTTCCCATATTTTGGAACGTTTGCGGAGGCAGAAGAAATTATCGCAGGACAAAAATATTTAAAACTAGTCTAAAATAAACCTTTAGGATGCTTTACCTCGCTATTAAAAGAAGGTAGGATGAAAATTAAAACTATAAGAAAATATTGAAAAAATGCGTATTTTGGCGCATTTTTTTGATTTTCAACGCGCGTGCGGAGGCAGAAGATATTATTGCAGATCTCTGAGATTTTACATACTCACTTTTGACGTGGAAGAGCCACTTTTCCGCGCTATTATAAAACGAAAATCGAAAAACGTGTAAAAACGCTCCGCCCTAGTGTATAAGCATCCTGCTCCCGCAAAAACCTCTCAACATCTTTTTTCTCTACTCCACCATTGTAAACACCTCTGTACAGTCTATCAACACCGTCATTGGAGCTGGGTTAGAAATGTCATAATAGCGTTTTCTTAATATGTTAGCCAATTGTGTAGTTTAGAGGCATGTGGATAGGGTCGGCCGTTGTTCTTTGGTCTCTTCTTTCTCCTCTTCAGAGATCCTGCCGTTCGGGGTGATAGCGTACTCAGTTGTAGCACATGCGAGACTTGCTCCAAGTCTTTTAACCTATTCAGATTTCCTATCAATGTTTTGGGGACATTTATTTGTTGTAGTCTTGCTTTAATATGCTTCCATCCTGATGGTGAGTGCCAGTCTCACTTCCTCACCAGATCACGGACAATGTCGACGATATTCGATCCCTGTACCCTTGTTCCTTCAACAATGACCTCGCTTATATCGGTCCGCTGTATGATGGGGTCCTCACTCAAAAGATTATAAAGACTTAAGCCTTTATTCCTCATTGTATGTGGGAGACTGTTTTCTAATACATGCTCGATGGGTGGCGTTCCGTTATTCTTTGGTTGGTCATCTCTAACGTTGGCCTCAGGTCCTATGTCGACATGCTCATCATTGATCACGCTGGTCTAATAACGACGGAGATCTCTGTCGGATACTTATAATCTTCGTACTCATGAAGAAATTTCTGCAGAGCCTCTTGGTGTAACATCCTCTTATCATCAGGTGAGTTTTCACTGTTTAATAGGTCTATGAATTCGCTTTCCATTCCTTTAAGCCTGCTTTTACAGGGTTTACAACCGTGTCTGGACTCTTTGAACTTTGCAGTGAAGCATAGACCTCGTGCGAAATCACTACCACTTTCTTCATTATATTAATCTAGTCAGTAAAGGTCCCAGAACTGAAAATAAGACGGGGAGGAAAGATCCCCCTCTTTGTACAATAATTTGCTTTTTCTTCCCCACAGTTTGACTTTAACGAGCGAATGTATGTATTATGTTCTTGTAACGACGAAGGCGAGCCTTCTGAGAGGATTTCATTGGTACATTACCTTTTATAACATTAAGGCAGATTTCACAGATGCATTTTAAAAAGTCCGAGTCGATATTTTTAAACATCTGCTGCAATGCCCGGGACAATCGATGATAGATTTGTATTAATTCACGGTATTTCTTTAGCCTATTTGTCATTCTGGACTATACACTGTTTCAGGCTCATTTGGGAATATATTTGTTCTTAGAAGCACCCTAAACGTGTTTCGCGGGTGAAGGTCACAAAGCAAATATCCGTAACGTTGACTTGTAGTTTCTTTATAAACTTCCAAAAACTTTTTACGCTGATTCGGGAATATTTGATTGGCTAATACCCCAATTTGTTATACATCTCTACGTTGCGCGAATAAGACTAGATATTGCGTATTTAACGACACATCGTGCATGTATCTATTTTTGAAAAATAGATTCTGATTGATGAAGAATACGCTTATGTTAAGAAGGTGGGAGAACACTGTAAATGTCTCGGAAAACGTTTTATCCATTTCCAACACGAGATCGTCAATTACAATGATTATGCTCATTTCCCTTTAACGAATTAACATCATGTACGCCTTTGTGGAACAAAATATCATCTTGGTACTCATTGAACACTGACTGGTTCGTCGAATAGCACCATATTACTTTATACACAAATTGTGAGAACATTTTAAGCGTAAACACAGTTTTACCACATCCTGTAGGGCCAGATATAATACACGTGGAGGGGCTCGTGAACCTGAATTTTTCTACAGATTCCATCTCTAACACGTCACACCCCTAAGTGGAACATTTACAAAATATAATAAAAATTTAAGTGATGTTCCTTATATTCTACAATCTTGTTTTTCTTCTTTTTCCACAGAACCGTGAATGACGACAATATACAGCACCCCATCGTCGATATTACAGACGACCCCGATGACAGTGTAGTTGTGGTTACAGACTCCTACCCCGCTCACGAACCCTCACCAGCGATACCTCCACCACGTGGCAGTTCAAAGCGGAGGCACGATGATGAAGAACCTTCCACGTCAGGTATAAAACGTGCCAAGAGTGCACCGGTATCTAGACCCCTAGTAATTGAGCCCCAGCCCTCTACGTCTTACGACACAACCTCCACACTAGCTCCCTCCTCAGTTAAATTTGTACCCTCTTATTCCTGTTCAATTCCGGATACATCCCCGACACCAGGAGATTCTCGCTCTGTAGAGGAAGTGATAACATTCGAACTGGTGCGCACCACTAACCCCACCCTGGCCCTGACTAGAAATCGGTACGTTTTCAGGGTTGACCCTGGAACCCCCCTACATAGCAACGGTGTTGAACAGGGCCTGCGACGCGTAGTTGAACGTATTGTGGAGTTTGCCCTTCAGAACCGCGACGAACGTGAAGTCCGGACGAGGTTGTCCTTTGGGTTAGGGACACATGACGGGGATGTAGATGATTTTTGGGTAGTAATACCATACAGATGATTGGCAGCTGTAGGCATAGAATATATCTTGGGCCGTTTAATGCAGGCCTCTCAAAGTAGTACAATTTTCAATATGGACAACTTCACGATAGATATTGACAGAGTATTCCGTGTTGCTGATCATAGTGCCACACCTTATACTCTTAACTTCAATTCTCGGAATATTGGCAGAAAGCATATAAACGCCTATCGTGGTTGCGGCTTTATAGCAGTAGGCTTAGCCCATATGTTTACTGTACTAAATAACCGGGTCAAAAATATTTGGTTGCCTACGGTTGTGCAGCGGGCCCGTAAACTGGCTTCAGAATGCAAGCTTGAGTTTGAGTGTAATATGGGTCCTGAAGAGCTGTGAAGGGTAGAGCAGGAAATGAATGTTCATATAGTTGTATTTGGAATGGATGATCGTCGTAGGACTGTGTATGTTTTAAAAAGCTGTGTGAGAGATCGTACAAGACCTCTACTTATTTTAGAATTGTCAGAAACAACGTATCTCCCCATCCGCAATATAAGGGACCTTTACGCTAGTTATGATAAAAGTCGAAAATATGGAGGGCATCATGATTTGTGTAAGGGATGTCTCGAGTTTGGGGATGATAAAGTGAAACATTGTAAGGAATGCCACATGGTATGTGAGCAGTGTAAAAGCTCCAAATGTGAAAGTCGTGTAGGTGAAGCTGAGAAGAGGGAATGTAATGTGTGTAGACGTACATTTTTCAATAATAAATGCTTTGAGTTCCCTAAGTCAATTGACACTTGCAGGAAAATGAGAATCTGTGAATGTGGTATGCTTCATATGATGGATAATTGAGGGAAATTCAAGCATAAATGTGATGAAATTCACTGTCCTACATTCCATGAGAAATAAAAGGCGGATGGAGTGAAGCATGTATGTTATATGAAAGACGCTAAGCCTAAAATTAGACTTTGTATAACTGTGTACTACGATATAGAAACTTACACACACCCTGAAACCAAAGAGATTATCCGACATCTACTTGTAAGCCAAACTATCTGTGATGAGTGCATGGAGGTTGAATGTGATGAGTGAAACAAATGTGGTAAATGGACAAACGTTTTTAAAACGATCGCACACGACAGCCCTATGAAACTCTGTGTCCTATATTGTCAAGTTGGCGGACAAGTTAATAAAAATGACTGTACAGTATATTCTTGCCCAATACTGTGCAAAATTTGACACACAGTTCCTTTATAAGGAACTGCTTGAACACGAGTCATCAGAGATATTCACGCGTAATCCCATGAAAAGAAGAAACAAATTTATACAAATGCAGATAAGAGGTAATGTTCAGTTTAAAGATACTTTATTATTCACACCTTGTAAACTAGCCAAGCTACCCAAGGTGGGTGTAACCGTCGAAGTTTCAAAAGGGTATTTCCCTTACACTTTCCTCACGGCGACACTTTAAATTACGTAGGACTACCTCCCCCCAAACAATACTTTAACTATACTAACATGAGTGATAGTGAGCGTGAAGATTTTGACCGCTACTACAACAGTTTTAATGAAACTAATCCATACAATATAAGTGATGAATGCGAGCGTTATTGCGTGAATGATGTGCGCGTGCTTAGAGTATGTTTCCAGGCCTTTAGAAGGATGTACATAAACCGTTTCAATTGCGATCCGCTGCAAGTCGCAACCACAATCGCCTCATTGTGCTTTACTGTATTCAAGAACAATTTCATGCCTAAAGACACCGTAGCAGTCATTTACAGAAACAACTCTCGCAGTTATTGACACAAGGCTATTTACTGGCTCATACACATAGAGCAGCAGTCTGGAGTATACATAAAACACGCCGCCCTCAACACGGTGAAGTACCCATTAAGGTTAATGGTCGTGTTTTTGGGTTGATGGTCTAAGCGAAGACTGTACCACTGGTAAGAAGATTGTGTACTCCTTTAACGGTTGCTGGTGGCATGGGTGCTCACGTCCTGATTGTGGAATCGTAGGAGATATCTACGGTAGATCTCCTACCGACAGTCTTGCGTAGACCTGCATCCGCGATCAGCTTATAGGCTCCCAGTTCACTCACAAGATCTTGTGGGAGCATGAGTATGATGCACGAAAGGAAACAGATGGACAGTACCGTAAAGAAATAAACACGATCAAGCGTTCAATGGTGTTGGATCAGCTCAAATGCGGTGATAGAGTGTTCGGAGGGCGTACAAACCCATTCAAGCTATACTTTCCACCTACGGAGGCCGTGAAACTCCATTACTACGACTTCTGTTCTTTATATCCCTTCGTGATGAAGAACAATCCGTACCCAGTAGGTACACCTGAAAAACTGGGGGACCTGACCTTCCCACCATAGAGGTGTTCTCAATAAATTTGAACAAGTACTATTTCGGTCTTTCTTTCGTAGACGTGCTCTCACCTCGCGATTTATGGATTCCGATCTTACACGTAGTTATAGATCACAAACTCATGTTTCTCCTGTGCGTGAAGTGCGCACAGGAGAATAATGGGTCCTGTAATCATACAACCCACCAGCGGAAGATCAGACGTGTATATAGAAGTCCTGAGCTGTCCCTAGCCGTCCGCCATGGTTACAGAATATTGAAGATATATGAGGTGTGGAAGTTTCAGAAACTCCCCAACCTTTTCACGCCGTATATAAATACTTTTTTGAAAGATAAAGTAGAAGCATCAGGCTACCCGCGAGGGCTTGAGAGCGAGGGTGAAAAATCGGCTTATATTCAGCGTTACCGCGACCGTGAAGGGATACTACTTGACCGGCCCAAGTTGGTAAGAACCCTGGCAAGCGCTTTACTGTAAACCTATACCGAAATAGTCTTTGTGGCAAGTTTGCACAGAATATAGGTAAGGGGAATGTTCACCTAGCCCAAAGTTATAACGAAGTGTGGGATTATGCCAATGCCCTGACAAAGAGGTTATGAAGATCGTGAATGTTGGTAACACGTGCATAGTAAAGTAGAACATCACTGAACTGGCCACAGATACCTCACGTGTTACAAACATACCTGTATCCAGCTTCACAACGGCATACGCACGCATCAAGCTTTGGGGACTACTGCACTCTCTTGTGCGGAGGGTGCTGTACGCTGACACAGATAGTGTAATATTCACAGAGAGGGAGGGTGAATACATGCCACCAATTGGGAAATCCTCGGAGAGTTGACTGACGAGATCAAGGATGAGTATGGTGATGATGCATACGCTGACTCCTTTGTATCAACAGGGCCAAAAACGTACGGGGTGCAGGGGAGGGTGGGGAAAGAGCTGAAATATATCGTGAAGGCGAAGGGCATCACGCTTAACCTGGTGAACCGACGGGTCGTTAACTTTGACTCGTTGAAGGAGCTAGTGTGCTTAGAAGATGAGGGTGACCAACCTCCCCAACTGAGTGTAGGAACCCAAATTTTTGGGCACAGAAACTGGGGAGGGGGGTGAATGAACTTAGGGGCACAAAAAGGTGTGTCGTAACACCTATAGGAAACGTTACCAGGTGCCTGGCACCTATGATACCGTACCCTTTGGGTACCATAGTACCTGAATATCATATATGTCTATTGTTAACGATATGATTATTTACTACATATATTTGAATATGTGAGTGTTTCAATTAGGGTTTCATTTTCTCCTTTTTGTGTGCGTGCGTATTTACACGAAAAAAGTTCTAAGTTCCGCCCACTGTAAGATTAATGAAAGGGTCACGTGACTCCTGCTACTACCTGGGAATATCTCTACTCCTGCGTGCTCAGTTGCCCGCTGCAAGCCCTTGATCTCAGACGTATATTCGAAAAATTCTCACGTAGACAAAAAATCGTGATGACGACTTTTGATATTGCGTGTTCGACGTTTATGAAGTGATATTCGGTAAAGTCGGAAGATGTGGTGACTAATGAAAGATGGCCTAGCCCCCCCATCCTTTGAGACTTTTAAGGCTACATTGAACCGCGCAAAGCTTGAGGAACAAGATGTTCAAATACTCTATGGATATTCTGGCAAGAGCATTGCCGGATTTCGCGGCACAAACGATGTAATGGACTACGTTGTAGGGTTAAACTGTATAAAAGCGTACATATACCGTGAGGTGAAAGAAACAACGCATGCAGAAGAGAAGTAACGGGTATGGGTAGTGAGTCTTGTAGATGAGTGATGTGACAAGCGTTATTATGTCATGCTGCATCATACCGAATAAGCGTACCCAGCAGCTGAGAATGTAAACCTTGTCATCATGGACAAGCTAAAGTACTTTTACCACTATATTCATATATATCATGACGAGGTTCGCAGTGAGGTTGTGGATAAAGGCCTGTGTGAGTTTTTAATAGAATTTAGAGACGAGTATCGACTTTTAAGCAAAAAGGATAAATACGGGCACATATTTCTCTCAAATAGCGCGCCGGATTGTTAATGTGTTTACTTTATGGAAATGAACGTCTAGTGCGCATTCCAATGAAACATTAAAACCGATATTGCACCATGTATCGGAAAATTGCCGGGTATAATTGGTACAAGTACTCGCATGATTCTTTCATGCTGCAACAAATCCGTACACGAAACATTAACGCTTGATATGACACTCCTCCACACCTGTCCCCGAGCCAAACAGCGCACCGGTTGCTCATAGTCATCTCAGAGCTTGACCCGACCGGTTGTGCACTCTCTCAATAGAAAACGATGGAGCTTCCTTTATGCAGCATTCTCAATGCCGTATACGACGTGTCCGTGACGAAGTCATTGAACATGTTCAGACGTCAAACCGGTGCCATTAACTATGTACTTGAAACGACTTGTAGACAAGCAAACTCTGGAAAACGTAGTGTTGTTTATTTAAGTGTTGAGGAGATGAATAGCCTTCGTGATAGTTGAGAAGTGGGGTGAGGATCGTTATAAAATACCTGCAGGTGTAGGTACAAGGAGAGAACAGATTATTGATACCTCCTCATATGCCATTGTTTGTACGTTGTGCATAAATAACAATCAGCCATGCATTGATATACGACTGATGTGTAAGAATGCATCTGATAATAACGTTCTTGTCCCTACGCGAAACCGCTTCATCCTCGACAGAATGTTTGAAATCGCAGGTTTCTGCAAACTAAAAACTATATTAGACCCACGTGTTACGGATATGATTTATTTTGATACGGAATCTTGAATACGCATACACCGCTCTGCTCGAAGGGTTTATCGAATGTAGGAATGAACATGGCGAGAATAGTCTAGGGCTAGATGCTTATTTAAATGGTTTAGACTCTTCGAAATATCATGAACTTTGGTACAAAGCAATTGAGCGGTACAGGGCAGAGCTCGCCTACACTGTTCACCCTGAAGAGTTGTATCTTTATATAATGAGCAGCTGTCGTTACGATTTAGGAGATTTTTTCAATTGCCACTATGCGCTGTGAAGAAGAGTTCACGATTGAAAAGCTCAGATCGGTAAGAAAAAACCCTCGATTGGAAAGGAGAGTTTATAAGTTTGAATTTAATAATGATGTTGTGGCTAACGACGCCCTCTTTGTGCGTGCTTCTGATTGTATTCTGTCCATGTTTAAAGATAATTTGCCAACCAATTGTAAAGTGGACACAAAAATAGTATTGAACGATATGAAGGCCCTTTACATCGAGTATAGGCACTCACACACCTTGAGTGGTGAAATAATGCTAAATCGTATTTATTGTATAGTATAAAGTAACAATGATCTAGCTGTAAGCTCGATCACGTTCGAGTGTAGTGTTTTAGTTAAATGCGGTCGAACGTAAGTTGTATGTATTTTCATTTTATATAAGTTTTGCTGTTGTATAATATATAATATATATATATATATATATATATATATATATACACAGGGTGGGCGGAAAGTAGCTCCCTAATTTAAATTACATATAAATTATGTATAAATTGTGATTGTATTGTTATATTGTTATGGTGTGTTCTCTAAAGTGGTACAATTGTAACGGTAATCTTTTTTCTCTAAAGTTTCTCTTTGTGTTCTCTAAAGTGGTACAATTGTAATGTTCATTTTTTTTTTTCATTTCAGATTGAAGGGTAACATGGCTGAGCGTTTAACACTGCAGGAGCGTGCCCAGTTGGCGGCACGGTACGAAGTTTGGCAATCAGTCGTTCGAGTTCAAAGATGGTGGCGGGCCATTCACGGACCACGTGCCCAAGTGGACCGAAAACAATCAAGAACTGCCACTCGAAGCTCATGACCACGGGGTCTGTGGCAGATGTTCGAAGATGTGGTCGCCCTTCGACATCCAGGGCCCAGGAGACGGTGCAGGCAGTTCAGGAAAGTTCGCACGGAGTCCACGAAAGTCAACTCGCCAGGCAGCTCGGGAAAGTGGACTCTCCCGCTATCAGTGCGAACTGTGCTGAAGAAGGAGCTGAACTGGCGTGCGTGGAAGCCGCATTACTGCCAATCTCTCCGGACGAGGACTGCGACATTCGCATGGAGTTCGGGGAAATCATGCTGGCTTGGCATGAAGACTGGCCCCATCTCTTCCGCAAACATCCTCTGGAGCGACGAGGCGGTGTTCCATGTCGGAGGCTTTGTCAACCGCCACAATTGCCACTACTGGGCAGGAGAGGATCCCATGGTTACCGCTGAAAAACGGCAGAATCGGTTCAGTGTAACGGTGTGGTGTGGTATGACCTCAGATCAGGTTGTGGGCCCGTTCCTTCTGCGCAACACGATGAATGCTGAGCGGTACCTTGCTATGTTGCGAAACGAGGTCTGGCCGGTTGTCAGCACATGGGAGAACATCGACGATCTGATATTTATGCAAGATGGCGCACCTCCGCACTTCGCTCTTGTTGTCCGTGAGTGGCTGGATGCCCACTTCCCTGGGCGTTGGATGGGTCGTCGTGGTCCACATCAATGGCCAGCCAGGAGCCCCGACTTGACACCGTGCGACTTCTTTCTTTGGGGGTGGGTAAAGGAAGAAGTCTACCGCACCAAACCGAGGACATTGGAAGAACTGGAGGACCGAATTCGGGAAGTCATGTCCTCCATCCGCCGGAGTTCCTGCTAAAGTCAGTGGACGCCATTCCTGGGCGGCTCCAGAAGCTGGTGGAAAGAGTTGGAGCCCACATTGAATTTTAGAGAAAACCTACCATGTATGCCTACCTTTTCATATTATTTCTTCTGAAATAAATGGATAATATACGTATTTTTTTACCAATCCAAAATAGGGAGCTACTTTCCGCCCACCCTGTATATATATATATATATATATATATTTATGGGTATATAGTTTTATCCTGTACTAATATTATTATTTAAGAATGTGTATATATATGTGGGTATATGTGGTTATTTATGTGGGTATTTTTGCTGTATATTATTTTTTAATGTGTATATATATTTCCTATATATTTCATGAATTATTTCCCTTAACTCGTCTAAATAAACAGAATGATGTAAATTGGTTTTATTTATTTCTTTTATTTGTATATATAAAAGATATTAAGGAATAACTGGGGAGATGGGAATATATATATATATATATATATATATATATTTATATATATATATCGTAAAGAACGACGCTTGTATAGGAGTATTCCGCGCAAGACGAGAAAGAGAAAACAACAAATGAAAAAATGAAGTACCACCTGGGAATCGAACCCGGGATCTTCCGATTGCCGGTCAGACGCGATAACCACTACACCATGGACTCACTCTTCCAAATGCCGTAATTCCTCTACATACTCGCAGAAACCAATGCCCCAAGGGGGCACCTCCCGCTTGCCGTAACATTATATACATTCAACTGCAAAGAACACGCAGTATAAATAACGTAAAGAACGACGCTTGTATAGGAGATATTCCGCGCAAGACGAGAAAGAGAAAACAACAAATGAAAAAATGAAGTACCACCTGGGAATCGAACCCGGGATCTTCCGATTGCCGGTCAGACGCGATAACCACTACACCATGGACTTCACTCTTCCAAATGCCGTAATTCCTCTACATACTCGCAGAAACCAATGCCCCAAGGGGGCACCTCCCGCTTGCCGTAACATTATATACATTCAACTGCAAAGAACACGCAGTATAAATAACGTAAAGAACGACGCTTGTATAGGAGATATTCCGCGCAAGACGAGAAAGAGAAAACAACAAATGAAAAAATGAAGTACCACCTGGGAATCGAACCCGGGATCTTCCGATTGCCGGTCAGACGCGATAACCACTACACCATGGACTTCACTCTTCCAAATGCCGTAATTCCTCTACATACTCGCAGAAACCAATGCCCCAAGGGGGCACCTCCCGCTTGCCGTAACATTATATACATTCAACTGCAAAGAACACGCAGTATAAATAACGTAAAGAACGACGCTTGTATAGGAGATATTCCGCGCAAGACGAGAAAGAGAAAACAACAAATGAAAAAATGAAGTACCACCTGGGAATCGAACCCGGGATCTTCCGATTGCCGGTCAGACGCGATAACCACTACACCATGGACTCACTCTTCCAAATGCCGTAATTCCTCTACATACTCGCAGAAACCAATGCCCCAAGGGGGCACCTCCCGCTTGCCGTAACATTATATACATTCAACTGCAAAGAACACGCAGTATAAATAACGTAAAGAACGACGCTTGTATAGGAGATATTCCGCGCAAGACGAGAAAGAGAAAACAACAAATGAAAAAATGAAGTACCACCTGGGAATCGAACCCGGGATCTTCCGATTGCCGGTCAGACGCGATAACCACTACACCATGGACTTCACTCTTCCAAATGCCGTAATTCCTCTACATACTCGCAGAAACCAATGCCCCAAGGGGGCACCTCCCGCTTGCCGTAACATTATATACATTCAACTGCAAAGAACACGCAGTATAAATAACGTAAAGAACGACGCTTGTATAGGAGATATTCCGCGCAAGACGAGAAAGAGAAAACAACAAATGAAAAAATGAAGTACCACCTGGGAATCGAACCCGGGATCTTCCGATTGCCGGTCAGACGCGATAACCACTACACCATGGACTTCACTCTTCCAAATGCCGTAATTCCTCTACATACTCGCAGAAACCAATGCCCCAAGGGGGCACCTCCCGCTTGCCGTAACATTATATACATTCAACTGCAAAGAACACGCAGTATAAATAACGTAAAGAACGACGCTTGTATAGGAGATATTCCGCGCAAGACGAGAAAGAGAAAACAACAAATGAAAAAATGAAGTACCACCTGGGAATCGAACCCGGGATCTTCCGATTGCCGGTCAGACGCGATAACCACTACACCATGGACTCACTCTTCCAAATGCCGTAATTCCTCTACATACTCGCAGAAACCAATGCCCCAAGGGGGCACCTCCCGCTTGCCGTAACATTATATACATTCAACTGCAAAGAACACGCAGTATAAATAACGTAAAGAACGACGCTTGTATAGGAGATATTCCGCGCAAGACGAGAAAGAGAAAACAACAAATGAAAAAATGAAGTACCACCTGGGAATCGAACCCGGGATCTTCCGATTGCCGGTCAGACGCGATAACCACTACACCATGGACTTCACTCTTCCAAATGCCGTAATTCCTCTACATACTCGCAGAAACCAATGCCCCAAGGGGGCACCTCCCGCTTGCCGTAACATTATATACATTCAACTGCAAAGAACACGCAGTATAAATAACGTAAAGAACGACGCTTGTATAGGAGATATTCCGCGCAAGACGAGAAAGAGAAAACAACAAATGAAAAAATGAAGTACCACCTGGGAATCGAACCCGGGATCTTCCGATTGCCGGTCAGACGCGATAACCACTACACCATGGACTTCACTCTTCCAAATGCCGTAATTCCTCTACATACTCGCAGAAACCAATGCCCCAAGGGGGCACCTCCCGCTTGCCGTAACATTATATACATTCAACTGCAAAGAACACGCAGTATAAATAACGTAAAGAACGACGCTTGTATAGGAGATATTCCGCGCAAGACGAGAAAGAGAAAACAACAAATGAAAAAATGAAGTACCACCTGGGAATCGAACCCGGGATCTTCCGATTGCCGGTCAGACGCGATAACCACTACACCATGGACTTCACTCTTCCAAATGCCGTAATTCCTCTACATACTCGCAGAAACCAATGCCCCAAGGGGGCACCTCCCGCTTGCCGTAACATTATATACATTCAACTGCAAAGAACACGCAGTATAAATAACGTAAAGAACGACGCTTGTATAGGAGATATTCCGCCCCTTGGGGCATTGGTTTCTGCGAGTATGTAGAGGAATTACGGCATTTGGAAGAGTGAAGTCCATGGTGTAGTGGTTATCGCGTCTGACCGGCAATCGGAAGATCCCGGGTTCGATTCCCAGGTGGTACTTCATTTTTTCATTTGTTGTTTTCTCTTTCTCGTCTTGCGCGGAATATCTCCTATACAAGCGTCGTTCTTTACGTTATTTATACTGCGTGTTCTTTGCAGTTGAATGTATATAATGTTACGGCAAGCGGGAGGTGCCCCCTTGGGGCATTGGTTTCTGCGAGTATGTAGAGGAATTACGGCATTTGGAAGAGTGAAGTCCATGGTGTAGTGGTTATCGCGTCTGACCGGCAATCGGAAGATCCCGGGTTCGATTCCCAGGTGGTACTTCATTTTTTCATTTGTTGTTTTCTCTTTCTCGTCTTGCGCGGAATATCTCCTATACAAGCGTCGTTCTTTACGTTATTTATACTGCGTGTTCTTTGCAGTTGAATGTATATAATGTTACGGCAGCGGGAGGTGCCCCCTTGGGGCATTGGTTTCTGCGAGTATGTAGAGGAATTACGGCATTTGGAAGAGTGAAGTCCATGGTGTAGTGGTTATCGCGTCTGACCGGCAATCGGAAGATCCCGGGTTCGATTCCCAGGTGGTACTTCATTTTTTCATTTGTTGTTTTCTCTTTCTCGTCTTGCGCGGAATATCTCCTATACAAGCGTCGTTCTTTACGTTATTTATACTGCGTGTTCTTTGCAGTTGAATGTATATAATGTTACGGCAAGCGGGAGGTGCCCCCTTGGGGCATTGGTTTCTGCGAGTATGTAGAGGAATTACGGCATTTGGAAGAGTGAAGTCCATGGTGTAGTGGTTATCGCGTCTGACCGGCAATCGGAAGATCCCGGGTTCGATTCCCAGGTGGTACTTCATTTTTTCATTTGTTGTTTTCTCTTTCTCGTCTTGCGCGGAATATCTCCTATACAAGCGTCGTTCTTTACGTTATTTATACTGCGTGTTCTTTGCAGTTGAATGTATATAATGTTACGGCAAGCGGGAGGTGCCCCCTTGGGGCATTGGTTTCTGCGAGTATGTAGAGGAATTACGGCATTTGGAAGAGTGAAGTCCATGGTGTAGTGGTTATCGCGTCTGACCGGCAATCGGAAGATCCCGGGTTCGATTCCCAGGTGGTACTTCATTTTTTCATTTGTTGTTTTCTCTTTCTCGTCTTGCGCGGAATATCTCCTATACAAGCGTCGTTCTTTACGTTATTTATACTGCGTGTTCTTTGCAGTTGAATGTATATAATGTTACGGCAAGCGGGAGGTGCCCCTTGGGGCTTGGTTTCTGCGAGTATGTAGAGGAATTACGGCATTTGGAAGAGTGAAGTCCATGTGTAGTGGTTATCGCGTCTGACCGGCAATCGGAAGATCCGGGTTCGATTCCCAGGTGGGTACTTCATTTTTTCATTTGTTGTTTCTCTTCTCGTCTTGCGCGGAATATCTCCTATACAAGCGTCGTTCTTTACGTTATTTATACTGCGTGTTCTTTGCAGTTGAATGTATATAATGTTACGGAAAGCGGGAGGTGCCCCTTGGGCATTGGTTTCTGCGAGTATGTAGAGGAATACGGCATTTGGAAGAGTGAAGTCCATGGTGTAGTGGTTATCGCGTCTGACCGGCAATCGGAAGATCCCGGGTTTCGATTCCCAGGTGGTACTTCATTTTTCATTTGTTGTTTTCTCTTTTCTCGTCTTGCGCGGAATATCTCCTATACAAGCGTCGTTCTTTACGTTATTTATATACTGAGTGTTCTTTGCAGTTGAATGTATATAATGTTACGGCAAGCGGGAGGTGCCCCCTGGGGCATTGGTTTCTGCGAGTATGTAGAGGAATTACGGCATTTGGAAGAGTGAAGTCCATGGTGTAGTGGTTATCGCGTTCTGACCGGCAATCGGAAGATCCCGGGTTCGATTCCCAGGTGGTACTTCATTTTTCATTTGTGTTTCTCTTTCTCGTCTTGCGCGGAATATCTCCTATACAAGCGTCGTTTCTGACGTTATTTATACTGCGTGTTCTTTGCAGTTGAATGTATATAATGTTACGGCAAGCGGGAGGTGCCCCCTTGGGGCATTGGTTTCTGCGAGTATGTAGAGGAATTACGGCATTTGGAAGAGTGAAGTCCATGGTGTAGTGGTTATCGCGTCTGACCGGCAATCGGAAGATCCCGGGTTCGATCCCAGGTGGTACTTCATTTTTTCATTTGTTGTTTCTCTTTCTCGTCTTGCGCGGAATATCTCCTATACAAGCGTCGTTTTTACGTTATTTATACTGCGTGTCTTTGCAGTTGAATGTATATAATGTTACGGCAAGCGGGAGGTGCCCCTTGGGGCATGGTTTCTGCGAGTATGTAGAGGAATTACGGCATTGGAAGAGTGAAGTCCATGGTGTAGTGGTTATCGCGTGTCTGACCGGCAATCGGAAGATCCGGGTTCGATTCCCAAGGGGTACTTCATTTTTTCATTTGTGTTTCTCTTTCGTCTTGCGCGGAATATCTCCTATACAAGCGTCGTTCTTTACGTTATTTATACTGCGTGTCTTTGCAGTTGAATGTATATAATGTTACGGCAAGCGGGAGGTGCCCCCTTGGGGCATTGGTTTCTGCGAGTATGTAGAGGAATTACGGCATTTGGAAGAGTGAAGTCCATGGTGTAGTGGTTATCGCGTCTGACCGGCAATCGGAAGATCCGGGTTCGATTCCCAGGTGGTACTTCATTTTTTTGTTGTTTTCTCTTTCTGTCTTGCGCGGAATATCTCCTATACAAGCGTCGTTCTTTACGTTATTTATACTGCGTGTTCTTTGCAGTTGAATGTATATAATGTACGGCAAGGGGAGGTGCCCTTGGGGCATTGGTTTCTGCGAGTATGTAGAGGAATTACGGCATTGGAAGAGTGAAGCCATGGTGTAGTGGTTATCGCGTCTGACCGGCAATCGGAAGATCCGGGTTCGATTCCCAGGTGGTACTTCATTTTTCATCTGTTGTTTTCTCTTTCTCGTCTTGCGCGGAATATCTATATACAAGCGTCGTTCTTTACGTTATTTATACTGCGTGTTCTTTGCAGTTGAATGTATATAATGTTACGGCAAGCGGGAGGTGCCCCTTGGGGCATTGGTTCTGCGAGTATGTAGAGGAATTACGGCATTGGAAGAGTGAAGTCCATGGTGTAGTGGTTATCGCGTGACCGGCAATCGGAAGATCCCGGGTTCGATTCCCAGGTGGTACTCATTTTTTCATTTGTTGTTTCTCTTTCTCGTCTTGCGCGGAATATCTCCTATACAAGCGTCGTTCTTTACGTTATTATACTGCGTGTCTTTGCAGTTGAATGTATATAAGTTACGGCAAGCGGGAGGTGCCCCCTTGGGGCATTGGTTTCTGCGAGTATGTAGAGGAATTACGGCATTTGGAAGAGTGAAGTCCATGGTGTAGTGGTTATCGCGTCTGACCGGCAATCGGAAGATCCCGGGTTCGATTCCCAGGTGTACTTCATTTTTTCATTTGTTGTTTTCTCTTTCTCGTCTTGCGCGAATATCTCCTATACAAGCGTCGTTCTTTACGTTATTATACTGCGTGTTCTTTGCAGTGAATGTATATAATGTTACGGCAAGCGGGAGGTGCCCCCTTGGGGCATTGGTTTCTGCGAGTATGTAGAGGAATTACGGCATTTGAAGAGTGAAGTCCATGGTGTAGTGGTTATCGCGTCTGACCGGCAATCGGAAGATCCGGGTTCGATTCCCAGGTGGTACTTCATTTTTTCATTTGTTGTTTTCTCTTTCTCGTCTTGCGCGGAATATCTCTATACAAGCGTCGTTCTTTACGTTATTTTATACTGCGTGTTCTTGCAGTTGAATGTTTATATATATATATATATTTAACTGCAAACACGCAGTATAATTAACGTAAAGAACGACGCTTGTATAGGAGATATTCAGCGCAAGATGAGAGAGAGAGAACGAAACAAATGAAAAAATGAGGTAACCACCCGGGAATCGAACCCGGGATCTTCCGATTGCCGGTCAGATATGATAACCACTACACCATGGGCCTCACTCATTCAAATGCCGTAATTCTTCTACATACGCGTCGTTCTTTACGTTAATTATACTGCGTGTTTGCAGTTAAATGTATATAATGTTACGGCATGCGGGAGGTGCCCCCTTGGGACATTGGTTTCTGCGCGTATGTAGAAGAATTACGGCATTTGAATGAGTGAGGCCCATGGTGCAGTGGTTATCATATCTGACCGGCAATCGGAAGATCCCGGGTTCGATTCCCGGATGGTTACCTCATTTTTTCATTTGTTTCGTTCTCACAGTATAATTAATGTAAAGAACGATGCTTGTGTAGAAGAGCGTTCATTTGTTCGTTCTCCGTCCTCATCTTGTGCGGAACGCTCTTCTACACAAGCGTCGTTCTTATATATATATATATATATATATATATATACATATATACACACATATATACCAAATGGCTGGTTACGCCTTCTTAGCCGACTGACGGGTTTCTAAGCCAACTGTCAAGAATATCTGAATCGCACAATCTGGCAGATCAAACGATATATACGTATATACATCTGCCCTTTACGCCTTCTAAGACGACTGACGGATTTCTAAGCCAACTGTCAAGAATATCTGAATAGCCCAATCTGGCAGCTGAAAAGTTATATACACACACACACACACACACACCACACACACACACACACACACATCTGCCTTCTAAGTCTTCTAAGCCAACTGGCGGATTTCGAGTTCTAAGCCAAGTGATGCTACCAGAGCTCTCATTAAGCTTCAGCATCTCGCAGACGATGGATGGTCTCTTCCTCTCTCTCCTCCTTTCTCTCACTCTCTCAAAGGTTAGGTATTAGGGTGTCAATTTTGTCAACTTTTTTCAAATCAATTTTGGTAGTGAAAATATAGTGTCTTTTCATGTCAAAACTTGAAATTGGCCAACCAAAATGAAATAAAATAACCCTTACCTACATCAATTTTATCTAAAGTTTCAGAAACTGACTCTTTTACTAAATAATAGGACATAAATTGATTAACTATTCATCTGTCACAGAATTATCCCACTGATCGCATATGGAGTGTTTTCAAGGTCATATAGTTGTTGTACAATGTACAAGTCACAACATGAATAGAACTGTCCCTCACTCTCAGTTGCCTCTTAGATGTCATAGACGGTGGTTTGCTGTTATTGCTCTTGTACCTACTTCATAGTTATTCTAATAGACGAATACTACAGTTTAACTGTAAGTATGGATTATTGATTATTACAATTAGTTATTATTATCATATTCTTCTGTCTAATTATGTTGTAATCCCATGGAATATTTTTTTATTGAATTTTAGAACATCGAATGACTAAACTTTGAAACATCGTAATTGATATAAAATACTTAAATGTTTTTCTTTCTTTTCAGATATTCCTAAGATGCCAAAATTGAAGACAAGAGGTCAGTCGTCATGCCACTTGAGCCTGTTAGTCGGTACAGGCAAGGAGCTTCCCGTATCAGAACTACCAACAGTGCGAGACATGCTGAGACTAGGGTTACTCCTTCGTGAACAAAATACAAAGGATAGAAGGAACTACACAGAGAAAGAGCTCACAAGGGACATGATTCCCCCTCTTCTGCATCAGTAGAAAAAAGCTAATGTGTTATTCAAACCACCTGTACTCAATCAGTATAGAACTATTAACTAAAATTAACAAAGCTGTGGCACAAAGCAGTTGAGACACCACTTGGTAAAGGAAAACTAGCAAAGAAAAATAAATTTCTGCACACATTTGATACTCTTCTTGACATTTTTAACTGCTAGTGTCCCATAGAGTTGTGTTCTGAAGCCAATTGTTCTCCCTCATGCAGAAGAGAACCTCACCCTCACATTGATTGTCGCTGTCCTCGTGAGAAAAAGATCCCTGTTTTGGAGCTGGCTTTCATAAAGGCGCAGAGAACAAAGGCAGGAGGCCAAGGAAGTATGCAGATTGGTTCGGCAGATTATTCAGAAACCAAAAAACAGATTGTTATTGCTAAGAAAAAAGAGAAAATCCGAGAGAGGGAAGAAAGAAAGAAAAAGAAGAGTGAAGTAGCCACCCGAAGAGATGAAGAGCTCTATCAAGAGGTTTCTCACTTCTTTGAAAGCTCTTCAGATGAACAGAAAGAAGCAACATCAGATGATAGCTCCAAAATGCCATCTGAACCTTCGCCGAAGAGAATGAAATACAACACTAAAGACATCTCAAACATTGCCCTTGCCAGTATTCGCCACCATTCGGGGCTACGAGAGACTGCAGAGATTGCCACTGCCGCTTGGATAGATGCAGGCCTCATCAGCCGAGAGGATACATCCTTAGTGATAGATCATAATAAGATAAGAAGAGCACAAGAAAAAATAATGAAGGAAATATCTGATCAGCATGAAAAAGATTTGAAGGAGGAAGGTCTCTCTTGCCTTTTGTTTGATGGAGGAAGAGATGACACAAAAGTTCTCCTAGAGGTAGAGGGAATGGACAGAAAGTTTCCCGGTCTCATCAAAGAAGAACACTACTCTGTGTGTTCCGAACCTGGTGGCCGCTATTTGTTTCACTTTGTTCCTGAAGCAGAAGTAGAAGGTAAGAAACATGCAGAGGCAATTGTTGATCAAATAATATGTTAGCTTCAAGAAAGAAGACTTGACAGTTCACTGCAGGCCGTTGGTGGAGAGTCAACTGCGGTGAACAATGGATGGCAGGGCGATGTTATGACGCATTTAGAGAAAAAACTTGGAAGAAGGCTTGTTTGGATTGTATGTGATTTGCACACAGGGGAACTACCTCTTCGTCGTTTCATCCAGGAACTTGCTGGTCCTACAAAGAGCAACAACAAGTGGTCAGGCCCCCTTGGCAGCATGCTAGATGAAGCAACGGAATTAGAAATAAATACAAAATTTCCAAAGGTTGAAGTAGGCCCTCCCCTTCCAGTGTTGTCTGAAGAAGTTATCAAAGACCTCAGCACGGATCAATCTTACGCTTATCGTATTGTTCAAGCAATCAGATCAGGAGAGTTGCCACAAAATCTGGCTCTCTTGGAGATTGGACCCGTAAGTCACAGTCGTAGGTTAACTACAGCGATTCGTTTCTGCAGGATTTGGGTTTCCAAACATGCACTGAAGGGCAAAATGCTACAGAATTTGATGTTGATTGTTGAATTTATTATTGGGTTTAATCTTCCTCACTGGTTCAATGTAAAACTTAATCCAATGTGGATGGAGGGACCTAACCACATCTTGTTTCAATTACAGCTACTGAGAACCCAAAGGAAAGTAGTGGTGGACATCGTGTTACCTGTGGTGAGAAGGTCCGCTTGGTATGCTAGGCCAGAGGCAGTTTTGCAAGCAATACTCTGCAGCCAATGTACCAAAGAGCGAACTGAGGCTGTGGAAATCATTCTAAAGCTTAGAGGAACATCACTTGATGATGACCAGCTGGGAGACTGCTCTATTCAGACAAGGAAGGTACCTCCGATAAACGTCACTGCCACGAAATTGTCAGAATTAGTTAACTTGAGTTCGGAAGTTTAGGAGCCACCACTGACAACATGTATAACAAACAAAGATTTAACACAACTTAGAGAGGCCCCAATGCAAGTGCCAAAGTGGCCTTCTCACACTCAGAGTGTGGAGATGTCTGAAAATGGTCACAGAAGCAGCTAGTCAAGTTTACAGTCACGAGAGGCGAGAAGGCTACATCAAAGCGCAAGTAGTAAGCCGAATGCTGATGTCAAGGAACCGCAGCAAAAAGGACATGACTGCATTGGTTACTTTCAAATAAAAACTCTGAATGATATCTTATTGCCACTTTAAATGTTGATAGGATGTTTGCGCACATTTGTTATTTTGTTACGAATTTATGGAAAAATGGAATTTTTGAATTAAAATTGATGTAGGTTGGAGTTATTTTTTATTGTTTTTGAAGGAAGGATATTATTTTGTATGCCAAATGATTACATTAAATTGCTACCAAATCACATGATTTTCAATTTAGTCATTTCACCCCCAAAATTGACACACCCTATTAGGTATACCCCTTTGGGGGGTGAGGCCGTCGCAACTTCTCCCCCAAAGAGGTTAGGTGGACTCCCCCAACTTACTTATGGAATTCCCCCTTTTTGGGGGTAAGGGCTCTGTGGTGGCACTTTGGGAGGTGTGTTGGTACTGGCACTCATTTGATCAACATTGCAATTATTCTGCACTCGTCTTGTATGCACCCATACTACTGTGAAACACCCTCTGTGTGTGTGTGTGTGTGTGTGTGTGTGTGTGTGTGTGTGTGTATATACACATATAAATATATATAAATATATACACACATATATCTGGTGATTGCAAATGATCTTACGGATTTTAAACTTTTATTTTGAAAAAACTAACAAAGCTACAGCAAAAGTGCAAGATGTGCAAATAAAGACCTCAGATAGTTTTATCTATAAGTTATTAAAGTTCAATATGACAATATGAGCTATTTTTGTTGCTCCTTTTGTGGTTACAGCATTCCTGAAAGGGCATTTGCTTGATCGTTTGATCGGGCGTCGGGGGCCATTCCTTGGCCGGCTCGTTCGCCCGATCTAACCCCACTTATCTTCTTCCCTGGCTATGTCAAAAATTAAGTGTTTGTTCCACCAATGGCAACAACTTTGAAACATTTGAAGGAAAGTATACGTGAGGCCCTTAGAAAAGTTCAGTATGATATGCTACAAAATGTATTGAGGGAAACAGAATACCGCTTTGATATCTGCAGAGCCGCAGAAGGAACTCAAATTGAACTTCACTAGCTTGTAAATAAAACTATATGCGTTCTTCTTTATATGCATATCTTGGTTTTCGCTGTAGCGTTGTTAGTTTTTTCATAATAAATGTTTAAAATCGGGAACAACATTTGTAATCATCCGATATATATATATATATATATATATATATATACATTATATGTGTATAGTGTGTGTATATATATATACATTATATGTGTAGATAGTGTGTGTATATATATATATATACTATCTATAGAGTGTATATAATATATATATATATATATATATATAGAGAGAGAGAGAGAGAGAGAGAGAGAGAGAGAGAGAGAGAGAGAGGGTGGAGGGAGAGGGAGAGAAAGAAAAGTCACAGACCTAATGTTCATGGAACAAGGAACTCTTCTGGGATAATTAAATAACCTATAGTCCGAATAAATAATGGTAAATGGTAAATACTAAAGTTTTTCTTTTTCATGATGGAAAGAGGCAAAGAGGCCCCAAAATATAGCTTTCCTCACCAGCTCTCTGATAAGCAGAGCCAGCTTTGGGACAGGGTTTTGGGTTTAAAGCTAACATAGACAACTACATTTAGAACCTCAATATACGCAAGAACAGGATCTAAACGCTGTCCCAAAGCTGGGTCCTATCTGCTTAGCAGATAGCTTGTGAAGGAAACTATATTTTGGTTCCTTTTTGCTAGAGACTCGTTGCCCACGTTGGACTTCCATCACGAAAAAGCAAAAATTTTTGTTTTTACCATTTACCTTTATTTATTCGGACTGTATGAGTAGTATGGGTGCAAAATGGACGAGTGCAAGAATGTTGCACTGTTGCAATGCCATGTTGATCAATGTTGCAACATGTTATGCAACAAAGGGGGAGGTGGCTATGCATTAAAGAGGAGGGGGTTATGCAATGAAGGGGGAAGGTGTTATGCAACAAATCAATTCTGCAAAGGGTGGAGGGGAGGGAGCTTTGGTGGGAGAAGGGAGGATGACCTCTCCCAAAGGGGTAACCTTAACCTAAGAGAGGGAGAGAAAGGAGAAGAAGGAGGGTCTTTGGGGAGAAGGTGGGATGTCCTCACCCCCCAAAGGGAAACCTAACCTAAGCCTTGACCTAAGAAGGAGAGATGGGTGTTCGCCTGGCTCCAGCCAGACGCATAATGACAGTTCATCTGAGCGCCCGCTGTCTTATAAGGTTTAAATCAGCCAGTTGGCTTAGAAGGCTTAATCTGACTTAGAAGACGTAAATGGTTTGTTCAGGTGTACATTATTAGGGTTGAGTTGCCAGATAGCGCTATTTATTTAATTAATGCATATATTCTTGAGGGTTGGCTTAGAAATCCATCAGTCGGTTTAGAAGGCGTAACCAGCCATTTGGTATACATATAATTAAATAATAATATTATTTATATATATACACAACCAAAAGAATTAAACAAAAGACCATTACATCATTCTGTGTATTTAGACGAATTATTGGAATCAATTTCATGAAATATATAGAAAATAAATATACTGTACAATTCTATACAAACCATGGAATATATATGATGAAAAAAAAATAATGCTCCCATAGAGCATAATGTATTCACATTGCGTCGAAAATTTGCAGTGCGTTATGCGCTGCGTTATTGTTCCAAACACGTTTTGAACCCACGTGATGCGGCGACCACGCGGCAACTACGCATGTTCAGTTATTATTGTACGCTGTAGTGGATGGATGCTCTGTGATTTCGTTTAGAAATTATCTATGTAATATAGTTTATATTTTAATAAATATAACTATTGTGATAATAATTTACAGTGCACCTTAATACAAACTGTGGTGTAATTTTAATTGAAATTTAAAAGCAAATAAAGATTGTTTTTAATTAAAATAGAGCGGTGCGTCTGATGTTTACAAAGTTTGTTGTTGTTTACAAGTGACGCAGTTATCTCGAAGATTCTAGTGGATGCTTAAGTGATTTTGTTATAAATCTATATTGTGCAATATATTTTACAGTGCAAATGTACGCTGCAGTTATTTATAGTACATATTAAAGTGTTTGTTTAAATAAAAATTAAAATTTGTAAAGGATTAAGAACGATAAAAAAACTTTGTGAAATTTTCATCATGGCTCCGAAACCAAAGTCGAAGAATGTTATCACTTATCACTATTAAAATGAAGCAGAAGATAATAAGAAAGCATGAGGAAGGTGCTACTGACAAAGAGTTGATGAAAGAATATGGTTTTATGCAATCAACCATTTTAACAATTCTTAAAAATAAAGACAAAATAAAATCTAGAATACATTCAAAAACACGCCAAAAGAGGTCATGAAATACAAGTTTATAAACACTCCTTTCAAATCGAGGGTTTATTCTTACCGACCCTAGCTTTTCAATCGTGAACTCTTCTTAACACTGCATAGCGGCAGTTGAAATAATCTTCTACGTCGTGACGACAGCTTCTCATTATTAAAGAAATAGTTCTTCATGGTGAACGGTGTAGGTGAGCTCAGCCCTGTACCGCTCAAGTGCTTTGTACCAAAGTTCATGATATTTCAAAGTCTAACCCTTTTAAATAAGCATCCAGCTCTAGACCATTCTCGCCTTGTTCCGTCCTACACTCGGTAAACCCGTTGAGCAGAGCGGTGTATGCGTATTCAAGAACCGTGTCAAAATAAAGCATATCCGTAATACGCGTGTCTAATATACGCTTCAGCTTGCGGAACCCGACGATTTCAAACATTCTGTCGAGGATGAAACGGTTTCGCGTTGGGACAAAAACGTTATCATCAGAAGCGTTCTTCCACATCAGTCGTATATCAATGCATGGCTGATCGTTATTTATACACAACGTACAAACAATGGCATATGAGGGGGTATCACTAATCTGCTCTCTTCTTGTACCTATACCTGCAAGAATTTTATAACGATCCTCACTCCACTTCTCAACTACCACGAAGACTCTATTCATCTCCTCAACCCTTAAATAAACAACATTCCGTTTACCAGAGTTTGTTTGTCTACAAGTCGTTTCCAGTACATAGGTAATGGCACAGGTTTTACACCTGAACACGCGCAATGACTTCGTCACGGACACATCGTACACGGCATTGAGAATGCTTCTCAAAGGGAGTTCCATCGTATTCGAGAAGTGCACGTCGAGTCGGTTCAAGCTCTGAGATGACTATGAGCCACAGGCGAGCGGATCGGCTCGACGGAAGGTGTAAGTCACACCATAAGCTGATGAAACGTGTACGGTGTTGTTTCAACGTGAATACTTATATCCCATTATACTGGGCAGGTGTTTTGAGAAATTTTCCAATACATGAAGCAATACCGGTCTTAATGTTTTATCACTCCCACTCCCCAGAATACGCACCAAACATTTTCGTTCAGGGGGAATTTCACGAAATAAACACATTTTATTCACACTCCGGCGCACTATTTGAGAGAGACATATCAACATATTTTTCCTTTTTGCTTAGCATACGATACTCGTCTCTAAATTCTGTTAAATACTCACGCAAGCCTTTAGCCACAACCTCACTACAAACCTCTTCATGATATATAATAATGTAGTGGTAAAAATACTTAAGATTCTCCATGATGACAAGATTTACATTCTCATCAAGAAGACTCACTAACGTCTTGTACCACGAAATCCTGCAATGATCTCGCCAGAATAGCCGTAGAGTATTTGTACCTCTTGTTCCTTCGCACGATTCAATGTAATCTTAAAAGTATCAAAGAAGGGTGGAATAGGAAGCCATTCAGTAACCTTATCTTCACACTTTGCCGAATACCACTTCATAAACGTCGAACACGCATAATTAAAGGTAGGCATTACTATTTTTCGTCTACATGGGAAAATACACGTCTGAGATCCAGGGCTTGCAGCGATCAACTGAGCACGCAGCGAAGAGATATGCCCAGGTAGTAGCAGGATTCACGTGACCGATCATACAGGTGGTTGGAGCTTAGAATTTTCTCCTGTACACACACACACACACGCACACACAAGGGAGAAAGTGAAACGCTAATTGAAACACGATTTATTTAATAAACGAAATATTCAAGGTGTATATATATTTACAAATACGTGTAATAAATAAACATATCGTTAACAATAGACATATATAACAATCAACGATTACGGTATCCAAAGGGTACGGTATCATAGGTACTACGCACTTGGTAACGTTTCCTATAGGTGTTACGGCACACCTTCGTACCCCTAAGTTCCTTCACGCCCCCCAGCTTCTGCGCCGGAAAATTGTGGGTCGCTACAGTTAGTTGGGATGGCTGGTCGCCCTCATCATCATCCAAGCACACTAGATGCTTCAACGAATCAAAGTTAACGACCCGCCGATTCGCCTGGTTGAGCGTGATACCGTTAGCATTCACGATATATTTCATATCCTTCCCCCACCCTCACCCGTATCCCATAAGTTTTTGGCCCTGTTGAGACAAAAGAGTAGGCGTATGCGATGTCTCCAGACTCATCCTTGATCTCATCAGTCAACTCTCCGAGGAATTCACCAATAGGAGGCATGTATTAACCCTCCCTCGCTATGAATATCACTTGGCAGTAAAGTGCTTGCCTAAGTTCTTTACAATTTGGGAACGGTCAAGCTACATACCTTCACGGTCAGGTAACGTTAAATATAAGCCGATTTTTCATCTTCGGTATCAACTCCTCGCGGATACCCTGATGTTTCTAACTTATCCTTCAAAAAAGCGTTTATATATGGCGTGAAAAGGTTGGGTAGCTTATGAAACCTCCACACCTCCTGTATCTTCAATATTTTGTAGCTATGGCGAACAGATAGATCCAGCTCTGGGCTTGTATATACATCTCTGATCTTACGCTGGTTGGTTGTATGATTACATTCCCCAGTGTTCTCCTCTGCGCGCTTCACGCACAGAGGAAAAATGAGCTGTGGTCTATAACGACGGGTAAGCTCGGCATCCTAAATCGTGGGGGAGCACATCTACGAAAGAAAGGCCGAAATAGTACCCGTTCAAATTTGTTGAGAACAACTCGATGGTGGGCAGGTCAGGTCCTACCAGTTTCTCAGGTGCACCCACTGGGTACGGATTGTTCTTCATCACGTACGGATATAAAGAACAGAAGTCGCAGTAATGAAGTTTCACGGCCTGCGTAGGTGGAAAGTATTGCTTGAATGGATTTGTACACCCTCCGAACAAGCTATCACCGCATTTGAGAGGATCCAACACCATTGAATGTTTGATCGTGTTTATTTCTTTACTGTACTGTCCATCTGTTTCCATCCATGCATCATACTCATGCTCCCACAAGACTTTGTGAGGGAACTTGGAGCCTATAAGTTGATCGCGGGTGCGGATCCATGCAAGAATGTCGGTAAGAGATCTACCGTGGATATCTCCTACGATTCCACACTTAGGACGGGTGAATCCGTGTCACCAGCAACCGTTAAAGGAGTACACATTCTTCTCACCAGTGGCACGGTTTTCATTTAGACCATCAACCCAAAAAACACGACCATTAACCTTAATGGGTACTTCCCCGTGTTGCGGGCATGCTTTATATATACCCTGTCTGCTGCTGTATGTGTTGAGCCAGTAAATAGCCTTGTGCCCATAACTGCGGGGATTGTTTCTGTGAATACGGCTAAGGTGTCTTTAGGCATGAAGTTATTCTTGAACACCGTAAAACATAATGAGGCGATCGTGGTTGCGACTTGCAACGGATCGCATTTGAAACGGCTATGTACATCCTTCTAAAGGCCTGGAAACATACTCTAAGCACGCGCACATCATTCACGCAATAACGCTCACATTCATCAGCTATATTATAAGGATTAGATTCATTAAAAATGTTGTAGTATCGGTCAAAATCTTCACATTCATCTGTACTCATACATTCTTAGTTAAAGTAATGTTTGGGTGGAGGTCGTCCTACGTAATTTAAAGTTTCGCTAGTGAGGAATGTGTAAGGGAAATATCCTTTTGAAACTTCAGTGGTTACGCCCACCACCTTGGGTAGCTTTGCTAATTTACAAGGTGTGAATAATAGTGTCTTTAAACTGTACATTACATCTTATTTGCATCGGTATTAGTTTGTTGCCTCTTTTCAAGGGATCACCTGTAAATATCTCAGATGACTCGTGCTCAAACAACTCCTTATAAAGGAACTGTGTGTCAAATTTCGCCCCGTTATGGGCAAGAATATATACATTTTTTTTTAACTTGTCCGCTAACTTGACAATATAGGACACAAAGGGTTTCACAGGGCTATTGTGGGCATTTGTTTTAAAAACGTTTGTCCGTTTACCACATTTGTGACACTCATCACACTCGAGCTCCATACACTCATCACAGATAGTTTGGCTCACAAGTAAATGTGGAATAACCTCTTTGGTTTCAGCGTTCGTGTATGTTTCTATATCGTAGTACACAGTTATACTAGGGCTGTTTTTAGGCTTAGCATCTTTCATATAACATACATGCTTTACTCCAACCGCCTTATATTTCTCATGGCATGTAGAACAGTGAATTTCATCACATTTATGCTTGAAATTCCCCAATTATCCATCATATGAAACATACCACATTCACAGATTCTCATTTTCCTGCACGTGCCAATTGATTTATGGAGCTCAAAACAGTTATTATTGAAAAATGTGCGTCTACACATCACAATCCCTCTTCTCAGCTTCAACTACACGGCTTTCACATTTGGAGCTTTTACACTGCTCACATACCATGTGGCAATCTTTACAATGTTTCACTATATCATCCGCAAACTCGATACACCCCTTACACAAATCATGATGTCGTCCATATTTTCGACTTTTATCATAACTTGCGTAAAGGTCCCTTATATTACGGATGGGTAGATACGTTGTTCTTGACATTCCTAAACTAAGTAGGGGGTCTTGTACGATCTTTCACACAGCTTTTAAAAACATACACAGTCCTACGACGATCATCCATTCCAATACAACTATACGAACATTCACTTCCTGTTCCACCCTTCTCAGCTCTTCAAGGCCCATATTACAGTCAAACTCAAATTTACAGTCTACAGCTAGTTTACGGGCACGCTCCACTACCGTAGGCAACGAAATGTTTTTGACCCATGTATTTAGTACAGAGAACATACGGGCCAAGACAACTGTTATAAAGTCGCAACCACGATCGGCGTTTATATGCTGTCTATAAATAGCCTTAGAATTGAAGTTAAGAGTATAAGGTGTGGCACTATGACCAGCAACACGGAATACACGGTTAATATTTACCGTGAATTTGTCCATATTGAAGACTGTACTACTTTGCGAGGCCTGCATTATACGGCCTAATATATACTCTATATCTACAGCTGCCAAGCGTCTGAATGATATTACTACCCAAAAATCATCTACATCCCCGTCATTTGACCCGAACCAGAAGGACAGCTGCGTTCTTACTTCACATTCTTCGCGGTTTTGAAGGGCAAATACCTTCAACTACGCGTCGTAGTCCGTGTTCAACACCATTGCTATACATGGATCTACGATCAACCCTGACGATATACCCATATCTAATCAAGGCACCATTTCGAATGTTATGCCATCCTCTACAGAACGAGAAGCTGCTACTGCTGATGTGGATGATGTACCCGGAATTTAACAGGAATAAGGGGGTATATTTGAGGAAGGTACTATTGTGAGGGTTGTGTCGTAAGACGTACAGGGTTGGGGCTCTATTACTGGGGGTCTAGCAACCGGCGCAATCCTGGCACGCTTTATACCTGACGTGGAGGTCTTCATCATGCTCCGCTTTGAATTGTCGCGTGCTACAGGTATCGTTGGTGTGGACTCGGCAGTGGGATGGAGTCTGTGATCACAACACTGTCGTCGGGGTCATCTGTAATATCGATGATGGGGCTGTACCTCATCGTCATTCACGGTTCTGTGGGAGAAGAGAAAAACAAGACTGTAAAATATAATCATCATCACTTAAATTTTTATTCTATTTTGTAAATGACCCACTTAGGAGTGTAATGTGTTAGAAATGGATTCTGTAGAAAATTCAGGTTCACGAGCCCATCTACTTGTATTATATCTGGCCCTACAGGATGTGGTAAAACTGTGTTTATGCTTAAAATCATTAAAGAAAAGGGAGAGATGTTCTCAAAATTTGTGCATAAAGTTATAGTATGGTGCTATTTGACTTGACGTATCAATCAGTGTTCAACGAGTAACAAGATGATATTTTGTTCCACAATGGTGTATATGACGTTAATTCGTTAAAACGAAATGAACATATAGTCATGGTAATTGACGAACTCATGTTAGAGAAGGATCAAACGTTTGCCGAGACATTTACAATATTCTCCCACCTTACCATAAGCGTATTCTTCATCAATCAGAATCTATTTTTCAAAAAAAGATACATGCGAGATGTGTCGTTAAATACACAATATCTAGCCTTACTCATGCAACGTAGAGATGTATCACAAATTGGGGTATTAGCCAATCAAATGTTCCCGAATCAGCATGAGGAGTTTTTGGAAGTTTATAAAGAAGTTACAAGCCAGCGTTACGGATATTTGCTTTGCGACCTTCATCCTCGAAACACGTTTAGAGTGCTTCTAAGAACGAATATATTTTCAAACGAGCCTGAAACGGTGTATATTCCAGAATGACAAAGAGGCTAAAGAAATACCATGATTTAATAAAAATCTATCATCGACTGCCCCGGGCAATGCAACAGATGTTTGCTAAAAATATCGACTCTTACTTTTTAAAATGCATCTGTGAAATCTGTCTTATTGTTATAAATTGCAATGTATCAATTAAACCCCCTCAGAATCTCGCCTACGCCGTCACAAGAACATAATACGTGCAGTCGTCGTAAAAGTCAAACTGTGGGGAAGAAAAAACGAATTATTGTACGAAGAGGAGGGTCATTCTTCCCCATCTTATTTTCAGTTTTGGGTCCTTTACTGACTAGATTAATATAATGAAGAAAGTGGTAGTGATTCCACAGGAGGTGTATACTTCACTGCAAAGTTCAAAGAATCCAGACACGGTTCTAGAACCCCGTAAAAGTAGGCATAAAGGAATGGAAAGCGAATTGTTAGCCCTATTAAAGAGTGAAAAAACACCTGATGAGAAAGGCTCTTATACCAAGAAGCTCTGCAGAAATTTCTTCACGAGTACGAAAATTATAAGAATTCGACAGAGATTCCCGTGGTTATTAGGCACAGCTCGGACAACGATAGAGCCTGTGTCCGACGATAGAGCTGCCAACCAAAGATTAACGGGTCGGCCACACAACATATCGAGCATGTATTAAAAAGCACCCTCCCACATACATTGAAGAATAAAGGTTTAAGTTTTTATAATCTATTGAATGAGGATCCCAACATACACTGGACCGATGCAGGTGAGATCATTGAGGAAGAAGCAAAGGTACAGGGATCGAATATCGTAGACATCGTCCATGATCTGGTGAGAAAGTGGGATAGGCTCTCACCATCAGGATGGAAGCATATTAAAGCAAGACTTCAACAAATAAATGTCCCCAAAACAATGATAGGAAATCTGAACAGATTAAAAGACTTAGAACATACCTCGCACGTGCCACAATTGAAAACGCCATTACCCCCGGCAGTAACACCTTTGAAGAGGAGAAAGAAGAGGATAAACAACGATCAACCCTATCCACGTGCCTCTAAAATACGCAAATGGCTAACATATTAAGAAGACGCTATTATGACATTTCTAGCCCTGCCTCCTACGGAGGCGTAGATAGACTGTATAGAAGTGTTTACAATGATGGCGTAGGGAAAAGAGATGTTGAGAGGTTTTTGCGGTAGCAGGACGTTCATACACTTCATAAGCCTGTGAGCAAAAGGTTTAAAACAACCAAGACAACAGCTGCTTCGATTGACTCTATTTGGCAAGCAGATTTAACAGACATGCAAAGATATTCAGTGTATAACGATGGTTACCGCTACATCCTATTCATAATAGATGTATTTTCTAGATATCTGTGGCTAATTCTTCTGAAAAAATAAATCGCCTGAAACATTTGCTAAAGCTACCAAAACGTTGATATTGAAAGAAAACAGGGTTCCTGGCTATTTTTTGTACGGATATATAGGGCGAGCTTTTCAGAACATGTTGACAGAGTTTAATATCACCTACTACACTACCAATTCTATACATAAGGTATCTTTAGCTGAAAGAGTTCAACGTACCATGAAGGAACGCATGCACCGCTATTTTACACATAAAAACACATACAAATTTCTAGACATTCTGGAATCATTGGCCTCACCATACAACCGCTCACACCATCGCACGATTGGTACAACATCTAACGAGATTTTAGAAAGAGGTACGCGCCCAGAGCCTGATGTGAGAAGAGATGGAACACTACCACCACACTCTGGGTGTATCAAAATCAATTATTATGTAAGGTTGTCGTGTTCGGGAAATAAATTCGCGAAGGGATTTGAGCAAAGATGGACACGTGAGATTTTTAAAGTTCTGGCTATGAAATCTAAAGACGAGATAATGTATTATGTAGAAGATTTGAATGGGAAAGAAATTGCTGGAGGCTTTTACTGCGAGGAGTTGCAGAGTGACATTTAATTTAGGAAAAAAATGTGTTTAAAATTGAAAAAATTTGAGACAGCAAAGGCTCAGGAAAGAGAAAAATACCTGGTGAAATGGCTAAGATACCAAGAAAGCTTCAACATCTATATAAAAGCTGATGCAATAATGAAGCTTAAATAGTATGCAACATAACATGGCGCCTAACCATTTCTACGTCACACTCCTGTCCTCCTCATCCCTGTCTGTACATCCTAACAACACACTAGCCAACTTTGTAACAGAACTCCACGGACCCATTGAATTGGGTCGTGATACGTACGAGGTGGGTATTTGCGAAATTCAGCTGAATACCCTTTTTTTAAGTATTGTTTATAAAGAACCCGTTTTTACGGTTCTTAGAGACTGTAATGAGTGTGAAAAAACCAGGGTACCGCCCTGACTGGGGATGCACGGTATTACAGTACAGAAGTAACACTAGGACGGGTCGCTATGGTACGGTCGAGGATGTTGTGAGACACTTAAAGTAAGTTTAAAAAGCTCAAATCTTACGGGCGATTTAGTATGCGAAATCGTAAACACTGATCCCCGTGCATGTACTATGGCCTTACAATCACAGGCTAACCGATATATTAAAGAACAAAGAGTGTTCTAAATTATGACCGATGGACGATATCGATCAGTCATGCACAACATGACTTGTCTAGCCTAATGTATCAGTTGAAATTGGAGAAAATGGTTGATGGCTATAAACCCCCATACATGTGCTATATTTACAGCAATATAGTGGAGCATCAGTTTGTTGGGAATACCCAGACACGCCTGCTGCGCATTGCGCACATCCCCAACCATAGAGGAAGGAGTGTGAGTAGTATATATGACAGGACCCATTATGTGAATGTCGTAGCTTATCTAATAACCAATATCTCAATATATATAAGAACGATTGAGGGAAAAAATTTCCCATTCGGTAATGGGAGCTTAACAGTGAAGCTGCACTTTCGACGCATTCAGTTATAATGGACAGGGAACCTTTCACAGTCTATCGAGGTATGAGATACCAGCGTGGTAGTGGACTTGGATCCATTTTTTCAACCACACTACGTACGGCTGTCCCCTTGCTGAAGAGGGATGCCAGATACCTCGGGAGAAAAGCGCTACAATCAGGTCTTAACAAGGCAGAAGACATATTGGCTGGGGCTGGGAAGAAGAGGGCTGTCCGAAAAAGGGATTGCCACCACGTGGCATTAAACGTAAAAGGATATAAAAAGAAGTGTTCTAAGCGAACGAAATCTATGGTTCACCATTTTTTTGACTGATATAAACTAAGGACATTGATCTCATGAATCATAATTTGTTTACTTGTTGTCGAGAGAGGAGGCACTATTTCTAATTCGTCATGGCACGCTTCATCCATTCATGTAGGTCAAAATGTTCTAAATCGGAGCTGTCCCTCTTTGACATGCCCCCAATTCAAGTTTCTATTAAACACAGCGACTTTATTACAATTAACCCTTTAAACACAATTAGTTCCCCTAGTGCCCCTATAGAATTCGTGATACCCAGTTCAGGCCCTTACCTTTTATACCCCAAGCTATGTGCACATGTACGCAAAACTACGTATAGCCCATTCTGATGGAACGGACTGCGATAACAAATACGATGTATACCCGGCACTCCATATTCATCCAGTGTGACGTATATTTAAATCAGGTCAACATATCGGCAGGAACGGGGTACTGTCATCTAAGAGCTTATCTGGAAAATGTGCTGAACTTTTCCAAAGAAGCGAAGGATACCTTCTTAAGTGACGAGGGCTATTATCAAGCTAAAGACGGAGTAGTATAAAGGACAAATTTAAAAATTCTAAAAGAATACAGACCTCACATTCCAGGAGAAGTTGCTTGTGAATTGGGTAGATATGAAAATAAAGCTCACCCGCACGAATCCTGAGATCTGTTTAAAGCTGGATACTGATCAAGAAGAGGAAGCAAAACCCGTTGTGATTCACATTATGGAGACACCTTCGCGTATGGCGAGTGAAATTAAGTTCACCAAATCAAATAGAAATTGAGAAAAATTTACTAAACGCCATAGTAAAATACCCAATTAACAGAGTACAGATCAAACTATACACGGTGCCAGCAGTGATGGCATCGAAACAGATAGATAACATCGCCCTGGGAAATCTACCTAAAAGGATATTAATTAGAATGCAGGAACACAATTCGGTGAATGGAAAATATAAAAAGAATACCTTTAAATTCGAGAATTTCGGCCTTAAAAATATAACTCTATACATCAACGGCGTTGCGTTGGGCAGGGCTATGGATATGGATTATTCATCAGACGCTGTGTTCCCGCTTTGCGCGAGAGCATATAGTAATCTGGCCCATATTGCAGGTGCTTGTGATGAGCTCTGGTTTGGGATAACGCAGAAAGAATTCATCGATCAATTTAAACTTTATCCGTTTGACATCACACCTGACTTATCTACTAGTGTAAATACACACTTTAGTCCACAATCGAGTGGAAACATCTAAGTCAGATTGGAATTCACTAAGTCTATAGACGCGCCTATTAGTGTACTAGTATACCTCGAGTCACAAGCCCTAATAAAATTTGACAGATTTAGGAGCGTTGTCACTGACTTTTAAAATGGATGCGAATACACTTCAGAGAGTAATGAATAGTGAACGAATCACACGTTCCAAATTTATCGGTGTGTTTGCGAAGAATTAAACATTGAAATTGCCAACTACGAGAGATTGCGGTAGTCTTATTGTGAACACAGATGTTATTGATAGTGAAGGGATTCATTGGTTTGCAATCTATTTTAAAAATAGGGACAGCATGTACTATTTTAATTCACTCGGTACTCAACCTTGGAGTGACCATGTTATTGTAAAATTTCTCGAGCAGATGCATATCCTCGAATTTGTATGGAATCCTTTCCGGCTACAAGGATATTTTAGTAATACTTGAGGGATGTACTGCCTTTCATTTCTCATGCATATGCTACGTGGTAAGGAATTTATAAATTTTTATAATTTATTCCACCCGTGTCACACTCAACGAAACGACACAGTGGTATGCAGACAGATAAAAAGCCGTTTTCCGATTGTGTGCACTCGTTCTATAGTATGATGTTTTTTTCGTGTATATATATTTTTATCCAATAATTTTAGTTTGTGTACTCTGTAGCTTATTTAAAAGTTTATTTTACTATAAACATGATTTCTTTCATTTAATAAACTGATGAAAATACATTGTGTCTTCTTTCCCGAAAAAAAAGATCGAAACATAAGAAAAAACTTACATTATTTCGTTAATAATATGACAATCGCTGGGTTGACTGCTCGGTAAAACTTCTACCTCCGTATTCAGGTCCACACAATGCGTTTCTTCAAAACGAAAAGAATGTATAATACGAGTCAAATCCTCATCGGACCTTTAAAGAGAAAGAATAATTAATTAGTTCATACTAAATCTTTTTTAATAAAACCATATTGCTTAAAACATATGCAGAGTATTACACAATGTGAAGATATCTTTCAACCCCTCAGAGATGTTTCTTTAAGAGAAAATGCAGAATAACATTTATTATGGAATTTATAAAATTATTTCCATATATATGATGAAATAATCTAGAACAGTGCTCTTTCTCCTAATGACAGGCACACTAAATAAATAACCACAGTATGAATAATTGTCTACAAAAAATAAAATTACAGGCACATAATTACTTACGTTTCTACGGCTGTCCCTTGTGTCGGATCGTTAGGAGCGTCATTGCAAATATATTCAACGGTTTGCGTTGGAAATAATGCGTCCCGGTTGGCTGCGTTAAAAATATTAATTGTAGACACCGCTGCAGTGTCTACAACTTGATATAAATCCGGTAAACTGTAAAGTTCTTGATTCATGACGGAGGGAATGTTTATTCACTGGTGAAAATAACTACTTTGAGTCCCAGCGAAAATATTTCCTTTTTTATGCATGATCCCCAAGCACCACCCCCAAAAAACTACTAGGCACTTCGTAAGTTTGATGATTGGTTGTCAAGGTTACTGGGCGGAGCTATGTTAAATTTTGTGTACCAATCGTAACACCGATAAAACGGGTCCACGCTTTGGACGTCTTGATTGGTCGACTAACGGTATCTTTATCTACTCTCCCTAGATTTAATGCTCACATCTCAATGTGTATTGCCACTAGCAAGCTCAACCACGATAGTTTCAAATATTTGCAATATTTTTGCGCCCATACTATTCACGGTTTTCACATTTTAGAACCCAACTTTTCATGCAATATCCCTCACCCCTATGCAACATTGATCAACATTTGCCACTTTCAGTCTCTATCACGACAATATTTTACATTATTATTATTTCCGATCATACTATTCGATCCTCAACTTTCCACAGTTTGATTCATCTATTCGGCTTGATTTTCTACTTGCCAATTCTAGCGTAGGAGTGTGATTAAATTGTGCTTAGTTCATGAAAATGAATGTCTGGTTGGGCTGGTAGATAAATGGCCACCCTAGGTATCCTTGTGGTTAAGACGCTGGGGTGCTGATCGGAGGTTGAGAGATCGAGTCCGGCCAATGACATTGTAATTTCTGCCCGCCTGTGCTGGAGCGTAGTTCGGATTCAACGTTAAACTGTAGGTCTAAGGCGGGTGACTAGCTTGAGCTTAGTCAAAATGAACAATTCGGGAAGGAAACCCGATTAAGCTTATTACTACTGTAATTTTCACCACCCTATATATATATATATATATATAATATATATATATACACCACACAGGGTGTCCCATAAGTTCGGCATCATAGGAAAAATAATAAAAAAAAGGCAAAACAAAAGCTTTTATTTACAGAACGTGCTCAATATGTCCACCATTGTTTTCAATACACAAATTCAGACGTGATACCCAGTCAGCAAGCACACGGTGAATGATGTCACGAGTAATGGTGTTACATGCCCAATAATGCGCTGCCGCAAATGTTCAACACTCCTAATTTTCTCTACGTATACCAGCGCTTTCAAGTGGCCCCAGATAAAAATCAGTGGCGTGAGATCCGGGCTTCTAGCTGGCCATTCCACAGGCCCTCGACGTTCTATCCAATGAACAGGGAATTGTTGGTACAGGTATTCCCTTACTTGGGTGTTGTAATGTGCAGGAGCACCGTCTTGCTGGAACCATGTTGGGAAATTTCCTTCTTCATTCAAGACACTGGGAAATGCTTCTTCCTTGAGCATACGTAGGTAGGTGCCTCCAGTGACATGTTCATCGAAAAAGAAGGGGCCTATGATGCGATCCTTCCAGATGCCACACCATACCATCACCCGAGATGCACCTTGTTCCTTTGAAGAGGTATACCAGTGAGGGTTGTTTTGAGACCAGTAGCGGGTGTTCTGTCGATTTACCTCACCATTTCCATAAAAAACAGCCTCGTCACTGAACAGAATAGTGGACGGGAAATTGGCATCCCGAGCATAAGAAAAATATTAATTATGGTTTGTGGAAATAGAAAAATATGAATTTCTCCTATAATGCCGGACTTATGGGACACCTTGTATATAACGGCAACATTTTCGTGGGGTTGAAATCCGTGCACGATGGGGAGGGCTAGGAGGTACTGTTAGCTTCAGCCATGAAAAATATTTACCCTTTAGTACCAGTAAACAATGAAAACGTAAAATATGTACCAATTATTAAAATTACCAAATATGTACCAATTATTAAAAAAGAATTATTTTCTCATTGTATGGAACGTTTTGGGGAGGTGCCGCATTTAGAAATTGGAACTTCATTCTTTTGGATCACCCTAATATATGTATAATACTACTCAGAATGGTCCACTGAAATAACTTTTACGAAAGTAACAGACCTAATTTGCATGGAACAAGGAACTATTCTGGGATAAGTAAATCCACTATTCATACAAGTAGTGTGGGCGCAAAATGGTAGAGTGCAGGAATGGTACAATGTTGCAATGCAATGTCGATTAATGTTGCAAGAGCTTATGCAACAAAGGGGGAGAGGTTATGCAATGAAGGGGGAGGGGGGTATGTACTAATGGGGGAAGGGGTTATGCAACGAATCAATGCTGCAACGGGGGGAGGGGGAGGGAGCTTTTGGGGAGAAGGCAGAATGACCTCCCACCAAAGGGGTAACCTTAACCTAAGGAAGGTAAGGAGAAGGAGAGGGCCTTTGGGGGAGAAGGTTGGATGTCCTCACCCCCCAAAGTGAAACTTAACCTAAGCCTTAATCTAAGAAGGAGAGAGGAGAGAGAGTTCTTTATTCCACAGGAGTCCGTTATATAGAGGGTCTGGAGTTACCAGTTACCACTTATTTATTTATTTATTTATATAAGGAGAATTACCATATACCACCATTTTAATTATTTATTTATAGGTGAGTTTCCAGAGACTCCTATATGATTTAATTATATGCAGGGTTACCAGGCTGCAACATTTATTTTAATTACTTATTTATTAAAGGCAAGAGAAACTTTCTCCTTAAATTGCTCGAACTAATTAAAACACATTATTTATTTAATTAACAAAAAAAGAAAATGCCTGCAAAATAACAGTACACACTTTTTATATATAAAAGAAAAACAATAATTATTTTAAACCAACTTCTCCGAAAGTGTCTATTTACTTTTGCCATTCAACTGTGCACGAGAGAGTTAGAGACTGAAGCGTACTTTCTCTTATATGTGTACGTACGTAAAGTGGAATTTCGGCTCCTTTTGAATAAAAAAATGTGTGCATGGCTACACACACACACACACATACACATACACACACCTTATTCTACTTGCTGATCATGGATGTTTGGTATAATTTTTATATAAGACTGTAATGTATTAGCCCTACGATTTAATTGACATAACACAGTCTTATATATATATATATATATATATATATTTCATGAAATATATAGAAAATAAATATACAATGAAAATAGTTAATTCTACGCACAACTTGAACAAAGAATATGGGGTTGTTTGTGGTGGGTATTGTGCTCTAGAAACCTATGAGAAATACGAACGAAGAATATGGGGATATATGTGGTGGGTATGTGTGCACTAAATGCCTAAGATATATACGTCTACTGATAAATCTATTATTTTTATAAAGAAATTTCAACGAAATCAAGAAGAGGATTCCTTTATTCATTTATTTTCAATTAAAATTAATTCGTTCCTTCACGTTAGTATATATCTAATTAACAATAAAAGAAAAATGCATGCAATATAATAATTACACACTATATATAGATTAGTGATGTAGCGGATGTCATTTTTTTCACATCCGCGGATGCGGATGCGGATGAGGATGTTTGATTTCAACATCCGCGGATGCGGATGCGGATGTCTACATTTTCGTTATTTTTTAGGATATATTCGAGATTTGTTGTGTTTAACGTATATAATAAGTTATTATATAGAGAGAGCTGTAGCTATAATGTAGTATAATTGATTAATTGTACAATAATTGCTGTACTTTTCTCTGAACATATAAAATAATATCAAGCATCTAACTAATATAGAAATCAATTAGTGAATTCGTCTGCAAATAAATTCGTTATATTTTGTTGAGTTTCAGCCACAATTAGGAACCATAATTGTGTTACCAGGATGCGGGACGTGAACCCAACTCAAATGCACCCCACCGACCTCTTTCCCCAACCTCCACCCTTATAGAAAGAGATCTTTAATTAGCTTGATAACTATTTATATTAAGTTTAAAGTTTTATTAGGCATATTTATAAATGAGTAATTAAAATAAAGTAAACTAAGATGTTCATCGTTTAATATTCAAACTTAATTATAGGAAGGTTATGCTTAAGGAACATTAATTTTTCTGCCTTTTCTGCTGCCAGTCTGTTTCTCTTTTCATCATATATTAATCCAGCACTGCTAAATAATCTCTCGCTTGGTACGTTTGTTGGAGGACAGGCTAAATGTTTCCTTGCAAGTTTACTCAAGTATGGATAGATATTCTGCGTATTTTTCCACCAACTAATAGGATTGTCACATGCAGCCATGCGTTTTTCTTGGTGATAGCTCTCGATCATTTTTACTACATCTTTTGACATCGCGTAGGTCTCGTCATTGCTGCTTGACTCAAGAAACTGAGAGACAGATTCTGTGATAGATTTGCTTGTTGAAGGTGTTGGTTCTGTCACTGAAACTTTTATTCTTTTGGTGGGTGGCGAAGCGACAGATTCAAGAGATTGAAGCTCTTCAACTGCTTTGCCAAGTGATGATTTAACTCGTTCTAATGTACTAGGTGAAAATAACTTAGCTTTGTAACGTGGATCTAAGTAGGTTGCAAGAGAGTAACTTCATACAAGAACAGCCTCTCGTTTTGTCGCTTGCATCACTTTTGCGCACAATGAACTAGTTCTATTAATATAGTAGAATTTGATAATTTCCGATTATTAATGACGTTTTATCTCAACGGTCCACATCCGCACGACATCCGCAGTCCAAAGTGCGGATGCGGACGCGGATGCGGATGCGAGAAAATGTGCGGATGTTCCGCGGATGCGGATGCGGATGTGACCTACATCACTAATATAGATACACATTCTCATAGAACAAAATTTTAACAGTGTCTATTTACTTTTGTTGGGTAGAAAACGTGTAACTATTGCGACTAAATATCAAAATGGTCAAAGCGGATACACTGAAATGTAGTTTGACCATATCTCGTCTCAAAGACGCGGATTTTCCACCGATGACTTATATTATTATTGCCATTGTTATTATAATAATGAAGTTAAAAACTTAATTTTAAATTCCATTATATTTATGCAGAGAGAGAGAGAGAGAGAGAGAGAGACTATTTACTTTTGTCATTCCTCTCTCTCTCTCTCTCTCTGTATATATATATATATATATATATATATATATATATATGTATATATATATATATATATATGTATATATATATATACTGTGTATATATATATATATATATATATATATATATATATATATATATATATATATATATATATATATATAAGACTGTATTGTATTAGCCCTACGATTTAATCGGTGGTGTAGTGGTTAGCGTCGCTGACTACGAATCCATCCGCCCTGGGTTCGAGACTCGATGGCAGCCGGCGCGCGGCAAAACCCAGCTGTTCATCCTTCCACACAATAAAGAAAGTGGTTGGTAGATAAATGGGTACCCTAGGTGGCCTATTGGTTAAGACGCTGGGCTGCTGATGGGGCGTGGTTCGGAATGAAAAGCTTGACCTTCGTCAGAATGGACAATTCGGGCGGAAGCTAACCAAAGGTTATATACACAAGATGTCTTCTCAATTTCATACATTTTTTTTTTCGTTCATCTTAATATTCATTTATTCTTTACAGTATACTAAATTTGACAATAAACATTTTAAATATTCTATTAGAATAATATTCATTGTACCTATAATTCGAAAGACAAGGAAGGCATTTTAAATATTCTATAAGAATAATATTCATTTTACCTATAATTCGAAAGACAACGAAGGCATTCGTTAAAACGACTTCTCTTTTTATTCGAGGAAAGGCACCACAATCTATCGGTATAAACTCGAAACAGATGAATCGCCAACCAAACAGGTTAACCGCAATGGTTTATGTGACCTACATATCGTCTCAAAACTGGTTTTCGTCTCACTTCACTTCAAATATTGTTTTGATTATTGCCATTATTATTGAAGTTAGAAACAACATAAATATATCACGTAATTGTTTTCCATGAACAAATTATTTATAGCCAAAATTAGCCTTTAATTAAGTAATGAATTTCCTTATCATATTCCTATATGCAAGTGTATACATGTAGAAAAGGTTTTCCATAGGACAATAAATTTTCTTTAAAATTTAGAAATATCATTCGGTTTGTATAAATTAAAGTATTAATCCTTTAAAAGATTAATATTATTCTGTTTGTATAAATTAAAATGTGAATCCGTTATTCTTAATATTTGTATAAATTGCCTCGATGCCCCAGTGGATCATGTGGCCTCTCTCTAAGCCTAAACGAAAACAGTGTTACCAAACCTATAATCTTAAACAGATATTCCTAAATTCTAAATGTTCTTTCCGGCTAAAATAAATCACATAAAGAAGTTAAGTGTAAAACTACGACTATACAGTATACAGGGTGTCCCATAAGTCCGGCATCATAGGAGAAATTCATATTTTTCTATTTCTACAAACCATAATTCATATTTTTCTCTTTCTACAGGCCATAATGTCTGTGAGCAAGGAAGAACGAATCCAGATAATTCTACTCATAGAATCGGAGTCAAAGAGAGGCCGCTGCTGAATTTAACAGACTGCATCCAGACCGCGAGCCAATAACACAGAGTTGTGTTAGCAGACTTGTTGCAAAGTTTAAGGAAACAGGATCCATAGAAGATAAACCAAGCAGTGGACCTTCAAGGAGGTCCACTGACGATGATACAGCGACTGCTATCCTGGCTCATTTTAACAGAAGTCCCAATAAGTCTCTGTCCGTCGAGACAGGAGTGTCGAAAAGTAACATCCATCGCATTCTTGAGGCCCTCAAACGGCATCCACATAAACTTCAGATCCTACAGAAATTAAGCGATGATGATCCCGACCAGCGGATGGAATTTTGTGAATGGGCTACGGGACAATATGCTCGGGATGCCAATTTCCCGTCCACCATTCTGTTCAGTGACGAGGCTGTTTTTTATGGAAATGGTGAGGTAAATCGACAGAACACCCGCTAATGGTCTCAAAACAACCCTTACTGGTATACCTCTTCAAAGGAACAAGGTGATGGTATGGTGTGGCATTTGGAAGGATCGCATCATAGGCCCCCTCTTTTTCGATGAACATGTCACTGGAGGCACCTACCTACGTATGTTCAAGGAAGAAGCATTTCCCAGTGTCTTGAATGAAGAAGGAAATTTCCCAACATGGTTCCAGCAAGACGGTGCTCCTGCACATTACAACACCCAAGTAAGGGAATACCTGTACCAACAATTCCCTGGTCATTGGATAGGACGTCGAGGGCCTGTGGAATGGGCAGCTAGAAGCCCCGATCTCACGCAACTAGATTTTTATCTCAGGGGCCACTTGAAAACGCTGGTATACGCAGAGAAAATTAGGAGTGTTGAACATTTGCGACAGCGCATTATTGGGGCATGTAACACCATTACTCGTGACATCATTCACCGTGTGCTTGCTGACTGGGTATCACGTCTGAATTTGTATATTGAAAACAATGGTGGAAATATTGAGCACGTTCTGTAAATAAAAGCTTTTGTTTTGCCTTTTTTTATTATTTTTCCTATGATGCCGGACTTATGGGATACCCTGTAGATCGACCCCCTAATTTTGGCCTAAGAATTCAGTCTTAAAAACTCGACCTATACACAAGTATATACGGTGTGTATATATATATATACTGTATATATATATATATATATATATATATATATATATATATATATATATATATATATATATACAGTATACACAATTACGTTAAACACCGTTCTGAAAATTGTGTTTGGCACAGAAGTTTATGATATCGAAATAAAACTTGGCGTTTAATGATCCGTATCCATCACACATCTCTCTTATTTTTTAAAAATTTATTTATTGTATCGTACGGAAATTCTGGGTCCCAATAAACTTTTACAGATGGGAGAATTGTCTCGAAGGGCTCAAGAACTTTGTGCGCTGGTGGATTTTCCTTTTCCGTCATGGATAATTACCTTCCAGTTTGAGTCGTTTTATATTTCAGAGGCTATAAATTTTTCCGATCCTATTTTAGATAGGGCACCATAAATAAATTCACAAACCATCCTCGTCAAGTTCCTCGTCTCCCTCTCTCTCTCGCGCTCTCTCTCTCGCGCTCTCTCTCTCTCTCGCTCTCTCTCTCTCGGGGCAGAATACAAGTTCAAAAAACAACACATTTCTCTCTCTTTATACGAATGGAAATATCTGACACGCCCCAGATTTCACGGGGCAACCAATCACAGCCCTGTGGGCGGTGCCCAGAACCTATGTTTGGCTGCTATGCGGGCCTACGCGTCAAGCGTCGCCCAAAATTCACTGATAACCAATAGGAAGCTCTTGTTTCGTGCGTTTTAGATTGATCACGATCCCGTTTATAAAAGGGGCACTTTCATCTCAGAACCTCAATTCGTATGTTTTTTTCGCTCAGTACTTTTGAAATATCCACCATGAGCCAAGAATCGTCCTACAACTCTCCCGAATTGTTTGAAGATGAAGACGTCCCATCACTCTCTGCAATTTATCTTTTCAACGCTGTGGACGCTAACACCCTACTTTCAATGCAGACTGTTGCAGAAAGTTGCGAGATCCAACGGACAACTCACTTGAACTGTAAGTAATTTTATACATCGTTTCATTCAGTGTTAAGTAATTTTTAAAATTCATGATAAAGCGAAGTGAAAGGATATCTGCTTTGTGATCATAATTTGTTGTTAGCCTAACCTAACCTAGCTTTATTCTGAGTTTTTCTACAACGAAAAAATTATTCCCAGGACTCTTTCTCGTTTATAATAATATAACAACCTAAACCGGAACATAATATATCCTGGCCTAACATAGCCTATTTATATATATATATATATATATACATATATATATATCGTCCCAGGACTCTTTATCGTTTATAATAATATATCCTAACCTAACCTAGCGTGTATATATATATATCGGCCCAGGGCTCTTTCTCGTTTATAATAATATAACTTAACCTAACTTAGCTTTATTCTGAGATTTTCTACAACGAAAAATTATTACTAGGAAACTTTCTTTTTTATAATAATATAACCTAACCTAACACAACTGAACCTAACCTAACACAATTGAACCTAACCGGGACAGAATATATCCTAACCTAGCCTATATATACATATCGGGCCAGGGCTCTTTCTCGTTTATAATAATATAACCTAACCTAACCTAGCTTTATTCTGAGATTTTCTACAACGAAAAAATTATTCCCAGGACTCTTTCTCGTTAATAATAATATAACCTAACCTAACCTAACACAACTGTACCTAACCTAACCTAACACAATTGAACCTAACCGGGAAATTATATGACCTAACCTAACCTAGCATTATTCTAAGTTTTTCTACAACGAAAAATTATTCTCAGGATTCTTTCTCGTTTATAATAATATAACTTAACCTAACCTAACACAACTGAACCTAATCTAACCTAATCTAACACAACTGAACCTAACCGGGTCACATTTCTCGATAATTTATAGAAAGTTCTAGAGACAGGATTTTAAAATTACTAAAACTTTTAAAATTATCCCGATGCTTGCTTTTGAAACCTGTCAGGATATCTGCTTTGTAATTACAATTTGCCAGACGTCCTAATCGGGATTTTCCCTTATTGTATCTCTTAATTATTGTCTCATTCTCTGTCTCCTTTGCGGTTATTTCGGCCCAACACTAACAAATGCATTTCTTTGCCATTACGAAGAAATTTGGTTGAAAAGTTGTCCCAATAGTTTTAAACCCGTATATTACAGAAGATACGTGGATGACACTTTTTTAATATTTAAACATCCTTCACACGTAAAACTTTTTCTTCATTATCTTAATAAACAACATAGTAATATTAAGTACACATGTGAAAACGAAACAAATAATAGTTTACCTTTCCTGGATGTTCTAGTTAAACGGGTTAATAACAAGTTCCAGACCTCACTATTTAGAAAACAAACTTTTACTGGTTTGGGAACCAATTATTTAAGTTGTATGTTTTATAAATATAAGATTAGTGCTATAGTAACATTATTAACAAGAAGTTACCAGATTTGCTCAGATTATTTTTCATTAAACGAAGAATTTAAATTTTTAAGACAATACTTTATTAATAATTACTACCCTTCTAATCTTTTTGACAACCAATTAAAGAAATTTTTAAATAACACTTTTAATACTAAATTCCCCATAACTACAGTACAAAAAGAAACCAGATATATTAAATTAACTTTTTATGGTTATTTATAATTGCGTATTCAAGGTGAAGTGTCCAAACTGCTCAAGTCTAGTTATCCCCAAATAAATTTTAGATTCGCCCTCGTCAACCCACTTAAATTATCAAATTTGTTAAAGTTCAAAGACAAATTCCCCAAAACTGTATGCCTTAATGTTGTTTACAAATACACGTGCGACAGCTGTAAGGCTGCGTATATTGGTAGTACTCAACTCCAACTGGAGGTACGCCTTTCTCAACATTTGGGATTATCAGTCCGCACTAACTGTCCCCTTAGTAGCCCACCACAATCCGCAATTAGAAAGCATAGTAATGAAAACAACCATCCCCTTCACAAAACTCAGTTTGAAATTCTAACCAGATCCAATAACCTTACAGAACTCCGAATTTTAGAATCTTTGTACATCTATAGAAACAAACCTTCCATTAACAATAATAGCTCATCTTACAAATTACAGCTCTTTTAACTAACCAACCGATTTTCATAGACATATCATACCTTCTAATTTACTGACCACACAGTTTTCTCTCAGTTTCTGCCAATATGAAGGTTGATGTAAACATTGTGTATTTACCAGTTGAGGTAATTTTAATTTAATTTTAATGATTTTAATTTTTTGTACGATGTAATTTTTATGATTTTAATTGTGTATTGATGTAATTTTCATTACTCTCATTTTTGTTTTAAGGTTTTAAGACTTATAATTCACTGATGATGACAAAAGATTTGTCGAAACGTCTGAAGTATAAAAAATAAACGGAAATGTTTGCTGTTGTGTTGTTCCTTCTTTTCATCTGTAAGCTCCATTTCCCGAAGGAGAAGTCAATAGTTTTGATATATACAGTATATACACACATATATATTATATATATATATACATACATATATATATATATATATACATTCAACTGCAAAGAACACGCAGTATAAATAACGTAAAGAACGACGCTTGTATAGGAGATATTCCGCGCAAGACGAGAGAGAGAAAACGGAACAAATGAAAAAATGAAGTAACCACCTGGGAATCGAACCCGGGATCTTCCGATTGCCGGTCAGACGCGATACCATTACACCATGGACTTCACTCTTCCAAATGCCGTAATTCTTCTACATACTCGCAGAAACCAATGCCCCAAGGGGGCACCTCCCGCATGCCGTAACATTATATACATTCAACTGCAAAGAACACGCAGTATAAATAACGTAAAGAACGACGCTTGTATAGGAGATATTCCGCGCAAGACGAGAGAGAGAAAACGGAACAAATGAAAAAATGAAGTAACCACCTGGGAATCGAACCCGGGATCTTCCGATTGCCGGTCAGACGCGATACCATTACACCATGGACTTCACTCTTCCAAATGCCGTAATTCTTCTACATACTCGCAGAAACCAATGCCCCAAGGGGGCACCTCCCGCATGCCGTAACATTATATACATTCAACTGCAAAGAACACGCAGTATAAATAACGTAAAGAACGACGCTTGTATAGGAGATATTCCGCGCAAGACGAGAGAGAGAAACGGAACAAATGAAAAAAATGAAGTAACCACCTGGGAATCGAACCCGGGATCTTCCGATTGCCGGTCAGACGCGATACCATTACACCATGGACTTCACTCTTCCAAATGCCGTAATTCTTCTACATACTCGCAGAAACCAATGCCCCAAGGGGGCATGCGGGAGGTGCCCCCTTGGGGCATTGGTTTCTGCGAGTATGTAGAAGAATTACGGCATTTGGAAGAGTGAAGTCCATGGTGTAATGGTATCGCGTCTGACCGGCAATCGGAAGATCCCGGGTTCGATTCCCAGGTGGTTACTTCATTTTTTCATTTGTTCCGTTTTCTCTCTCTCGTCTTGCGCGGAATATCTCCTATACAAGCGTCGTTCTTTACGTTATTTATACTGCGTGTTCTTTGCAGTTGAATGTATATAATGTTACGGCATGCGGGAGGTGCCCCCTTGGGGCATTGGTTTCTGCGAGTATGTAGAAGAATTACGGCATTTGGAAGAGTGAAGTCCATGGTGTAATGGTATCGCGTCTGACCGGCAATCGGAAGATCCCGGGTTCGATTCCCAGGTGGTTACTTCATTTTTTCATTTGTTCCGTTTTCTCTCTCTCGTCTTGCGCGGAATATCTCCTATAGAAGCGTCGTTCTTTACGATATATATATATATATATATATCTTATGAACCTTATGTTGTTTCGTGCGTTGGTCTCTCTTCACACGGAGGTCAAGCTGGTGGCTCCGCCTCTAGGTCTGGCTTGGTGGAGGAGCGAGTTGCTTTCTTGTGCTCTCTATCGTACATAGCCAGGCACGCCCGGCTCATTTGGTACCGTCCTGAGCCAGGCATCCAGTCTTCTCTTGAAGACTTCGACTTTGACCCCCGTTACGTTTATGAGGTCCTTTGGAAGCTGGTTGAAAAGTCTTGGCCCCCTGACAACCAAGCTATTTTCCTTCAGAGTTCAGGAAGTCCCTTGTCGGGCCGTTAACGTGGGAACACTAGACATTCTGCCTTTCCTATTTTCCAGTGTTGTTTGAATGGTAATTGGGTTTAGTTTTAGGTTTGGTACCAGTTTTTCGATCATTTTCCACATGTACATTATGGTGTACCTTTCTCTTCTTCTTTCCAGGTAGTACAGATTTAGTTTACGTTGTCTTTCCCAGTAGTTGAGTTCTTTGCAGCCATCAGTCTTGGCTGTGGAATGCCTTTGCGTTTCTTCTAGTTTATTAGTTTCTTCCTTTTAATATGGGGACGTCAAAACTGAGCAGTATTCAAGTTTTGGTATAATCAGTGTTTTTAGCAGGGGAATCATTACTGTCCTGTCCCTTCTCTTGAACGTTCTTAGTACCTGTCCGGCGACTCTTTTTGCTTTACTTATCGCTACCTGATTTTGTGTTTCGAATTTCGCATCATCTGTCATTATTATCCCGAGATCGATCGCTTTTGTGCTTCTCTGAATTTCCTCTCTATCTGGAGCATAATATGCACTTTATGCAGTCTGTTTAAGTTCTTCTGTTCTACCATATCTCAAGAGCTGAAATTTCTGAGTGTTAAATGACATGTTGTTGTCTTCTGACCATTTGTATATTTTGCTCGTGTTACTCTGCAAGGCCTCCACGTCATGTACATCGCTGATTTTTCTGCTGATCTTTGTATCGTCTGCAAAGGATGTTACTATACTATTGCTGTTTACTCCGCTGTCTATTAGCATGATAATGAAGAGAAATGGGGCCAGTACTGTCCCTTGTGGTACTGAGCTGCGTACTTCCGATTCTGATGATGATATACCTTGAATTTTGACGACCTGCAGACGTTACCTGCAGACGTTCTCTGAGGAAGTTGTAGATCCATTTTCCCACTTTGCCTGTTATTCCCATATATTTAATTTTGTGTGCATTATACCATGGTCCCATTTGTCGAAAGCGTTAGCAAAATCTGTGTATGTAACATCGTAGTTGTCATTGCCTTCCAATGCATCTAGGATATTGTTGTAGTGTTCTGTTAGTTGTGATAGGCATGATCTACCTGATCGGAATCCATGCTGATTTTCGTTGAATCTTTCCCGTGTCTCCAGGAAATCATAAATTGTCTCTCTAACTATTCTTTCAAATACTTTGGTGAGGTGGGACGTCAATGACACTGGTCTGTAGTTCTTTGCTTGAGATCTGTCTCCTCCTTTATATATAGGGACAGTGTTTGCTCTTTTCTAGATGCTTGGTATTTCCCCAGTGTCTAGGGATCTTCTCCATATCCAGTATAAAGGTGTAGCTATTTCATTTTTACAGTTTTTAATCAATAATGCGTTCCAATTGTCCGGACCCGCAGGTGAATGTGGTTTCATTTGTCCTATAGCTCTCGCTACATCTTCTAGGGTAAAATCGAAGTCTGTTATATACTCTCCTTGCAATTCCTCTTCAAAGAATGCATTTATATCAGTTATCGCTTTGTCACTTTTTGGGGGACTGAAAACTGATTCAGATTGAGCTATCAATGTATCAGATATTTCTTTTGGATCGTCGGTTAGTTCATTATTTCTCGTCCTTAAGGGCCCAATAGCGGCGCGCGTTTTTGTTTCCTTTTTGCATAGCTGTAGAAGTATTTTGGAGTTTCCTTTATTGCTTCTACTACCTTTTCCTCTTCCTTCGCTGTATGGTCCTTAATCAGGGCTTGTATTTCCCTATCGATACCCTCCAGTTTTTCTTTTATTGTTTTCCTGTCATTATCTCCGTAGTTGGCTAACTTCGCCTCCACTCTCTTTCTTTTGCGGAATAATCTTCTCTTTTGCCTCTCTAGCCAGCTCCTCTTTCCTTTTGGCTGTGATTTCGGAGCATATTTTTCTAAACTTCTCAGCGTTTTTTCTTCCACGGTTGTTAGCATTTCTTCAGTTGTTTTATTCTCGAAAATTGTTCTCCATTCTATTTGGGCCATGTGCGATCTGATTGCTTCCCAATTTATAGTCTTGGAGTTTAAGTTAAAGGTCCCGAATTTACTTCTTTCCTCAATATGTGTATTGTCTTTAAATGCTGTCGTCATATTTGTTGATATCTCGATTAAGTTGTGGTCTGAGATAATGGTTGGGGTTATTTTTATATCAGCAATCAAGTTCGTGTTATTCGTGAATACCAGATCCAGGCAGTTATTTTTTCTGGTATTTTCTGTTATCTCCTGTGTCAGCATAAACTCATTTGTGAGAGCCATCAACAATTTTGTTTGCTCCTGGTCTTAACTTGTGCCCCCCTTGTCCTGATGAATATATATATATTCCAATCCACCTTTTTGTATTTTATAAATGAGAAGTTAAACTCTCCGCAGATCATTATATTGGGGGATGGGGGGTTTATGGCCTTTATTAGCTTTCTGATGTCATCAATGGCCTCCGAGAATTTTTCGGTTGGGGTGCTTGGAGGTCTATAGATGACTAGAACTATCACGTTTAGTTTTTCTATTTTCACTGCTAAGAGTTCCACATAACTGTTTAATTTTCTTATTATCGTCTCTGTCATATGGCCTTCCTGTCCATATATAGCACAGACATCTTTACGTCTCGCCGTTCTAACCGCTCTTAGTAACTTGAAGCCGTCTATATTTATCTCTTTCTTATCAATAGAATGTTCGCAGTTTTCACAATTTCTTTGGCACTCCTTAAGATGAGTTTCTGTGAAGCATGCGATGTCCGCCCTTGGTTCGTTTATAAATCCTTTCGGGTACGAAACCTTATTGAGTGATTAGTTTGGTCTTATTCCTTGAATATTAGCCAGGACAATTTTTATGTTCTCTGTTTTTCGTTGTCCCTTGTGCATTTCAAGTTCGTTTTGCTTCGATATCTCTTGATTCGTTGCCCTATGATCCTCCGAGAGAGATCCGTTTCCGTCTACTTGTACTGGTAGCTTCTTTCCCAGTAGCGGGTTGGCTCGGGGGTTTCCAGCTGTGTCAACTGCATGTGGATGACATTTAGCATCCGTAACGTGTCCGCGATGTTGAAAAAATTTTCTTGTTCGCTTATTGTGTTCCTATTGTTGTTCCTATTGTTATTGTTATTCCTATTGTCATTTAAACTTTATGCTTTGTTCTTTAAGTCCGTCGGGAGATGTTGATAGTAGCATTTTTTTCCGAATTTGCAGGTTCCATATTTTGCGTAAGTCCTGCAAATGTCCGGGTGGTAGAATTTACATCTATCTCCAATTTTACAATGACCATTATTATAGAAGAAATTGCATATTGGAGGATGTTCATGTATACATTGTCCTCTTTTAAATCTGCAATTATCTTTTATATATCTGCAAATAATTCCTTCCCCATATTTACTCGTGGCCTTTGTTTTTACTCCTTATTGGGGGACAGTTTCACTCCGTTTTCTTGACTGCCCTCTTGTCTTGTCCTATTTGTGCTATTTGTGCTAGTTGTGTTTGTGTCCTTCGTTGCGCTTATAAATGCCATAGTAAATGTTTTGAAAATTAGTTTGTGATTTAAGCGGAAGTGTATACACACCTTTTACAATATAGATTCAATAGAAATATTAAAAACTATTAAGAATTGTTTGAGGATTCGAGACCCGTTGCAGGCAGACGAAGCGTACCACACTCAGCTAATCTTACTTTTGAGCTGTAAATTAGCGTACTCGCTTTTAATTATTCTCTGAGATGTCTTAGCACACCCAGCTAATCTTCCTTTTGAGCTGTAAATTAGAGCACTTGCTTTTAATTATTGTCTGTTTCCTTCGTGGTTATTTCGGCATATATATATATTATATATGGTGTGGTTTTATCTGTACATTTCTTGATAATTTAAAAATTTACAGAAAGTTGTACAGGTAGGATTTTAGAAATATTAAAAACTTTTAAGATAATTCCGATGCTTACTTTTGAAAACTGTCAGGATATCTGCTTTGTGATTACAATTTGCCAGGCGTCCTAATCGGGATTTTCCCTTATTGTATCTCTTTAATTAAACTAATTTATTTTTACTTATCTTTATTTGATTCAGCATGAACTAATCATGTTAACTTCTCCTTATAGGACTGATGCGGAACTTGATCGTGTTATATTTACTTTTCGTTTTGATGAAAGGGGAATAAATGATATGGATGCTTTACCACACAACCAGCCCAGTGACCTGAACACAGAGGTCGAGGTATTGGCACACATCCGGTCCAACGAATGCCAGTTCATCGAGGAACTAATGTAAGTTTTTTGGGGTTAAGAACAAAACACATTGTGTTTTCATTTAATTTATTAAATGGTAGAAAACATGTACAAAGCGGAACCAGTGTCCATTAAATAAGTCTTAATAGCGAAAATTAGGCTTTTACACAATATAGATACACACACCTTTACACAATACAGCGGGTGCTAACATCTGTTCGATAAATTGTACAACCACAGGATCATTCCAAGGCTGAGTACCGAGTGAGTCAAAATAGTACATTCTTTTCCTATTTTTAAAATAGATTGCAACCCAATGAATCCCATCACCCCCCACAATGTCGGTGTTCACGATAATCCCGTATCAGTTGCTCGTAGTTGGCAATTTCAATATTTCATTCTTCGCAAACATGCCAATAAATTTGGAGCGTTTGATTCGGTCACTTTTCATTACTCTCTGGAGTGTATTCGCGTCCATTTTAAAAGTCTGTGACCACGTTCCTGAAACGGTCAACTTCTATTAGTGCTTGTAATTCGAGGTACACGAGTACACTAATAGGAGCGTCTATAGGGTTGGCCAATTCCAACCTGACTGAAATATTCCCACTCTGTTGTGGACTGAAGTGTGTATTTACGCCAGCAGACAAGTCAGGGGTAATATCAAATGAATAAATGTTAAATTCTTCTGCAAATTCTTTCTGGGTTACGCCAAACCCCAAGCTCATCACATGCACCTGAATTATGAGCAAGACTACTATAAGCTCTCGCATAGAGCGGGAACACAGCGTCTGATGAGTAGTCCGTAATCATAGTCCCTCCCAACGCGATGTCATTTACGTATAGAGTTATATTTTTAAAGCCGAAATTATCGAATTTAAAGGTACTCTTTATATATTTTCCATTCGTCGAGGCGTGGTCCTGCTTTCCAATTAATATCCTTTTAAGTAGGACTCCAAGGGCAATGTTTTCTAGTTGCTTCGAGGCCAACCCGGCGGACACCTTGTATAGTTTGATCTGTACCCTGTTAATTCGGAATTTTACTGTGGTGTGCATTAAGTCTTTCTCAATTTCTATTTGTTTTGGCGAACTTAATTTCACTCGGCGTACACGCAAATACGTCTCCATGATGTGAATCACAACGGGTTTCGCGCCCTCTTCTTGATCAGACCCCAGATTTATGCAGATCTCAGAACTCGTGCGGTTGAGCTTTAGTTTCAGATCGATGCCATTCATAAGCAGTTTCTCCTGGAATGTGAAATCTGTATGAAGACGTCCAAAACACTCGGATATCTTTTTTTTAGAATTTTTTAACTTTTACTTTATACCATTTTCATCTTTAGTCTGATAATAGCGCTCGGCGGTTAAAAAGGTGTCGTTCGCTTCTTTTGAAAAGTTAAGAACATTTTCCAGATAGGCTCGGAGGTGATAATGCCCCGTTCCTGCAGAGTTGTTAACCTGATTTAAATACACCTCACACTGGCTGAATGGGAGTGCAAAAAGTTCGTTTCAGGTATGCTGAGTAACTATCATCGCAGTCCTTTCCATCTGAATGGGCTATACGCAGTTTAGCATATATGTGCATGCAGCTCGGGTCAAAAAAGTAAGGGCCTGGGCTGGGTATCACGAATTCTATTGGGGCACTCGGGGAATTAATTGTGTTTAATGGGTTAATTGTAATAAAGTAATAGAGACCTGAGTGGGGGGCATATCAAAGAGGGGCAGTTCCGATTTACAGCATTGTGAACTACAGGGATGGATGAAACGCGCCATGACGAGTCAGAAATAGTGCCACCTCTCTCGACAAGTAGTAATCAGCCTATGATTCGTGAGAGTGGTGTCCTGAGTTTATATCAGTTAAAAAAATTATCAGCCACAGGCTTCATACGCTTAGAGCACTTCTTTTTTTATTTCCTTTTACGTTTAGCGCCACGTTATGGTAACCCCTTCTTCCTGGCAGCTCTCTTCTTTCCGCCACCACGCATTTTTCCTGCATCTTTGATGATTTCGTCCCGTGGAAGTTTTAAATGTTTTTTAGACCTTCTTTAGGCTTAGTTCCACTAATTATGTCTTCTGCCGCGTTAAAACCTATTTCTAACGCCTTCCTCCCAAGTATCTAGCACCCCTCTTCAACAGTGGGACATCGGTACGTAGTATGGATGAAAAAAAGGATCCAAGCCCACTCCCACGCTGATATCTCACCCCTCGATAGACTGTGAATGGCCTTCGTGTCATTATAAACGACGAAAGTGTAGTTTTACTGTTAAGCTCCTATCCCATCGTTCTTATATATACAGGGTGTCTCAAAAGTCACTATCTATTTCGGTGACATTAGATGTTTTTTAAAAAATGCTATGCTGGCATAAAGATATGTACTTCTGGTGCAAATTTGTGTATTTAAAAAAAGTTAATTGGTTTATTTCGAATTTTGTGTAATTTATAAATTTATCTTGACATGCTTGAACAATTCCTCGAACCTCAACTTCTTACAGATGGCATTCTTGACACAGTAGTTTTTCAGCAGGATGGAGCACCGTGCCATTATGCAATAATTGTACGTGATTATCTTGACAGACGCTTCCCCGGTCGCTGGATTGGTCGTGGAGGAACACAACCATGGGCAGCACGTTCACCCGATTTAACACCATTAGATTTTTTCGCCTGGGGTTTCATTAAGTCTAAGGTGTACACTGGTAGAAGAATTAGTGATGTAGCCGAACTTCGAAATCGTATTACCGATGCAGTTCAGAAAATAACACCTCAAATGCTGGAAAGTGTGTTCCGGGAAACAACTTATCGCTTTGAGCTCTGTAGAGACACTGATGGTCGCCATGTGGAGAAAGATAAATAAATAGCACTAATTCTTTGTGGCACTTACTTTGAAATAAATATATTTTTCATGTCTTAAACCAGTTTTTCGTAATTCCCATTATTTTTCAAAATAGATAGACTTTTGAGACACCCTGTATTTAGATGTTGGTTAATAGATTAGTCGCAACCTTCACATAATGGGGCTTGTCATATGTAATGCTCAAACTTTTCCCTCTAAGGTTGGGGATGTGTGCAATGTGCAGCAGGCGCGCCTGGGTGTCCCCAACAAATTGATGCTCTACGATATTGCTGAAAATATAGCACATGTCTGGGGATGGAGAGCTTTTACCCAATTTTTCCATCTTCAACTGATACATTAAGCTGGACAAGTCATGCTGTGCCTCGTGAAAGGTATCTCTTTGGAGAGCTGCGCTATATCGGCCCTCAGCCACAATTATCAACAGCTCTTTATCTTTAATATTTCTACAAAGTGTTGATTTTAACTTCAATTTGCATGCAGGCGTGTCTATGTTTATGACTTCAAAAAGTAAATCGTTTGTTAGGTACGACTTTTCAAGACTCTTGTTTAACCCCGTCATAAAGTCCATGGCTGTATCATAATGGCCGATTCCTAGCGAGACATTTGTGCTATAGTACTGCACCTCACCGAACAGGACTGATCGCATAGTATTGTCTAAGGTTTTGTCTAAATTTCGCACTCATCGATTCTTCTAAGCATCAGAAATACGATTTGCTCATTTTCAAGAGTTAAAAATTTGGAGACTAACTGGAGTTCACATAAACCTACCTCATACGAATCACGCTCCAATTCAATGGGTCCGTGGAGTTCTGTCACAAAGTTGGCGAGGGTGTTGTTAGGATGTGCAGAGAGAGAAGTGTATGGGAGTGTGATATAGAAGTGGCTAGGCGACATGTTGCACACTATTTAAGCTTCATTATTGCAGCAGCTTTTATATAGGTGTTGAAGCTTTCTGGGTAACCCAGCCATTTCACCAGGTACATTTTACTCTTTCCTGAACCTTTGCTGCCTAAAATGTTTTCAATTTTAAACACATTTTTTCCTAAATTAAACGTCACTTTCTGCAACTCCTCGCGGTAAAAGCCTCCAGCGATCTCTTTCCCATTCAAATTTTCAACGTAATACATCATTATTTCGCCTTTAGGTCTCATAGCACTAACTTAAAAATCTCACGTGTCCATCCTTGCTCAAATCCCTTCGCGAATTTATTTCCCAAACGTGATAGCCTTATATAATCATTGATTTTGAAATGTGTAGAGTGTGGTGGCGGTGCTCCATCTCTTCTCACCTCTGTGCGCGTACCTCTTCCTAAAAACTTCGTGAGGTGTTGTGCCAATCGTACGGTGGTATGAACTGTTGTATGACGATGCCAATGACCCGAGAACGTTTATATATCTGTATGTGTTTTTATGTGTAAAATAGCGATGAATGCGTTCCTCTATGGTATATTGAACTCTTTCAGCTAAAGAGGCCTTATGTATAGAACTGCTAGTGTAGTAACTGATATTAAATTCTGTCAACATGTTCTGAAAAGAGTGACCTATAAATTCTTTCCCCATATCTGTACAACAAAAGTAGCCAGGAACCGTTTCTTCTTTTAACATCAACGTTTTGGTCGCTTTAGCACTGGTTCAGGCGATTTATTTTTTCAGTGGAAATAACCACAGATATCTAGAGAATACATCTATTATGAATAGGATGTAGCGGTAGCCGTCATTATACACTGAATATATTTGCATGTCTTAAATCCGCTTTCCAAATAGAGTCAATCGAAGCCGCTGTTGTCTTGGCCGCTTTAAACTTTTTCTCACCGGTTTATGAAGTGTATAAGCATCCTGCTCCCGCAAAAACCTCTCAACATCTTTTTTCCCTACTCCGTAAACACCTCTGTACAGTCTATTAACGCCACCACAAGAGGCGGGGTTAGAAATGTCATAATAGCGTTTACTTAATATGTTAGCCATTTGCGTATTTTAGAGACACGTGGATAAGGTTGGTCAAATTGTTCTTTTCTTTCTGTTCTTCAGAGACGCTGCTGCTGGGGCCGATGGCTTACTCAGTTGTGACACAAGCGAGACTTGATCCAGGTCTTTTAACCTATTCATATTACCTATCAATGTTTTGGGGCCATTTATTTCTTGTAGTCTTGCTTTAATATGCTTCCATCCTGTTGGTGAGGGCCTATCCCACTTTCTCACCAGATCATGAACAGTGTCAACGATGTTGGATCCTTGTACCCTTATTCCTTCAACAATGACCTCGCCTGTATCGGCCACTGTATGATGGGGTCCTCACTCAATAGATTATAAAGACTTAAGCCTTTATTACTCATTGTATGTGGGAGACTTTTTTTTAACACATCCTCGATATGTTGTGTTCCGTTATTCTTTGGTTGGTCATCTCTAACGTCTGGCCCAGGTCCTGTGTCGCCTTTCTCAGTGCTGCTCGCGCTGTGCCTAATAACCACGAGGAGCTCTGTCGGATACTTATAATCTTCGTACTCATGAAGAAATTTCTGCAAAGCCTTTTGATAGAAGATCCTTCTCTCATGATGTGACTTTTCACTGTTTAATAGGGCTAGTAACTCGCTTTCCATTCTTTTAAGCCTACTTTTGCGGGGTTCTAGAGCCGTGTCTGGAATTTTGAACTTTGCAATGAAGCATACACCTCCTGCGGAATCACTACCACCTTTTACATTATATTAATCTAGTCAGTAAAGGGCCCAAAACTGAAAATAAGATGGGGAGGAATGATCCTCCTTTTTGTACAATAAATCGCGTTTTCTTCCCCACAGTTTGACTTTTATGAGCGAGCGCTCGTATTATGTTCTTCTAACGACGTAAGCGAGCCTTCTGAGGGGGTTTCATTGGCACATTACATTTTATAACATTAAGACAGATTTCACAGATGCATTTTAAAAAGTCGGCGTCGATATTTTTAACGAACATCTGTTGCAGAGCCCGGGGCAATCGTTGATTGATTTTTATTAATTCACGATATTTGTTCAGCCTATTTGTCATTCTGGAATATACACCGTTTCAGGTTCGTTTTGGAATATATTCGTTCTTAGAAGCACCCTAACCGTGTTTCGCGGGTGAAGGTCACAGAGCAAATATTCATAACGCTGACTTGTGGCTTCTTTATAAACCTCCAAAAACTCCTTATGCTGATTCGGGGACATTTGATTGGCTAATACCCCAATTTGTGACATCTCTACGTTGTGCGAATAAGACTAGATATTGTGTATTTAGCGACACATCGCGCATGTATCTATTTTTTAAAAATAGATTCTGGTTGATGAAGAATACGCTTATGTTAAGATGGTGGGTGAACACTGTAAATGTCTCGGCAAACGTTTTATCCATTTCCAACATGAGATCGTCATAAATGCAAAAAACTTCACTTTTTTACGTGAAGGTCAAATATGAGAATAAAAACCCACTCTAATAGACAGAGTTTATTTCCACGACAGTGGAAATCTGTATGTTTAGAACAGGAAGATAGTTTTAAAATTTGTGCGAATGTACTTAATGAAAATGCCCCTCCTGTCTCGAGAGAATGGAATCCAACCTAGGTGCGAATTTCTTAACGGTCGATCCCTGAACTGTTTTTTCCCTCTTGTTTTGTTTCATTTGTGTTTCTGTATCCACCCGAGGAGGATGCCAGTGGGCGTCGAAACTGTCGTGGAAATAAACTCTGTCTATTAGAGTGGGTTTTTATTCTCATGAGATCGTCAATTACAATAACGGTATGCTCATTACCTTTTAACGAATTAACGTCATATAAACCCTTGTGGAAGAAAATTTCATCTTGGTACTCTTTCAACACTGATTGATACGTCGAATAGCACCATATTACGTTGTGCACAAATTTTGAGAACATCTCCCCCTTATCTTTAATGATTTTAAGCATAAATACAGTTTTACCACATCCTGTAGGGCCAGATATAATACATGTGAAGGGGCTTGTGAACCTGAATTTTTCTACAGATTCCATCTCCAACACGTCACACCCCTAAGTGGGTACTTTATAAAATATTACAAATTTTGAGTGCTGTTCCTTATATCTTGTTTTTCTTCTTCCACAGAACCGTGAATGACGACGACGTACAGGCCCCCATCATCGATATCACAGACGAGCCCGATGGCCGTGCAGCTACAGAATCCTTCCCCGCTGACGAACCCTCACCAGCGACAACTGTTGCATGCGACAGTTCAAAGCGGAAGCATGATGAAGAGCCCTCCACGTCAGGTATAAAGTGTGCCAGGATTGCGCCGGTTGTTAGACCGCCAGTAATAGCCCCAACCCTCTACGTCTTACGACACAACCCCCGCAATAGTACCTTCCTCAAATATGCCCCATTATTCATTCCGAGTACTTCCTCCACAGCAGCTTCTCATACTGTGGAGGATGGTATAACATTCGAGTTGGTGCGCACCGCTACCCCCCTGCCCTGACTAGAAATCTGTACGTGGTCAGGGTTGACCCTGGATCCCTGTATGCCAACGGACTGCGGCGCATAGTGGAACGCATTGTGGAGTTTGCCCTTCAGAACCGCGACGAACGTAAAGTCCGGAGGAGGTTGTCCTTCAGGTTCGGATCAGATGATTTTTGGGTAGTAATACCGTTCAGACGTTTGGCAGCTGTAGACATAGAATATATCTTGGGCCGTATAATGCAAGCCTTTTAAAGTAGTACAGCCTTCAATATGGACAACTTCATGGTAGATATTGAGAGTATTCCGGGTTGCGGGTCATAGTGCCACACCTTATACTCTTCATTTCAATTCTCCGGTTATTTACAAAAAGCATTTAAACGTCGATCGTTGTTGTGGTTTTATAGCAATAGTCTTAGCTCATATGCTCACTGTGCTAAATACTTGAACGCAAAAAATTTGGCTGCCTACGGTTGTGCAGCCTGCTCGTAAACTGGCTTCAGATTGTAAGCTTGGGTTTGAGTGTAATATGGGTCCTGAAGAACTGAGAAGGGCCGAGCAGGAAATGAATGCACATATAGTCGTATTTGGAATGGATGATCGTCGTAGGACTGTTTACGTTTTAAAAAGCAGCGTGAGAGATCGTACAAGACCTCTACTTATGAGGATTGTCAGGAACATCGTATCTCCCCATCCGTAACATAATGGCTCTCTACGCCAGTTATGATAAAAGTCGAAAATATGGGAGGCATCATGATTTGTGTAAGGGATGTCTCGAGTTTGCTGATGATACGGTGAAACATTGTAAGGGTTGCTACATGGTATGTGAGCAGTGTAAAAGCCCCAAATGTGAAAGTCGTGTAGTTGAAACCGAGAAGAGGGAATGTAATATGTATAGACGTACATTTTTTAATAATAAATGCTTTGCACTCCATAAATCAAATGGCACTTGCAGTAAAATGAGGATTTGTAAGTGCGATATGTTTCACATGATGGATAATTGGGGGAATTTCATAATAAATGCGATGAAATTCACTGTTCTACATGTCATGAAAAATATAAGGCGGATGGAGTGAGGCATGTACTGTATATAGAAACTTACACGAACGCTGAAACCAAAGAAATTATTCCACATTTACTCTTAAGTCAGACTATCTGTGATGAGTGCATAAAGATCGAGTGTGGCGAGTTCTACAAATGTGGAAAACGGACAAAAAAATTTAAAACGAATGCACACGGCAACCCTGTGAAACTCTTTGTATCCTATATTGAAAATTAGCGGACAAGTTAAAGAAAATGACTGTATATTTTTGCCCACAACGGGACAAAATTTGACACAGTTCCTTTATAAGGAGTTGCTTGAACACGAGTCGTCTGCGATATTTACAGGTGATCCCAAGGTCATGGGCGTAGCCGCTGAAGTTTCAAAAGGGTATTTCCCTTACACATTCCTCACTAACGAAACTGTGAATTACGTAGGACTACCTCCACCCAAACATTACTTTACATTGACATGATTGATAGTGAGCATGAAGATTTTGACCGCTACTACAACAGTTTTAATGAATCTAGTCCATACAATATAGCCGAAGAATGTGAACGTTATTGCGTGAATGATGTCCGTGTGCTTAGGGTATGTTTCCAGGTCTTTAGAAGGATGTACATAGCCCTTTTCAAATGCGATCCGCTGCAAGTCGCAACCACAATCGCCGCATTATGTTTTAGTGTTCAAGAATAACTTCATGCCTAAAGACACCTCAGCAGTCCTTCACAGAAACAACCCCCGCAGCCATGGGCAGAAGGCTATTTACTGGTTCATACACCTACAGCAACAGACCGGGGTATATATAAAACATGCCCGTAAAAGGGTGAAATACCCGTTAAGGTCAATGGTCGTGTTTTTTTGATTGACGGCCGAAGTGAGGATCCAGCCACTGTTGAGAAGACTGTGTATTCCTTTAAGGCTGCTGGTGGCATGGATGCCCGCGCGCTGAATCTGCCGTCACAGGGAACCTTTATGGAAGATCCCCCGCCGACAGCCTCGCATGGACCTGTAACCGGGATCAACTTATAGGTCCCCAGTTCACTCACAAAATCGTGTGGGAGCATGAGTATGATGCATGGATGGAAACAGATGCCCAGTACCGTGAAGAAATAAGGGTCATCAAACGTTCAATGGTGTTGGACCCCCTCAAATGCGGTGACAGCTTGTTTAGAGGGCGTACAAACTCATTCAAGCTCTACTTTCCGCCTACGGAGGGCGTGAAACTCCACTCCTACGACTTCTGCTCTTTATACCCCTACGTGATGAAGAACAATCCGTTAGGTGCGCATGAAAAACTGGTGGGTCCCACCATACCAACCATCGAGGAGTTTTCAGCTAACTTGAATGAGCGCTACTTTGGACTCTCTTTCGTGGACGTGCTCCCCATCGCGATTTATGGATGGTGATCTTACCCGTCGTTATATATCACAATCTCATGTTTCCCCTGTGCGTGAACTGCGCAGAGGAGAACAACGTTGAATGTAACCATACAACCAACCAGCGTAAGATCAGAGGTGTATATACAAGCCCTGAGCTGGCCCTAGCCGTTCGCCATGGGCACAGAATATTGAAGATACGTGAGGTGTGGATGTTTCAGAAGCTACCCAACCTTTCACACCATATATAAACGCTTTTTTGAAGGAAAAGTAGAAGCATCAGGATATCCGCGAGGGGTTGATACCGAAGATGAAAAAATGGATTATATTCAGCGTTACCGTACCCATGACGGTATACAGCTTGACCGTTCCCAAATTGTTAAGAATCCTGGCAACCGTTTTAATGCAAAGTTGTGTCTAAACAGTGTTTGGGGAAAATTTGCACAGAATACCGGCAAAGGAAACGTTCATTTGGCACAAAGTTATAGTGAAGTCTGGGATTATGCCAACACTCCCGATAAAGAGGTTATGGAGATCGTGAATGTAGGTAATACTTACATAATAAAGTCCAACATCACCGAACTGGCCACAGATACCTCACGGGTTACAAACATACCTGTATCCAGCTTCACAACGGCCTACGCCCGCATCAAACTTTGTGGTCTACTGCACTCTCTTGGACGGAGGGTGTTGTACGCTGACACAGATAGCGTGATATTCACAGCGATGGAGGGTGAATACATGCCTGCTATTGGGGAATTCCTCGGAGAGCTAACTGACGAGATCAAGGATGAGTATGGTGATGGTGCATACGCAGACTCGTTTGTATCAACAGGGCCAAAAACCTATGGGGTACGGGTCAGGGTGGAGGATGATATGAAGTATATCGGGAAGGCTAATGGTATCATGCTTAACCATGCGAACCGACGAGTCGTTAACTTTGACTCGTTGAAGGATCTTGTGTGCTTGGAAAATGAAGGTGACCAACCACCCCAACTGACTGTGGGGACACACAATTTTCGGGCGCAGAAACGGGTGTGTGAAGGAACTTAGGGGCACGAAGGTATGCCGTAACACCTATAGGAAACGTTACCAGGTGCCTAGTACCTATGATGCCGCACTCTTTGGCTACCTTAATCCTTGATTGTATTTATATATATGTGTATTGTTAAGGATATGTTTATTTATCACGTATATTTGCTTTAATTAAGGTTTCATTTTCTCCTTTGCGTGCGTGCGCGTGTGTGTACAGTAAAAAAACTAAGCTCCGCCCACTGTAAGATCGGTCACGTGACTCCTGCCACTACTTGAGCACATCTCTATCCCTGCGTGCTCAGTTGACCTCTGCATACCCTTGAGCTCAGACGTGTATTCTCCCGTGTAGACGAAAAATAGTAATGGCTACCTTTAATATTGCGTGTTCGACGTTTATGAAGTGGTATTCAGCAAAGTGCCAAGATGTAGTGGATACTGAAAAACTCCCTATTCCACCCTCCTTTGATACTTTTAAGGCTACATTGAACCGTGCGAAGGAACAAGATGTTCAAAATTAAGGGGTTGCGCCACCACATGCGAAAACGTGTTTTTGATGGATATCACTATTTTCACCCTTCCTCTATCGCGTGGTTTGGGTTATAATGACCTTACGACACTAGAAATATGGTTGAAAACCTTATGAAGCGAACTACTTTTTTCATCTCTATCGCCAGCTGGGCTCTGCCGCCCAGATGTGATGCGCGTCTTAAGGCCCCAATATCTCGTTCAGGTGGTGGGAAGTGATGGGGGTGGGGGTGGGACGCTCGGTCTCTGGGTGGCGGGAACAGCAGGAGGAGCGCGAGCCAATGAAAACATGGCAGCCACGCCGCTCTGCTTTCTGATTGGCCACCCGCTCCACGGCGCCGAGAGGGACACGACACAAACATTCCGCCAGTACCTTAAGACTCGCGTTGCTGTTAGCAGGCGTCCTGTGTTCGTGCTGATATTGCTGAATATTGCGTGGATTATTCTATTCACCCGGCTTCTAACTATTATCAATGTGTGCAGCAATGTCTCACCGTGCTAGTGATAGTGATGAAAAATCAATGGAATCATTCTGTGCCAGAAATCGCATCCAAAGTTCGGCATAATAAGAAAATAAAAAAATAAAAAAAATATATATAAAATATAAAATATGAAAATCTGTTCCAGAAACTCATCAACATCTTCATTAGCATACTTAGAACTCTAATTTTTCCAACAATGAATGTTCTAGTTCAATTAATAACAGAGATACTATTGCCAGAATATTGCTGAACTTTGGAGGCGATTTCTGGCGAATTTTAATTTTGGCGCTTAGGTACCTTAAGATGCGGGACCCCTCAAATATTCTACGGGTATTCTGGCGTGGGCAATGTAGGATTTCGTAGTACAAACGATGTATTGAAGTATGTTGTAGACCTAACCTTTATAAAGGCTCATATATACCGCGAAGTAGAAGAGATAACACGTTCAGAAGATAATCAACGATATTTTTATCGATAGTGAGTCTTGTTGATGAGTGGTATGACATGCGATATTATGTCATGTTACATCATACCGACTAATCGTACCTTACGGTTGAGAATGTAAATCTTATCATGGTGAATCTTAAGTATTTTTACCACTATATTAATATATATCATGACGAGGTTTGTAGTGAGGTTGTGGCTAATGGCCTGTGTGAGTTTTTAACAGACTTTAGAGACGAGTATCGCTTGTTAAACAAAACGGATAAAAGCAATGCAAAAAACTTCACTTTTTTCGACGTGAAGGTCAAAATATGAAAATAAAAAGCAACTCTAATAGACAGAGTTTATTTCCACAACAGTTTCGACGCCCACTGGCATCCTCCTCGGGTGGATACAGAAAAACGAATGAACCAAAACAAGAGGGAAAAACAGTCCAGGGACCGACCGTTAAGAAATTCGCACCTAGGTTAGATCCCATTCTCCCGACACCGGAAGGGCATTTTCATTAAGTACATTCGCACAAATTTAAAACTATCTTCCTGTTCTAAACATACAGATTCTATTATTTTTTTTTTTACATAATTATTACATTTATTATTAAATTTATTACATTTAATATTGCCTAATTATTTATTACAGAAATTATAAATTTATTATTACATTGGTTATTACATTGTTGTTTATTATACAGAACTTATAAACCGAAAAACGAATGAAAAAGGCGATTAGGAAACAATCAAGAGACCATTGAGAAATTCGCACCTAGGTTAGATACCGTTCTCCCGACACCGGAAGGGCATTTTATTACAGGGTCCGCTTATAAGTACATTCCCACAAATTAAAACTATCTTCTTGTTCTATACATACAGATTCTAATATTTTGACATAATTACTGCATTTATTATTGCATTTACATTTTTTAACATTTATTATTATTACCTTTACCCTAATTATTCAATTTATAATATTACCTTTATTATTACATCTGTTGCATTTATATTTATTTCCACATTTATTACTTCCATTATTATTACATCTGTTGCATTTATATTTATTTCCACATTTATTACTTCCATTATTACATTTACTAAAAGCGAGTAAGGAAACAATCCAGAGACCTTTAAGAAATTCACACTTAGGTTCGAACACGTTCCCACGACTCCGTAAGGGATTTTTTGACCAAGAATCTCATTAAAGGGTCTAACTTATAAGTACCTTCGCACAAATTAAAATTATCTACTTTTTCTATACACACAGATTCTATTATTTTTCTTTGGACATAATTATTACATTTATAAAGTACCTTACTTGATTCCCAATCTGTAGCATGATTATTTTGGCTGGCATGATAAAAAATGGCATTATTAGTATTACAACTTCTGAAGGCATATTTGTGTTCTTAAATACGGGTTTCAATATTTCTTCCAGTTTCTCCCACGTATACTAAATCACAACTTTTACATCCACAGGCTTGTTCCTCGTTTGCAACGTTATTCCTAACCAATTTACTTTTCACGGTAGACGAATATTTGAAAGCCAAAGCAAACTTAAAATCTTTCGTCAACGATTTTACTCTTTCTAAGCCGGCAATGTAAGGCAAACTCACCTATTGTTTTTGGTTAACTGAAGGTTCCCGAGGGGCATAAAAAGATTTTCTGGCTTTAAAATACGCCTTTCTGATAAACCACTCGGGATATTTTAAATCCTTAAAAAATGTTCCAAATCTTTGAATTTTCCGGGTCCAGCAAATGTGGGCTACAAATCCTGAGTGCTCTTAGAGACATGGAAGAAATAATTGAGCTTTTAACCCCTTCATCATGATATGAAAAATAATGAATGTACGAATTACAATGAGTAGGTTTTCTATAGACCGTGAAATTAGGCTTTCCGCTTTCGTTAATGACCAAAACATCTAGAAGAGGTAATTGTTTGTCGTTCTCCCATTCATATTTAAATTTAATAGAGGGAACAAAATTATTTAATGACTGAAAGAAAGTGTCAAAGTTGTTCCAGTGGTCAGGCCAAAATGAGAAAATATCTACATAACGAAACCAAATTAGATTCCTGGGACACATTGTTTGCAACAATTCCGACTCATAATATTCCATGTATAATGTACTCAGTATTGGAGATAAAGGGGACCCCATTTCCATACCAAAACGTTGCAAATAAAATTCTTCACCGAAAGAGAAGGCATTATTGGTGACACAGAGTTTTATCACTTCTAAAAATACAAATGTGGGCATGCCTAGTTCTACGTTACATGTTGGCAATTTTCTATCTAAAAAACTAAGTACATCATCAATGGGAACTTTCGTAAACAAAGATTCAACGTCAAAACTGATCATTTTTCCCCGTTTTAAATCTAAGGACATAACTTGTTAATAAAGTCACAGGAATTAGTGATGTGCGAGCCTGAAAATTTACCAACTAATGGGGATAATTTATCTGCAAGAAAATCTTTTTATGCCCCTCGGGAACCTTCAGTTAATCAAAAACAATATGTGAGTTTGCCTTACATTGCCGGCTTAGAAAGAGTAAAACCGTTGACGAAAGATTTTAAGTTTGCTTTGGCGTTCAAATATTCGTCTACCGTGCAAAGTAAATTGGTTAGGAATAACGTTGCAAAAGAGGAACAAGCCTGTGTCTACAGCATTCCCTGTAAAAGTTGTGATTTAGTATACGTGGGAGAAACTGGAAGAAATATTGAAACCCGTATTTAAGAACACAAATATGCCTTCAGAAGTTGTAATACTAATAATGCCATTTTTTATCATGCTAGCCAAAATAATCATGCTATAGATTGGGAATCAAGTAAGGTACTTTATAAATGTAATAATTATGTCCAAAGAAAAATAATAGAATCTGTGTGTATAGAAAAAGTAGATAATTTTAATTTGTGCGAAGGTACTTATAAGTTAGACCCTTTAATGAGATTCTTGGTCAAAAAATCCCTTACGGAGTCGAGGGAACGTGTTCGAACCTAAGTGTGAATTTCTTAAAGCACGTTCGGAACTTTCGCCGCAGGACTTTTCGCCGCAGGACTTTTCGCCGCAGGACTTTTTCCCGCAAGGAATTTTCGCCGCAAGGAATTTTCGCCGCCGCAAAAGAATTTTAAAAAAATAAAAAATAAGTTGACGATTGGTTAGGTTAAGTCGTAATATTTTCGTTAGTTTTAAACGTTTTATTTGATGGATTCATTTAAAAAAATGTCTCCTAAAGATCCTAGCGTAGTTTACGTTCTATATGTACTTTTGCAACATATCCTTATTCTTTTGCCTCCATTTTCTAATATTTCTTGATGAAGTTGCAAATTGATGGCATTAGATAACAACCTGCATCATCTAGGCTTGCAGAAGCATCGGCAATTAGTGATCTTGCAGATAATTGGGAGTTAGTAGCAGTCGTTTTCATACTTGCGATTGTGGCGTACACTTTAGGCTTTGATGGGTTTGCAGAATGACTATGCTCACCAAATGTTTTGCAAATTACTATTTTAGCGTCACTTTCTAAAATTGTATGCACTCTTGGCCTTGCAGTTTTTTATTTCACACTTCCAATACGATTTTATAAAACTTTGACAGTATCTGTTATTGCATGTGGCAGTATCACTTTAAACAATCAAAAATGGTTTTTAAAAACCTAGGGTTCAAACCTTTGAAGTACATGAAATCACTTATTAAGAGAATGAATAATGAAAATTTAAAGCATCCAAACCCGACGTATTAGAGAGTTCAGAAAATTTGGTAGGCTTATATTTATATATCTATACAAATTATATATTTTGCGGCGAAAATTCGGTGCTCTTCTAATATGTGCTCTACCGCGAAACTGTGATCTACTATATTCCAATACGTGCTCTACCTTGAAACTAGCCTTATAAGGCTAACTAGCGAAATATCTGACTTAACCTAACCATCGTTAGGGCAACTATTACGCCCTTGACGTTGGTTAGGTTAAGTCGTGATATTTTCGTTAGTTAGCCTTATAAGGCTAACTAACATACCTGCTGCTAATCCGAATATCTAAGGTAGATCACGTATTGGAATGTAAATTTTCGCGGTGGAGCACATATTGGAAGAGCACCGAAAATTTTTTGCGGCGAAAATTCCTTGCGGCGAAAATTCCTATGTAATAATGGAAGTAATAAATGTGGAAATAAATATAAATGCAACAGATGTAATAATAAAGGTAATATTATAAATTTAATAATTATGGTAAGGTAATAATAATAAATGTTAAAAAAATGTAATGCAATAAATATACAGGGTGTCCCAGAATTAACTATCTATTTCAATGAAATCGGACAAATTTTTTAAAAACACTTTTATTTATGTTTATCATGTTTAATATGTGTTAAAAATGTATAAATTTCTAAATTTTTTCATAATTTTATTTTCATAATTGTTCATAGTTTTCATAGTTTTATTTTCATCTCTTTCAGAACCCTATTAATAATGAATACACAAGAACGCATCTTTGTTGTAACATCCCCGTATCAAAGGAATGCAATGTAATGAAATCAGAGAAAAATTTACAAGAAGATTCCACAGAACCGGTCCTACAGACAAAGCGATTCGTGAACTTGTAACAAATTTAAAAGAAACTGGATCTGTACACGACGAGGTGGGAAGAGGACGCCCAAGGACAGCACGTAACGTACCGAACAGGTACGACAAGTTTTTGAGGATGAACCAACAACTTCGGTTAGGAGGCCGGTCGAAGACTCAACATATCCAAGACAACAGTTCATAGAATCTTGCGTTCGACACTGATGAAAAGGCTTTGATACGGGATGTTACAACAAGATGCGTTCTTGTGTATTCATTATTTAATAGGGTTTCTGAAAGAGAATAAAAATAAAACTCTGAAAAACTATGAAAAATTTGAAAATAAAATTATGAAAAAAATTCAAATTTATTATTATTTTTAACACATATATTAAACATGTATAAACATAAAAAGTGTGTTTTTAAAAAATTTGTCCGATTTCATTGAAATAGATAGTAATTCTGGGACACCCTGTGAGTAATTATGTCAAAATATTATGTAATCTGTATGTATAGAACAAGAAGATAGTTTTAATTGTGGGAATGTATTATAAGCGGACCCTGTAATAAAATGCCCTTCCGGTGTCGGGAGAACGGTATCTAACCTAGGTGCGAATTTTCAATGGTTCTGGATTGTTTTCCTAATCGCCTTTTTCATTTCTTTTTTCGGTTTATAAGTTCTGTATAAAAACAAACAATGTAATAACCATGTAATATAAATTTATAATTTTCTGTAATAAATAATTGCCAATATTAAATGTAATAAATTTATAAAAATTTAATAATTATGTAAAAAAAAAAAAAAAAAAATAGAATCTGTATGTTTAGAACAGGAAGATAGTTTTAAATTTGTGCAAATGTACTTAATGAAAATGCCCTTCCGTGTGTAGGGAGAATGGGATCTAACCTAGGTGCGGAAATTTCTTAACGTCGGTCCCTGGACTGTTTTTTCCCTCTTGTTTGGTTCATTCGTTTTTCTGTATCCACCCGAGGAGGATGCCAATGGGCGTCGAAACTGTTGTGGAAATAAACTCTGTCTATTAGAGTGGGTTTTTATTTTCATAAAATGGATAAATATGGGTATATGTTTCTCTCAAATGGTGCACCGGATTGTGAAGATGTTTAGTTTGTGGAAATGAACGTCTGGTGAGTGAAAACATTAAAACCGGTATTGCTTCATGTAGCGGAAAATTCTGTTTACCAAGTATAATGGGCACAAGTATTCGAAGCAGCTTGTACACGCTTCAGCAGTTTATGGTGTGACTCACTCCCCCATCGAGCCGCCCACCAGTGTACCTCACTCCTCCGAAACACACGAGTTCGAACAAACCCGTACACGTTTCATCAGCGTGACTCACTCCGCCCGTCGAGCCGATCCGCCCACCTGTGGCTCATAGTCATCTCAGAGCTTGAACCGACTGGAGGTGTGAATACGATGGAACTTCCTTTGAGAAGCATTCTCAATGCCGCGTACGATGTGTCCGTGACGAAATCATTGCGCGTGTTCAGGCGTGAAACCGGCACCATTAACTATGTACGTGAAACGATTTGCAGGCAAGGAAGCAAACGTAATGTTATTTATTTAAGTGTTGAGGAGATGAATAGAGTCTTCGTGATAGTTGAGAAGTGGGGTGAGGACCATTATAAAATACCTGCAGGTGTAGGTACAAGAAGAGAACAGATTAATGATGCCCCCTCATATGCCGTTGTTTTCACGTTGTGTATAAATAACGATCAGCCATGCATTGATATATGACTGATGTGTAAGAATGCATCTGATAATAACGTCCTTGTCCCTACGCGAAACCGTTTCATCCTCGACAGAATGTTTGAAATCGTCGGGTTCCGCAAGTTGAAGCCTATATTAGACGCTCGTGTTATGGATATGATTTACTTTGACACAGTTCTTGAATACGCATACACCGCTCTGCCCGACGGATTTATCGAATGTAGGAATGAACGAGGCGAGAATGGTCTAGAGCTGAATGCATATTTAAAAGGTTTAGACTCTTCGAAATATCCCGAACTTTGGTACAAAGCACTTGAGCGGTACAGGGCAGAGCTTGCGTACACCGTTCACCCTGAAGAACTATTTCTTTATATAACACTGGTCTACAGCCAAAATGCTTCGGAAATAAAAGTAGTCAATCTTTAATAATTTTGGGTCACTGAATACGAAAATGATGTCAAATACTGCCAATTGGTTCTATTTACAAAGATATCAGGCAACCCTGAACCCTACTAACTAGACTGCATCTGTCGCGTAATATGTAGACGCCTGTGACACATCGACGCTTTGACTCTACTGCGCATGCGCGTAGTTATATATATTTTTTTTAATACATATATATACAATAAAATGTAATTTTAAATTTATCTATTACATTATGTATTTGTAAATTATTTATTAAAAAATAGATTGGATCATTTTAACATATTCCTGCCTATACTGTTTTTTATATTAATATAAATGGAATACTAACCTAACCACAGCATCAGTTCATTCTAGTGTTGAAAAATAATCGAAACTTTACAAACCGGTTTTTAATCGATCTGTTTTTGAAAACCGGTTTTAACCGGTTATGACCGAAAAGTATAGTAATTTTTAAAAGCCACAATTGAAAGGTACTGACTTTAACTCTTAACAAGCATAGCTTATCGCCTATTTTTTGGTCAAAAGAATGCAAAAATGCAGCATCATATGTATGCATATGACTAAGAAAATGACAACTTTGACATATTTATTTTAGCCAAAATAATACATTATTCAAACAATTTAGATTTGAAATAATTTTTAAATGAAACATCTATACTTAGAAAGAAATAAACTTCTTTTTGTAAAAAAATTATAAAGAATAAAAATAAAATTTCTCTCTATTTTGGAAAAACATTGAAATAAAATTTTGTAAAAAAAAAAATTTACCTAGAAAACAGAAAATTGACTCTTCGTGTAAAAAAATATAAAAATTAATTTAGATTTTATACCCTATTTTGGAAATGACATCTTAAGAAACAAAGGGCATTAAGGGTCTTATACTGCGAATAGGGCTTTAGTCGACTGACTCTACACTACAGCCTACATGATGAGACAAACTGAAGATCGAGTTGCCAGATAAGCAAAAATTATACTGAAGAGCAGTTGCCAGTTTGTCACAATTTAACTTAATAGGTAATGTATTCGAAGTTATTTTTTGTGCGCTGTAGCGCGTAGCTGCATGTTCGCGCAAGTTTGAGCCAAATAAAAATCAATCGATAAAACCGGTTTTTTCTTTAGGTTTTCGATTTTTAGGGGAATTTTACAAACCGGTTTTCAACACTAGTTCATTCGCGGAAGTCATATAGTGCACCCTTGTCAAACTCTTTTCAGTGTTTGCTTCTGAAACTGAATTTTTTTCAGCCGAATTTGAACAAAGATGCCTCGTAATTGCGTGAACAGTGTAAATAACTTCTGTTATGTTTGTGGAGAATTGGCTTTTGCATCACAAAAGCGTGCTATAACCGCCGTGATTAGGAAAGCCTATCACCTTTATTTTGGCTGTAAGATTGGAGATCACGACAAGAGTGGGCCCCACACATATGCTGCAATACTTGTGCAACAAACCTTCGAAAGTGGTTGAATCGGAAAAGGAAAGCTATGCCTTTTGCAGTGTCAATGGTGTGGAGGGAACCAACAGATCATGTCAGCAATTGTTACTTCTGCATGGTGCCTCCAGTCAAGAAAGGTATTTGCAAGAAGAAAAAGTGGATTTTACAATATCCGAATATACCGTCTGCTATACGCCCGGTACCTCACGGCGAAGGACTACCCGTTCCTGAGCCTCCACACTCATTCTCCCTGGAGTCAGAGGACGAGGAGAATGAAGGAACCTGCGAAACTTGTGAGCCTTCAACTTCACAAGATCCTAAATTTCTTTATAACTTGACATCTTCTAAACCGCACATGATAACTCAGAATGAATTAAACGACCTTATCAGAAATTTAGAACTGCCAAAGAGTAAGGCAGAGCTGTTGGGCTCCAGATTGCAGCAGTGGAATCTCCTCGCTGAAAATGTTAGAGTGTGTAGGTTTCGTGACCGTCAAAAAGATTTTGTCCCATTCTTCATCATGGAAGATGACCTTGTACTTGCAACGACATCGATGGTCTGATGGCAGCTCTCAACATTATTCACAATCCTCATGAGTGGAGACTGTTCATTGATTCATCGAAATTGAGTCTAAAAGCTGTTTTGTTGCATGTTGGCAACGTATTGCCATCAATTCCAGTTGGTCATGCAGTCCACATGAAGGAAACATATGACAAGATGAATTAGCAACTTTATGAACTGCATAAACTATGACAAATATCAGTGGCAGGTTTGTGGTGACTTGAAAGTTGTTGCTATCGTGCTTGGACTGCAGCCGGGCTACACAAAGTAGTTTCTCTTCTATGAGAATGGATATCGGGCTATAACTTGAACGACTATGTAACTTGATACTGTTTGGCAGACATTTACTCTAACTCTGGCGAGGCTCTAACTCTGCGAGACTGCCAAAGATTGATAAGCCCGGCATAATGGTTGATTAGACTGGACTGACGTACGTTATTCATTAGGTGACGAATGAGGTGTACTCTCATACTCCTCGACGTCAGAGCTATTTATAGATCTCAATGTAAGGCTAGTAGCTAGGCTTTGAGTTAAAAATGAGTGCGGTATGCATGAGTCATCAACGCATTATGACGTCATTGCACAAAATGATACTGAGTGAGTCAGAGCTAAAAAAATTGGCGAGTGACGTGAGGCGACAATGTATCATTTTGGTGGTTTTTTCAAACGCAGGTGATGGTGAGAATAAAATTTTTTAGTTCTTTTTTTGTTTATTGTTTTATCCCATACAACTTTACGTAAAATACAATTATGTTCACATAATTAAATGCATATTCATTTTGCTGAGATCCCTCTGGGGTATATTTAGTTATTTACCAACATATATTCGACCTAATGACGTTAAATCATTAGTACTAATCTTAATCAAACTTTGTGGGAATTGAGCAGTAACTTCTTCACCTAATTGACACACTTGGTTAAGCCTACGATCCATTCGAAACCCTTTAAAAGGGGAGAACCACCTAGTTCTTGGATGCATCATTACTTGCTCTGCACTATGTGAGGTGTCAAGATTAGGCTCAAACAAAACAGCATGGGGAACAATTAAATAAGGTACTGGTGATATGCCTACATTAGGATCTCTTTCTACAACTTCTCTAACATCTTTCCTACAACCTAAAGAATCCTCAAAATTTATAACATAACCAGAAATATTCATTTGTGGTATACATTGAAAAGATACACCAGTTACTTGATAATAATTAAAATTTAAAATAGTAGCTTTAGCCTCAGTACTTAATAAATCTAAAGACAAAGTATAAATTCCATCAGTATTAACACCTAATGTATTTTTATCTAAATAAACAAATTTCATTAATGCTGTAAACATATTCTTCCTCCAACGTCCTCTTACACTCCTTCGATGAGGACGCCGATTGAATTTCCTTCTACGAAAATGATGACGTAAACGACCAAGACGATACATATTGTAAACAATGAACACCACAAGAGAGACACAACTATTCACTGCAAAAGCAAGACACAGACTGGTGACTAACATTTCAAGGGTCTATTTATAGATTGTGCTTACGTCATGTTATGTACTGGATCCTGATTTCGCTTAGCTGTTCATTGATTCATCGAAGTTGAGTCTAAAAGCGGTTTTGTTGCATGTTGGCAACGTATTGCCATCAATTCCAGTTGGTCATGCAGTCCACATGAAGGAAACATATGACAAGATGAATTAGCAACTTTATGAACTGCATAAACTATGACAAACATCAGTGACAGGTTTGTGGTGACTTGAAAGTTGTTGCTATCGTGCTTGGACTGCAGCCGGGCTACACTAAGTATTGATGTTTTCTGTGTGAATGGGATAGTCGGGCTAGGACTTTTCATTCCATCAAGAAGGATTGGCCGAGCATATTAAATTTAAAATCTTCGTAACATCATAATGTTTTGCCGGCATTTTCTCTAACTCTGCGAGGCTAAGGTCTAACTCTGGCGAGGCTGCCATGAGATGATTTTTGGCCGGCATTATTAATATTATCTCTTTATACATAAATTTAGCCCTTTGCGGTTATACTACTGATGACGTATAAGGTATAAAAAGTTGTAAAAAATCGCTAAGGCTATTAACAGTGACGTATCCGGTGATATTTTAAACTTCGTGACGTCAGAGTCTTTTTTATTTCTTACCGGAAATGAGTAGTAAGGCTAGCTAGGCTTAAGGATTTTTCTGTCTGGATCACATCCGGTCGAATTATATGTTTTGATGACGTCATAAATCTATTTTTAGTAATAAATGTCGGTATGTGAGCTTTAAGTGCGATGCGATTGATTCGCATAGGTAATACTAAGAGGCGAATCGCAACTTGGGCCACCTGACGTCATTGAAAAAAATTTCTAAGTCCACAAAAATTACAAAGGTATGTCCCATCATGCCTGGGTAGTCGATGACTAAAATGTAATGTAAAGGATAATAAATAAATAATAAATCATAGTAATATATTAAACACCAACAAAATCTTTAAGAACAACATAATAAGTAGTTTTAATATAAAAATCAGGGTAAACATTAAATCACCTACAGGGATATCATTATTAATAATAAACTGACCAAACTGTACTACAGTATCTTCAGTTGAAAACCAAGGTTGTTTACGATTAAAAATTGTAGCCTTACTACCATAAGCAAGTATTTGATAATTAAAACCAAGCTTACAATAACGAGAAAATTTATGCCAGGGTAAATGGGTACGGGTACGAGGATTTTCCTTCATAGACGCGAGATTATAAGATAAGTCAGGATTATTATTGAACATAGTAAAATAGCAAGGAGCGTTAACAGAATGGAACCCACGTTGCTGGGGATTTTCACGAAACACTTGGCTAGTAACATTAGTACAAGGATAAAAATCATATTTAACAGCACAACTACGATAAAATCGCCATGATTTAAAAGCACATAATCTATCTCCACTAAAATTATTAAGGGTAATCATTAAAACTTCATGTTCATGATTCTTGTCGCCTCCAGCAAGCTGGGTAGAAATCAATTTAAGCATTTGCAGGTTCTCGGGCCTTGTTCTCCTTGTTCTCCTCCACACGTGACGGCTGGGACGGCAGTGGACTCGGCGGGTAAGTTTCCGACGGAATCCAAGACGCTTTCTTATCCTTCGAACCGTTGAATTTGTCTAATACAATAAATTGCCAACGATTATCACTAAGAGCAGTTCTGTCCGGCTATAAGTTCGCGAAAACAATGACGGGTACGGGATTGAACATTATTTTTATACCAGAATACTTGCCTGAGATGATGAAACAATATTATAAGGAGAGATCCAAATGACCAACTATTGTGGACAATCCTGATTTCTCTTAGCTGTTCATTAATTCATCGAAGTTGAGTCTAAAAGCGGTTTTGTTGCATGTTGGCAACGTATTGCCATCAATTCCAGTTGGTCATGCAGTCCACATGAAGGAAACATATGACAACACGAAATTGCCACTTTTTGAACTGCATAAACTATGACAAACACCAGTGGCAGGTTTGTGGTGACTTGAAAGTTGTTGCTATCGTGGTTGGACTGCAGCTGGGCTACACTAAGTATTGCTGTTTTCTGTGTGAATGGGATAGTCGGGCTAGGACTTCTCATTACACCAAGAAGGATTGGCCACTCCGACACTCATTGGAACCTGGAACAAAAAATGTTCAGTATCCTCCACTTGTAGAATCGAGCAAGATTTTGTTACCACCCTTACACATCAAATTGGGCGTCATGAAAAATTTTGTTAAGGCTATGGATAAAACGCAGGCAGCTTTTAAGTACATCGGTGGTAAATTCCCAAAGCTCAGTGAAGCAAAAATCAAGGTGGGTGTATTTATTGGTCCACAGATTTGCGAGCTTCTTAGAGATGAGGAGTTCGACCATATCCTAGGTGGTGAGGAGAAGACAGCGTGGAATGCTTTCCGGTTAGTAGCAACCAATTTTCTCGGAAATACTAAAGCTGACAATTACAGGGAGCTGGTGGAAAACCTGCTGTTGTCATATCAAAAAATGGGCTCCAATATGTCTTTAAAGATACATTTCCTCCATTCGCACCTGGATTTTTTTCCGGCCAACTGCGAAGCAGTCAGCGATGAACATGGTGAACGTTTCCACCAGGATATCTCAGCGATGGAGAAACGCACCAGGGGAAATGGAGTCCATCATTGTTAGCAGACTACTGCTGGACAATAACAAGAGATGCTCCAGAAGATGAATACAAGAAACAAGCAAAGAAGCGACGGGTTGAATCAATATAAGTGACTGCATTATACAGATATGTTAATAATATATGGTATACATATACGCAAAATGTGTAACTTAAATTTTCTTGGAAACTGTAGCCAATCGACTGTTTTTATGGTCATATTCGTTTTCAGCACCCCAAAATCCATAATGGGGAACACATTTTATCTCCGAAGCACAAACTTTTTCAAAATTTGTAGACCAGTGTAATGAGTAGCTGTCGTTACGACTTGGAAGATTATTTCAATTGCCGCTATGCAGAGTGAAGAAGAGTTCACGATTGAAAAGCTCGGGACGGTAAGAAAATCCCTCGATTGGAAAGAAGTGTTTATAAACTTGTATTTAATAATGATGTTGTGGTTAACGATGACCTCTTTGTGCGTGCTTTTGATTGTATTCTAGCCGTGTTTAAAGATAACTTGCCAACCGAATGTAAAGTGGGCACAAAAATAGTATTCAACGATATGAAAGCCATTTATATCGAGTATAGGTATCCGTATAACTTGAGCGGTGAAGTAATGCTTGAACGGTTTTACCGTGTAGTGCAAAGCAATAACGATGTGAATGTAGACTCGATTACGTGTGAGTTTAGCGTTTTGCGCCGTAGAACATAAATTATTTTGATGCATATTTATTTTCAATATATTTAATTATTTAATTGCGTATATATATATATTTCCTGTACTAATATGTTGCTGATTATACTCCTTCGTTTTGTATATTATTATTTTCAATATATTTAATTATTTAATTTAACTATATATATATATACACACTTTTTTTCCTGTACTAATATATTGGTGGTTACACTACATCGTTTTGTATATTTTTGATTATATATATATATATATATATTTCTCGTATTTCTTATGCTATTTTTATTTTTTAATCACATATATTCCTTTGATATTTATTTTTATTATATATTCATCGTTCGTATTTCTTATATTTATTTTCTATATATTTCGTGAAATTGAATCCATTAATTCGTCTAAATAAACAGAATGATGTAATGGTGTTTTATTTAATTCTTTTGGTTGTACACGACATTTAATTACATCAAATGGCTGCCTTCTAAAACGGATGACGGATTTCCACGCCAATTGTCAAAAATATCTGGATAGCGCAATCTGGCAACCCTAATAATGTACAGTTGAACAAGCTACTTACGCTTTCTAAGTCAACTGGCTGTTTAAGCCAGAATATATGCTTTAATTAAATAAATAAACGCAATTTGGCAAATCAATAATGTACATCTGAACAAGACATTTACGCCATCTAAGTGAACTGGCTGGTTAAGCCAGAGTGTATGCTTTAATTAAATAAATAGCGCAATCTGGCAGCTCAGCCAGATAAGCCAACTGGCGGATTAAGCCACCTGGCTGATTATAAACATATTAAGACAACGGCCGCTGGGCTGAAGTCTTAATATGCGTTTGGCTCCTGCGAGGCGAACACCTCTCTTCCTCTCTTTCCTTCTCTCTCTTTCTCTTTGGGGATAACTCCGCCTCCAAGTTGCATAACCCCTTGTTGCTCTTGCAACATCCCCCTCCCCCTTTATTGCATAACATCTTGCAACATTCCCCCTCCCCTTTTGTTGCATAACCTTATGCAACATTGATTAACATTTGCAATTGCATTGCACTCTCTCATTTTGCGCCCATGCTACTTAGGTACCTATGTATGCAATTTAAAATGAGTAAATAATGAATTGTCAATTGTCTATACATGTTTGTGAAATTACCACGTGCCGGATTTTGCCTGTTACCGAATACCTTATGAACCTTATGTTGTTTCGTGTGTTGGTCTCTCTTCACACGGAGGTCAAGCTGGTGGCCCCGCCTCTATGGCGGGGCCTAATTTATATGGAAAGTCTTGAAATAGTGAAATAAATAAATAAATAAATAATTTACTGAATTAAATACAAATATTTCTAAGCATTTACAGTATTTTTTTCTCATTGTTTAAGTAAATGTACACTGTAGGGTGGATCACTTTTCACTTTTTTTAAAAATTATAGCTGGTCAAAGTTTTTCCCATGATTTGGTTCCGTGGAAGTACACTGACACCATTTTTACCAAAATCGATCAATATTTAGGGGTCGCGCATCGACCTTGAAAATTTCAATTTTGGAAATTTGGCCAAATTTACAATTTTTTACTGAATAAAGATAAATCATCAAATGACCATATTTTCTGAATCCTCTCAGTGAAAGAAATCCTCTCAGATACTTACCAAGTTGATAGGACAAGTGGTTTAGAAGTTATACTCACCTTGAGATAGCATTAAAATTTAAAATACCGTATTTGTCCCCGTACCTCCATATGCTCTCTGCCACTGTTTGCTTTTTAGGATAAGATAAAACGAATAAGGAAATATCAAATGTATTTTGTATTAAAACGGTTTACCGATATCACTAAAGGCACTTACTCCGGTGCTCCTAACTAGGTTCAAAAACTGTATGAATCGTAGTTAGGACAGACGTCATCTTAAGGCGTGCGCCATGTACTCTCTCTGCTAACTCCCTTTCCCTCTGCGCTACGGCATCTTGGAAAGTGACGACTTCTTGAAGTCACCGAGTTCTTTCCAACTCTTTTCCACGAGCTGAAGAAGACCCTGCAGCTGTGACTCGTCTTTTGTGACAGTGTTCACGTAATCTTCTATCAGTTTTATCCCTCTCTCTGCCACGTCGTTGGTAACTTTCAGATGCGAGATGACATTCTTCAGATCACATTAGTTCTTATCTTGATCCCACTTATTCACCGGCAGAGTGAGCCACGTAGACGCGCACACCTGCAGGCCTGTGAACACGAACCACGATGACTCATCGATCAGGTCTGGAAGGCGCGTCGTGTCATCAACCGAGACGTTGTCATACGTGAAGTCCTCGGGCACAGCGAGGCGGCACAGCTTCTTTGCCATCTCGTGCTTCACAGTGTCTTCCACTTTGTCACTGCAGAGGGCGAAAACGACGGTCTGAGGCCTCAGATACCACAAGTGCCGCCTGATCACTGCCAGTGAAGCCTCTGCAATCTCGCGATCCACAGCCCTGTACTGCAGAAGACGCTGGTACAACACAAGGTCATTCAACGGGGCATCAGCTGCGACAGGAGCCGCCAGCCAGGCAGGTGCGTAGAGGAGTGCAGTAATTAGTACCTCTCTCTGAAGTTTCTGTACCAGCTCGTCGTCGAACTCCAGCTGACCGCTGAACATCGGGAGATTCGTGTAGTAGATGATCTGAAACGTATACGCACTGTGATGTATAAATACCGATACCACTCCATATAAGTTTGTTTAATGGTAAATTATTTATCTTATTTTTTTCTGGTAGGGACTTCAAATGGCTGTTTGCTGAAGGCAATACAATATTTAACTTCTAATTCGAAATACCAACCTTGGCCATCCACCTCGCATGATGGTAGGCTCATGGGCGCATGAAGTGTGTGCCACAACGTGGCTGGGCTCCGAGTACCAGGAGTGTAATCTCCGCCACTTCTCGGTAGTCTTCTCTGACAAGACCAGAAGCGGTGCCGAGGAACTTGACTGCCTCATCTCGGAGCTCCATCAGCCACGTCACCTCCGCCAAATGCTCGATCTCCAGCTCGCGATAAGTCGAGAGGTCGAGCTTGTCCTACCTGAAGGGGAAGTTATGAAAATATTGCATGAAAACGACTGAAGTTTCCCTTTTCGACTGCTATTAACATCATTAGTAGAAGGACGCTGATATCTCAATTGCTCTGAAGGCAAAAAATCATTGGAGAAAACAAATGCGCCTTAGACTTGAAATTCACCTTCTCCTCAGATACTGGAACAAAGGTTCAGTTGGTGCTGTGGTTCTTCCAAACGCGGTGATGACCACTGCCCCCACGATGAGCTCCATAACGTGATGGCGACAGCCCAGCTGGAAGAGCGGTTTACCAAGCATGTTCTCCAGCCGGACCACCGCACCCTGCACCCTCCCCGTATTGGAGGAAGTTGTGTCGAAGCACAGTCCAATCACGTTGTTCTCGCATCCCCAGTCTTTGAGAGCACGAAAGGTCGCCTGGGCCTGGGACAGACCGGTGCCGTCAGCAACAGTCGGAACGGCCAGCAACTTTCCTTCTGTGCATTGGGGAGCTCCGGAGATGAGAATCGCCTGGCGGTGCTCCAATGATCCAAGAGAGTCCTGAAACGTATGTCATACATGCCAATCCATTATCGTCCACTGGAATATGTCAATCCACTGTCGTCACTGGAACATGTTAATTCACTGTCGTCCACGGTGAGGGCAAAACTGACCTTGATTACTTTACCGTCCCAGTGGACGACAGTATGCCTCGGAGATACGAAGGATTTCTGCACAGCTGTCGACATTTCACAACGATGTGCCACTCTTCCACCGCGAAACGTGTCCTTCGAGATACTGAATTTGTCCAGGTCTGCGGGCGGATCTGCCGAACGTAGGACTGCCGCCACGACACTTGCCACCTATGTGCGAAATTGAAAAGAAATTGACAAGGATGCGTATGGTTTTTATGTGACAAAATAATCACTAAATTTTCCGTCGTTACGTCTATTATATCTTTGTCAAGGAAAGATCATTACTGATATATACACGCCTGATTATTGGACATCCGGAAGCGATCAGCCACTTCAATAACAGCCGGTGCATTGAGGATGCGGTGAGGAAGGCTGATTGATACAGTTGATTTTCTCGGCTGTCGGTATGGTGGTTCTAGCTGTGATTCGGAGTTGCTCGATGATCTGCTTTCTAGAGATTCATCGTCGCTCTCAGCTTCGGTTCCTAATTTCGTTTTTGAGGTGCCTGGCTCATCACGAGGTTGTTGTCTTGAGAGTTGCCGTTTTCTCTTGACAACGAACACTTTATCATTCCCACTCATTGTTGCCTGGCGCAGGCCCCGTTGATCTTCATAAAATTTAATATCTTCTTGTTTGTTGTTGTCTGAGGGCAGTCGACTTTTCTGTATCTCTTCAATAGCATCGGGAGCTCCGATGTCCCAGAGCTTGTTCAGATTTTCTGAAAACTTCTCCCTGCCTTTTCCCGCGTCACTGTCTCTCATCTTGCTCTTCTGCAGCGAGCGCCACTCTTCCCACAGTAACTCCAGTTTTCTTTCGCAATTACGCCTCGTGATCGTCTTTATACGTGCCATGTTCCAAAATGCCAGAACATTGGCACCGTGTCTTTTACGGCGGCCTTCCTCTCAGTAGTTTCCTGCTTGGCATAGAAGAAGTACTGGAGAACTTGATGGGTGGTTGGCAATTTGGCACAACCGATCGAGGAAGATGGCTGACCAATTAAGAAGACGTCCGTGGCTGACCTTAGAGAAGGTGGTGCTGTTGTTGCTGCTTTCTCTTTTCCAGAATAAGTAACTTTCAGAGTCTTCCCACTCCTGGTTGTTAACAGTTTATCCATTGTACTAAAGTCTAGACTTATCAAACAAGAATCAATTGACACAGTTGATCTGTAAAAAGCAAACTGTGATTAGTAAAAATATTGGTCAAAGACAGTGTGTGTGTAATTGGGATTTTAGGATGCGCCAGCTACTGATGCTATGATTACGTCCATAACGGGGGACAAATACGGTATTTTAAATTTTAATGTTATTTCTAGGTGAGTGTAACTTCTAAACCACCTGTCCGATCAACTTGGTAAGTATCTGAGAGGATTTCTTTCACTGAGAGGATTCAGAAAATATGGTCATTTGATGATTTATCTTTATTCAGTAAAAAATTGTCAATTTGGCCAAATTTCCAAAATTGAAATTTTCAAGGTCGATGCGCGACCCGTAAGTATTGATCGATTTTGGTAAAAATGGTGTCAGTGTACTTCTACTGAACCAAGTCATGGGAAAAACTTTGACCAGCTATAATTTTTAAAAAAAAGTGAAAAGTGATCCACCCTAATGTACAGTGCTTACAACAAGTCTCACGCTTCTGTCTCGTCCCAAGCTAGTCTGTTTGGTATAAAATGGGCGGTCCTTATGGCAGCGGAGGTATGTTCGGATTGTTGCACAAAACTGCTCTAACACAATCAATGACGTCCATTATTACGTCACTTCTGCTACATTTTAGTGTTTAAAATACAAATGATTAAGAAGCAGAATGGAGCAAGTTTCGGGATGTTGGGATGGTTATGGAGCAATCCTAGTCATCATAATATTAGCTGGGCATTACATTATACCGTCTCAATATATACTGTAGACTATAGAGAACGACTAATTCGGCAAATATCCCAAATCATGGCATGATACCTAAGTTATTTTGACGCAGGTCTAAATTATTTCCTCAAATGCAATTATTGATATTAAGTAATTGTTGGGAATTGTTGTCAGTATTGTTGTTTGTAATATATATCCTACGTGAAGAATCTAATGACCAAATTCCTCAGTGAACCTCTCACGCGCTCGCATTTCGAGGAAGTCACGGTCGTCTCACTAATAAATAGTTTATTCATTGTTTTAAGTGGTAACCTATTAAACGAACTATGTTAAACCTATTCCATCTTATGAAAGTCATTAGTCTAAAGCAAGACTGGTGGGCCGTGAATCAGAGAAATTTGCATTTGATTTGTTCATCGTAATTATTACGTAATATAGTATACTGTATATAGTAGTATATAAGAGTTTATTGGTAGCATATCATATGACAATTCCCATAAACATGTGATGGCCTCGATGTTGCCAGTTTTTATTTTTTTCCTGAAACTATTACCTTCTCATAGTTTGTTTCAACAATGCATATATTATCATCTCCACGAGCGTAGACATTGCAAGAAAAGATTCTAACTAAGGATAAGTAAGTTCTTTCATGGTCACAATATATACTTTTATAGATGTCAAACATAAAAATATAATAAAATTCTATATTAACATAAATATATATTCGATACACATTTACGTCATGGCTTTAACATCAGTATTTCGTATAGCTTCCTCCAGCATCAATAATTTCTTGCAATCGTTGAGGCATAGAAGAGGCCAGATTGTCGGGAATGTTTGGTGTTCGGCGTAAGCTCTCCCAACTATTCCTCGTGTGAGCTAAAAGTGCTTCAAATGTTCTTTCATTGCGTTGCTCCCATTCGTTAATCATTATTACCCAAAGGTTTTCAATCGGATTCAAATCAGGAGAATGTGGTGGCAGAATTAGATTAATAATCTCTAGGTGATCTTCGTACCACGCTCTGACAACGTTACTCCTATGAATGGGACTGTTATCTTCCATTAAGTAAAATGGTTCCGGTGCTGGAACCAGATACGCACGAACACTGGGTAGCAGCACCTCTTCCAGTATCTGGCAATATTGCTGTCCAGTAAAGCGTCCATCTACTTGAGTCAATTCTCTGACGCCATAGCCAGACATCCAGCTCCCACACACCGAGATTGATGTGACCACTACGTTTGCTCGGGAAAACATTTCCTTCTTCATAGCGTTTTCCGCGCTGCCTCCAACAATGCAGGGAACCATGACTATCTGTTGAAAATGTTTTTTCGTCAGAGTACACAACTTTTCTCTAGAATTCTTCCTCCTGCGGCAAGTATTGCAAGGCAAATCCCATCCGCGCCTCTTTATACTCAATCGTCAATGCAGGTTTTATAGCTGGACGGCGAGAAAAATACCCTGCCTCGTGAAGTTTGTTGTTTACTGTATTTGCGCTACAACGAAGGTTCAGGTGTCTGTAAATATGCGTCGCTGGAACAAACGGATGCTCTCTGGCATGATTAACAATCGCAGCATCTTCCTCTTGAGATGTTGAACGCGGAGGACCAGACCTCGGCAAAGTAGCGATTGACTTTTCTGCTTCATACCGATGAATCCACCGTTCCACAGTGCTTCGATGAACGTCTAGTCGTCTTGATATTTCTCTTATTGGCACACCATATTCATGCAATGTCACCATTGCTCCCCGCATTGCCTGGGTCGTCTCGTGGTGCACAGACGGCCTTTCCATCTTTGTGTAAATGGCTTATGTGAAGCGTGCTGGGACGATAAAGGAAATGAGGATACCATGCACCCCTTCTGAAATTGATTTCGGTTGTGAAGGGTACCAACCCTTCGAATGGTAATAATAATCAGCCAATTTCCTATTTTGTTGAACATATGCATAAAAAATTCGTCTTAGAAGCCAAGGATCCAAAGATTGTCAGCAATAGTTTATATCCCAACTGAATATAGTCAGCCATCAACAGTACAATCATATTTTATTTCCACAACTACTCATGACTACTCTGTCATAGTAAATAAGCTTATTATGACTTAGGTAGTAGTGGTAATTCTCAGTGGCGGCCTCTAGCCACATACGTTAAACCTATCAGTGCGTCTAAGACCAGACTCTTCTGTTTCTGTCAATTAATTCATTGTTAGTTTAACGTTTTGCTCTTTGTCTTTCTAGGTCTAGGGCATTAAAATAAATATTTGAGTTTGTGTTTAGCATTTCCTCCTCCCTTCGTAATTCCCCACCCAACCTCGTTTCCTTCGACATAGCAACGCTTACCTCCATCTTCATTCCACTTCCTTCATTAAACCTATTATCGCTTTTACTGTTCCTTCCTTCCATCCTTCAATGCCAGCGTTCTTAAACCTAGCACATAAATTATATAATATGGAATCTAACACCTTAGATCTCTACGCATTCATGTTACTTGAAGACGCCTGTGTCTTAGGGGAATCTAAGTGTTGAGAGTGGGCTTGAGGGTTAGTCTATAGATTATTACAGATGACCTTGAACGCTCCAACTATTTAAAAATTATTATTTATTACGCACATCATATGGCATAATACACATGAATTTAAGTATCTCTTACACTAGGAATGGAATTGAATCCTACCAGAGTTAAAAAGTCGCAAAGTATGATAGATTAGTTTGTATTAAGAGGTCACTAAGAGAAAAGGATTTGGAGTAGAGCGGAAGGCAGAGAGTATATTTTCTCGAGTTTCGGTTATTATTAACGTTATATGGATACATTGCCATGCGGTGTGATCAGAAAGAGAGAGAGAGAGAGAGAGAGAGAGAGAGAGAGAGAGAGAGACACACACACAGAGAGAGACACACAGAGAGAGACAGAGAGCTTTTTAATCACAGCTTTTAAATGGTTTGTGGGTAAGGACTTCACGTATGTTATTTTAGTCCAGGGTAGTTTATGTGGAGGTGTTAACGTAACTTGCACTTGGGACTGTTAATTGTAAGACAACTACCATAGCTGGGACTGAGACACGTTATCCCCTGCATACTCTATATATATATCTATATACAGTATGTCTCTATATATAAATAGATAGAGTGATCAACACAATGATAATGTGGACGTCATTTATGGGGTTAGAGCAATTATGTGCACCAATCCGAACACACCTCCGCTGCCATAAGGACCGCCCATTTTATACCTAACAGATTAGCTTGTGACGAGACAGAGGCGCGAGACTTCTTGTAAGCACTGTACATTGTACTATATGACGAATTATTAATAATTAATCGAATTAAATAGATCATGTGGCATACTACATCAGGAACTTTTTTTCATCCTCACGTTTTGATTTACTGATGCTATTGATGAAGCATGAACACCAGAGGTGATACCAATGTCTGGTTGGTGGGTCCGCGGCGTGAAGAACTCAGGGGAGCGAAGCTTCCTACTAAGAGAGAGGCCATGACCTTTTTTCATCACCAATTGACGGAGAAGAAAACTTTGAGGGAAAGTGCTGCTCTAACTGCAGACACACTGATGGACTTTTGGGGGAAAGCACGCATTCCACAAGACTGAGGAAGCACGTAATTGACGCAGTGGTCAAGATTTTCGACGAGTGGAAGAAGTTGAAGAAAAATGAAAATAATTCAGCCAAGAGGTCAGCGGCCTCGAACAGAGTAAGAGAAGACATTCAGTTCTTCCCTCGATTGGCTTTTCGACATTGCCCACGGCAACGCCATGGACATCATGAAGATCGAGGAGGATAAGTTATTCCTTCAAGAGCAACGAAATATAGGGCGACCTGTTTCCATGGGCCCAGTCGATCGCAACCTTGCAAAGAAGAAGAAGAACGATCGACTAGCACAAGCAAAAACACGGCGACTTGCTTAAGAAGAAAAGACCGAGAAATGGGAGGAACAATTTGTTCTGGCTTCTTTATCTTCTAGCAGTGAGGACGGCGAATCACCTAGACCATTAACTTCGGCGGCACAGCCTCCAAAGCGTCCAAGGAAGCGTGTAATCGATCAAACTGTCTCTGCAGCCCTCGATCGGACTAAAGTGTCTGACAGAAACGCCGTGTACATCCTGGCATCCACAGCTCGGAGCTTGGGTCATGAAGTTTCTCAGTTGACCATCAGTCGGTCCTCAATTCGCCGCCATCGAATCCAGCATCGTGAGAACATCGCAGCCATCATCAAAAAGAAGTTCTCCCCCACGGGGCCACTTTCGTCCATTGGGATGGCAAGATAACCGACATCATGGGGAAGGATGTCGTTGACCGTCTTCCAATCCTGCTATCGGGAGGCGATGCAACCCAGCTCCTCGGCGTGCCGAAACTACTGTCAGGCACCGGAAAGTCTATGGCGGAGGCTGTCATTGAGGTCATTGAAGAATGGTCGGTAAAAGACAGTGTTGTGGCGATGTGTTTCGACACGACAGCAAGTAATACAGGTAGAGTGCATAGAGCCTGTATTCTGTTGGAGCAGAAGATGAAGAAGGAACTCTTACATCTGCCCTGTCGACACCACATCCTTAAGATTGTGTTGGAAGCTGCCTTTACGTCAGTGATGGGTCCGTCGACAGGTCCCGATATCGTGATGTTCAAACGTTTCCAGGAGAAATAGAGGTTAATCGACGAAAGCATCCCCTCGACAGCGATGGACACAGACTCAAATCCCTGGTTGTTGGAGATGGCAGACGAGATCATCAAGTTTGCGACGGAACAACTTGAGATCTACCAGCCCAGGGACGACTACCGAGAACTCCTGGAGCTCTCGATCATCTTCCTCGGTGAGGTTCCTCCCCGTGGGATCCGCTTCAGGGCTCCACAAGGTCTCCATCGCGCTAGGTGGATGGCCAAAGCCATTTATTCTTTGAAGCTCTGGATGTTCCGAGCTCAATTCAAGCTGACTCTGCGAGAGGAGACGGATCTGAAGGCGGTATGTGATTTCGTCATCAAGGTATACCTCAAGGCCTGGTTCCTCGCTCCTGCGCCCCATCTTGCCCCTGCAAAAGACCTCTGGCTGTTGAAGGAGTTCCAACGATACCACATCATCCATCCAAAGATTTCGGCAGCGGCACTCAAGAAGTTTCAAGACCATCTCTTGTACTTAAGTGAGCACCTCGTCCCTCTGGCGCTATTTGACGACTCGGGGTCTTTCACTGTGGAAGACAAGAGTGCGATGGTACAGAAGATGCTCCAGGCAGCACAAGAGATGGCTCCACTAAAGAGGGCCGTCGTGGACACGTCTGCCATTCAGGAGAAAAAGAGCAGTTCCTTCTTCAGCGGACAATCACCGGCATTCTTCCGAATCTTGGGACTAGATGACGCCTTCCTACTGAAGAACCCTGACGCCTGGGAATCAGATGCTGTATTCCAGAGGGCCAAGGAGGTAGCCACGCACCTCAAAGTTGTCAACGATTTGGCAGAAAGAGGAGTTACACTGATGTCATAGTACAACAGGCTGATTACTGCTGATGAAGAACAAAAGCAGTACCTTCTGCAGGTCGTGGCAGACCACAGGAAGCGATTTCCTCCACCAAAAACGTCTGGTTTGGTATAGTCTCTAGTTTTACCCCAAATAGCCAGAGAGAGGGAGAGTTCCTGCGTTGGTCCTTCCGTCACAGCTACCGTTGTCACGCGTTCTTATTATTACGAAATGTCTTCTTTGGTAGCGCCCTCTAAATATTATTTGATTGTCGTGAAATTTTTACTGTATTATTTTCTTCCCAAAACATAACGTTTTTGCGGGATGCCCCGATTAAATTTCGTTGTTTTATTTTTTACCCCCTGTTTTTGCACCACCCTAATATATATATATATATATAATATATATATATATATATATATATATATATACATATATATATATATATATACATATATATATATATATAAAGAGAGAGAGGAGAGAGAGAGAGAGAGAGAGGCAAATCCGGATGTGAGAGTATTTTGTGTGGTTTCTGATTTGGATTAAAAAAAATTGGGGAGCGATTGGGAAACGCTGCTGGGATACTAAAAGTTTAGTCGAAGTTTCCAGATGGACATTTGAAAATGGTCACAGACATTTATTAATTTAACTCGTTTTCCTGACCGACGAGACAAGAAATGTGGAGCTACTTCTATTTAGTAGTCTAATTCTTTTCTTTTGTTATATTTGTATCATACATAAAATAATTGTGAATTTTACATATTTCTAAAAATTAAAGCTTAATGAATGGGTTACAACTTACATTTACAACATTTAACTTAGAAGCTCCTTTTAAATAATGATGTGGTTACTTAATTATTTCAGTCAGTAATTCAATGCAAAAGCTTTCTAGGAAAGCGTATATTAAACAATTAATATACAAGATAATAAAACTTTCTTTTGAAAGAAATAGTCTCAAATTGAAATGACCTATAAGTCTTGCACCTGACTTATAGTAAAGCTATCTTCATAAGCTCTACCCAAGGGTACTTAAAGGAATGAACTGCGTAATAGTCTCTCCTCTCACATATATAATTAATAATAATAATAATAAATTGTTACAGTCTGGAGAAGTTCCATTCTCTTGGAAACCTGCAAACTTTACGCCAATATTGGAGCAAGTATAGTTTACGACCCCTGTGATGCCTAGTGTAGTTTACATTCCCCTACATTATCCTAGTGTAGTTTACGTTCCCCGACATTATCCTAGTATAGTTTGCGGATCACTTTAACATATTGCTTCCCAGGAACCTCTCCTTAACATATTGCTTCCCAGTGTATATCACTAACATATTGCTTCCCAATATTTAGGATAAGGAGTACGATAAAAAATGTTCGCGTTAATAAAGTAAAGGCATAAAAAGTAAATCATAACATGTTAAAATATTAGATTGAAAGTAAATTTATAAGAATTATTGTGCTATATGGTCACACAAAGTAAAAAATTTATTTTAAGCAACTTTAGAATAAGACGTAAATGTAAAAATTAACCAACTGGTTAGGTTAATTGAATGCCCGGTTAAGCCAACTGAGTGCCAGGTTAGGTTAACTGAGTGCCAGGTTAGGTCAACTGAGCGCCAGGTTAGGTCAACTGAGCGCCAGGTTAGGTCAACTGAGGGCCCTGTTAGGTTAACTGAATGTCCGATTAGGTTAATTGTACGCTTCTTTAGGTTTAGTACCCGCGAGCATTTCTTCTGCCGCGTTAAGTCCTGTTTGTAAGGCCTACCAAGGTACCTGGCCCCCCTCTTCAATAGTGGTACAGCTGTGCGCAGTATGGATGAAAAAATGGCCCCAAGGCCACTGCCGCGCTGATATCTCACACCCCGGTACACCGTGAATGGTTTTCTGACCATTATAACTCAGTGCGGCGAAAGTGCAGCTTCACTGTCAAGCTCCCGTCACCGAATGGGAAATTTTTACCCCCACCGTTCTTATATATATTGAGATATTAGTTATTAGATTAGTTGCGACATTCACATAATGGGGCCTGTCATATGTAATACTCAAACCCCTGCCTCTATGGTTGGGGATGTGTGCAATGCGTACCAGACGGGCCTGGGTGTCCCCAACAAATTGGTGTTCTACTATATTGCTATAAATATAGCACATTTCTGGCGGCTCAGGGCCTTCAGCCATTTTCTCCATCTTCAGCTGGTACATTAAGCGGACAAGTCATCCGGTACCACGTGATAGTGTCTCTTTGGAAGGCTGCTCGATAACGCCCCTCGGTTATAATTTTGAACACTCTTCCGTCTTTAAGATTTCTATTAGCCTTTGATTTTAGCATTAGAGTATGTGCAGCGCCTCCTCTGTTTACGATTTCGTATATTAAATCATTCGTAAGGTGCGAGTTTTTTAAACATATGTTTAAGTCTCTCACAACATCTCAACCGAACCATAGCGACCCGGCCTAGTGTCACAGTTGTACTGAAAAACTGTGCGACCTTAGTCCGGGCGATGCGTATAGTTTCGTCCCGAGTTACCCCGGCTTTGCGCACTCGTCACAGTTTCTAAGAATTGTAAAAACGGCGTCTTTATAATCAATATTTAAAAAGACGGTGTCCAGCTGAATTTCACATACCCCACCTCATACGAATCACGACCCAAATCAATGGGCCCATGGAGTTCTGTTACAAAGTTGGCTAATGTGTTGTTAGGGTGCATAGACAGGGATGAGGAGGACGGGAGTGTGACGTAGAAATGGTTGGGAGCCATGCTGCATACTAATTAAGCTTCATGACTGCATCGGCTTTTATATAGGTATTGAAGCTTTCTGGATAACCTAACCACTTCACCAGGTACATTTCTTTCCTGCGCCTTTGCTCCCTAAAATTTTCTCAATTTTAAACACGTTTTTTCCTAAATTAAATGCCACTTTCTGAAGTTCCTCGCGGTAAAAAAACCGAGATTTCTTCCCCATTCAAATCTTCAACGTAATACATCATTATCTCGCCTTTAGGCCTCATAGCTCTAACTTTAAAAATCTCGCGTGTCCATCCTTGCTCAAAACCCTTCGCGAATTTATTTCCCGAACGTGACAACCTTACATAATCATTGATTTTGAAACGCACAGATTGTGGTGGCGGTGGTGGTGGTGGTCCATCACTTCTCGGTCGCCTGCCTCTTTCTAAAACATCTAGGCGTTGTACCGATCGTACGGTGGTGTGAGCGGTTGTAGGATGAAGCCATGAATCGAGAACGTTTATATATCTGAGCGTGCTTTTATGTGTAAAATAACGGTGCATGCGTTCCTTTATGGTACGCTGAACTCTTTCAGCTAAAGATGCTTTATGTATAGAGTTGGAAGTGTAATAGCTGATATTAAACTCTGACAACATGTTCTGAAAAGCACGCCCTATAAATTCTTTCCCCATGTCCGTACAAAAATAGCCTGGAATCCTGTTTTCTTTCAACATCAGTGTTTTGGTTGCTTTAGCGACTGTTTCAGGCGATTTATTTTTCAGGGGAACTAACCACAGGTATCTAGAGAATACATCTATTATGAATAGGATGTAGCGGTAACCATCGTTGTACACCGAATATCTTTGCATGTCTGTTAAATCTGCCTGCCAAATAGAATCAATCGAAGCGGCTGTTGTCTTGCTGTTTTAAACCTTTTTCTCACCGGTTTATGAAGTGTGTAAGCATCCTGGGCACGCAAAAATCTCTCAACATCCTTTTTCCTTACACCATAAGTACCTCTGTACAGTCTATTAACGCCACCATAGGATGCTGGGCTAGAAATGTCATAATAGTGCTTACTTAATACGTTAGCCATTTGCGTATTTTAGAGGCACGTGGATAAGGTTGGCCTTCTACTCTCTTCTTTCTTCTCTTCAGAGACACTGCAGCTGTTGTGGGTGAAGGTGTACTCAGTTGTGACACGTGCGATGCATGCTCCAAGTCTTTTAACCTATTCAGATTACCTATCAATGTTTTGGGGACATTTATTTGCTGTAGTCTTGCCTTAATATGCCTCCATCCTGTTGGTGATGGCCTGTCCCACTTTCTCACCAGATCATGAACAATATCAACGATATTGGACCCTTACCCTTGTTCCATCAACAATGACCTCGCCTGTGTCGCCCACTGTATGATAGGGTCCTCACTCAATAGTTATAAAGACTTAAACCTTTATTCCTCAATGTATGGGGGAGGCTGTTTTTTAGCACATGTTCGATGTGCTGTGTTCCGCTACTCTTTGGTTGCTCAGGCCCTGTACCACTATGCTCAGCGCTACTCGAGCTGTGCCTCACGGGGAGCTCTGTAGGCTGTTTATAATCTTCGTACTCGTGAAGAAATTTCTGCAAAGCCTCTTGATACAAAACCCTTTTCTCATCAGGCGCCTTTTCACTGTTTAATAGGAGTAGTAGCTCACTCTCCATTCTTTTAAGCCTACTTTTACGGGGCTCTAGAGCAGCGTCTGGGGTCCTTTGTAATGAAGCATACACCTCGTGCGGGATCACAACCACCTTCTTCATTATATTAAGCTAGTCAGTAAAGGACCCAAAATTGAAAATAAGATGGGAGGAATGACCCCTCTTTGTACAATAATACGCTTTTTCTTACCCACAGTCTGACTTTTATGGGCGAGCGTGCGTATTATGTTCTTGTAACGACGTAAGCGAGCCTTCTGACAGGATTTCATTGGAACATTACATTTTATAACATTGAGGCAGATTTCACAGATGCATTTTAAAAAGTCAGAGTCGATATTTTTAACAAGCATCTGCTGCAACCCGAGGCAGTCGTTGATAGATTTTTATTAATTCATGGTATTTCTTTATCCTATTCGTCATTCTGGAATGTACACGGTTTCAGGTTCGTTGGAAATATATTCGTTCTTAGAAGCACCCTAAACGTGTTTCGTGGGTGAAGGTCGCATAGCAAATATCCATAATGCTTTGTGACCTCTTTATAAACCTCCAAAAACTCCTTACGCTGACTCGGGAACATTTGACTGGCTAATACCCAATTTGTGACACATCTCTACGCGCGAATAAGACTAGATATTGCGTATTTAACGATACATCGCGCATGTATCTATTTTTGAAAAATAGATTCTGATTGATGAAGAACACGCTTATGTTAAGGTGGTGGGAGAATACTGTAAATGTCTCGGCAAACGTTTTATCCATCTCCAACATGAGGTCGTCAATTACGATGACTGTATGTTCATTTCCCTTTAGTGAATTAACGTCATAGACCCCCTTATGGAACAAAACATCGTCCTGGTACTCGTTGAACACTGATTGGTATGTCGAATAGCACCATATAACTTTATGCACAAATTTTGAGAACATTTCACCCTTTTCTTTAATAATTTTAAGCATAAACACCGTTTTACCACATCCTGTAGGTCCAGATATATACATGTGGATGGGCTCGTGAATCTGAATTTTTCTACAGCATCCATTTCTAACACGTCACACCCCTAAGTGACTCATTTACAGAATATCACAAATAACGAGTTCTGCTCCTTATATTTTGTTTTCTTCTTCCACAGAACCGTGAATGACGACGATGTACACCCCACCATCATCGACATCACGGGTGAATCCATTGGCCGTGCATCTACAGGGCCCATACCCTCAACGGCGGCACGCTCAAAGCGGCGACACGCTGAAGAGTCCTCCACGTCAGGTATAAAGCGCGCGAAATACGCGCCGGTTGATGGACAATCCGCGGTACAACCCCAACCCTCAACGTCTTACGCTACCAACCCTACATCAGCTTCCTCGACCCCTTGTACTTCCTCCACAGCCCCCACCCGTTCTGTAGAGTCTGCTGTAATAGACCCCCAGCCCTCAACGTCTTACGGCGCAACCCCACATCGTCCAATATAGGCACTCGTCCATCCTCCTCAGGTGACTCGCTCTGTTGAGGATGATATAACATTTGAGTTGGTGCGCTCCGCAACCCCGACCCCAGCCTTGACTAGAAATCGGTATATAGTCAGGGTTGACCCTAGATCCCTGTATAGCAATGGAATTGAGCGCGGGCTACGTCGCGTTGTAGAGCGCATTGTAGAGTTTGCCCTTCAGAACCGCGACGAGCGTGAAGTCAGGACGAGTCTGTCCTTCGGTTTCGGCTCAGATGATAACGATGTAGATGATTTTTGGGTGGTAGTGCCATTTAGACGTTTGGCTGCTGAAGATGTAGAATATATATTAGCGCGTATAATGCAAGCCGCCCAAAGTAGTATAGCATTCAATATGGACAACTTCACGGTAAATATTGACCGTGTATTCCGTGTTGCGGGTCATAGTGCCACACCTTACACTCTTAACTTCAATTCTCAGGCTATTTATAGACGGCATATAAACGTCGATCGTGGTTGCGGCTTTATAGCATTAGTCCTAGCACGTATGTTTACTGTGCTAAATAAGACCAAAAAATTTGGTTGCCACGATCGTGGAGCATGCCCGTAAACTAGCTGTAGACTGTGAACTTGAATTTGACTGTAATATGGGTCCTGAAGAGCTGAGAAGGGTTGAACAGGAAATGAATGCCCGTATAGTGGTATTTGGCCTGGATGATAGTCGTAGGACTGTGTATGTTTTTAAAAGCAGTGTGAGAGATCGTACAAGACCCCTACTTATTTTAGGACTGTCAGGTACAACGTATCTCCCCATCCGTAATATAAGGTGCCTTTACGCGAGTTATGATAAAAGTCGAAAATATGGGCGACATCATGATTTGTGTAAGGGGTGTCTCGAGTTTGCAGATGAATAGTGAAACATTGTAAAGATTGCCACATGGTATGTGAGCAGTGTAAAAGCCCCAAATGTGAAAGCCGTGTAGTTGAAGCTGAGAAGAGGGATTGTAATGTGTGTAGACGCACATTTTTCAACAATAACTGTTTTGACTCCATAAAAATTGGCACGTGCAGGAAAATGAGAATCTGTGAATGTGGCATGTTTCACATGAATGGTAGGGAAATTTCAGCAAATGTGACGAAATTCACTGTTCTACATGCCATGAGAAATATAAGGCGGATGGCGTAAAACATGTATGTTATATGAAAGACGCAAAGCCTAAAAACAAACCTTGTATAACTGTATACTACGATATAGAAACATATACGAACGCCGAAACCAAAGAGGTAGTTCCACATTTACTTGTGAGCCAGACTATCTGCAACGAGTGTATGGAGATCGAGTGTGACGAGTGCCCCAAATGTGGTAAACGGACAAACGTTTTTAAGGTGTCTGCAGGAGATTCCCCTGTGAAACTATTTGTGTCCTATATTGTCAAGTTAGCCGACAAGTTCAAAAAAATGACTGTGTATATTCTTGCCCATAACGGGGCAAAATTTGACACACAGTTCCTTTATAAGGAGCTGCTCGAGCACGAATCATCCGAGATATTCACGGGTGATCCCTTGAAAAGAGGAAACAAACTTATACAGATGCAAATAAGAGGTAATGTGCAATTTAAAGATACATTATTATTCACGCCTTGTAAATTAGCAAAGCTACCCAAGGTGATGGGGGTAGCAGCTGAAGTATCAAAAGGCTACTTCCCTTACACTTTCCTCACTAGCGAGACTTTAAACTATGTAGGTCTACCTCCACCCAAACATTATTTTAACTATGATTGTATGAGTGTAGATGAGCGCGAAGACTTTGATCGATACTACGGTAGTTTTAATGAATGTAATCCTTATAATATAGCTGCTGAGTGTGAACGTTATTGCGTGAATGATGTGCGCGTGCTTAGAGTATGTTTCCAAGCCTTTAGAAGAATGTACATAGTCCGTTTCAAATGCGATCCGCTGCAAGTCGCAACCACCATCGCTTCACTATGCTTTACGGTGTTCAAGAATAACTTCATGCCTAAAGCCACCTTAACCATTATTCACAGAAACAACCCCCGCAGTTACGGCCACAAGGCTATTTACTGGCTCACACACCTACAGCAGCAGACAGGTGTATACATAAAGCACGCCCGCAACACGGGTGAAGTACCCATTAAGATTAATGGTCGTGTTTTTTGGGTTGATGGACTAAGTGAAAACCGTGCCACTCGTGAGAAGACTGTGTACTCTTTTAACGGTTGCTGGTGGCATGGATGCCCCCGTCCTGAGTGTGGAATCACCGGAGATATCCACGGTAGATCTCCTGCCGACTGCCGTGCGTGGACGCGCACCCGTGATCAACTTATAGGTGCCCGGTTCACACACAGAATCTTGTGGGAGCATGAATATGATGCACGGATGGAAACCGATGAGCAGTATCGTGAGGAGATAAGAGCCATCAAACGTTCAATGGTACTGGATCCTCTCAAATGCGGTGATAGCTTGTTCGGTGGACGCACAAATCCCTTCAAGCTATACTTTCCACCTACGGAGGGCGTGAAACTTCACTACTACGACTTCTGTTCTTTATACCCATACGTGATGAAGAACAACCCGTACCCCGTGGGCGCTCCTGAAAAAATAGTGGGGCCTAACCTGCCCTCCATCAGTGAATTTTCAAGAAATTTGAATGATCGCTACTTTGGGCTCTCTTTCGTAGACGTGCTCGCCCCTCGCGAATTATGGATGCCGATCTTACCCGTCGTCATTGACCATAAGCTCATGTTTCCCCTGTGCGTGAAGTGTGCGGAAGAGAATAACGGTAATTGTAACCATACACCCCACCAGCGTAAGATCAGAGGCGTATATACAAGTCCTGAGCTGTCCCTAGCCGTACGCCATGGGTATAGAATACTGAAGATACATGAGGTTTGGAGGTTTCAGAAGCTACCCAACCTTTTCACACCGTATATAAACGCATTTTTGAAGGATAAGGTTGAGGCATCAGGGTATCCGCGAGGAGTTGACACCGAAGATGAAAAGTCTGCCTATATTCAACGTTACCGCGACCACGAAGGTATACAACTTGATCGCGCCCAAATTGTAAAGAATCCTGGCAAGCGCTTTAGTGCAAAGTTGTGTCTAAACAGTCTATGGGGAAAATTTGCACAGAATACTGGCAAGGGAAACGTTCATTTGGCACAAAGTTATAGCGAAGTCTGGGATTATGCCAACGCACCCGATAAAGAAGTCATGGAAATCGTGAATGTAGGTAATACTTACATAATAAAGTACAACAACACTGAATTGGCCACAGATACCTCAAGGGTTACAAACATTCCTGTAGCCAGCTTCACAACAGCCTACGCCCGCATCAAACTTTGGGGTCTATTGCATTCTCTTGGGCAGAGAGTCTTGTATGCCGATACAGATAGCGTGATATTCACAGCGATGGAGGGTGAATACATGCCTGCTATTGGTGAATTCCTCGGCGAGCTCACTGATGAGATCAAGGATGAGTATGGGACAACGCATACGCCGACTCTTTTGTCTCAACAGGACCTAAAACTTATGGGGTACGGGTAAGGATAGGGAATGAAACGAAATATATCGTGAAGGCAAAGGGTATCACGCTTAACCAAGCGAATCGACAGGTCGTTAACTTTGATTCGCTGAAGGATCTAGTGTGTTTGGACGATGATGAGGGCGAACGGCCTCCCCAACTAATTGTAGGCACCCACAATTTTCGGGCGCAGAAACTGGGGTGTGTGAAGGAACTTAGGGTACGAAAGTGTGCCGTAACACCTATAGGAAACGTTACCAGTTACCTGGTACCTATGACACCGTACCCTTTGGTTACCATAATCTTTGATGGGTCTAATGCTAACTTATTCGTCACACGTATTTGTAACTTAATATGTATTGTGAACATTCTTTTATGTGCCTATTGTTAACTTATTTATTGCACGTGTTTCTAAATATATACATGCTGGTTATTTCGTTTATTAAATAAATCGTGCATCGACTTGTGTTTCACTTTGCGTGTGTGCGTGTGTACAGTAAAGTTATGCCCCGCCCACTGTAAGACTGGGGACGTGATTCGCCCCGTAGCCTGAGCAGACCTCTGTCCCCGCGTTCTCAGTTGACCTCTGTATACCCTTGAGCTCAGACGTGTATTCTCTCCCGCGTAGAAGAAAATGGCCACCTTTAATATCGCGTGTTCAACATTTATGAAGTGGTATTCAGTAAAGGGCGTAGATGTAGTGGATACTGAAAAACTCCCTATCCCAGCCTCTTTTGACTCTTTTAAGGAAGCATTGAATCGTGCGAAAGGTCAGGCTATTCAAATACTCTACGGATATTCTGGCGAGAGGGTAGTAGAATTTCGCAGTACAGACGATGTACTGAAGTATGTTGTAGAACTAAGCTTTATAAAGTCTCACATATACCGTGGAGTAAAAGAAACAACGCGTGCAGAAGAGAAGCAGCAGATATGGATAGTGAGCCTTGTGGATGAGTGGTGTGATAAACGGTATTATATCATGCTACACCATGTCGATTACTCATACCCTACGACTGAAAATGTGAATCTCGTTATCATGGACAATCTTAAGTATTTTTACCACTACATTAATATATATCATGATGAGGTTTGTATTGAGGTTGTGGCTAAAGGGTTATGCGAGTTTTTAACAGATTTTAGAGATGAGTATCGTCTGTTAAATAAAAAGCCTAAATATGAACATATGTTTCTCTCTAACAGCGCCCCGCAGTGTGAAGATTTTTAGGAGAGATAAAACATTATAAAATGTGCCTAGTTCATGAAATTTACCCTGAGGTAAACTGTCTGGTGCGTATTCGGGGGAATGGTAATGATAAAACGTTAAAACCGAAATTAGTTCTTGTACCGGAAAATTTCTCAAAACGCCTACCCAGTATAATGGGGTACAGCAATTCGGTCAGCTCCGCACAGGTTTCATTAGATTATGGTGCGAATCGCACCTCACGGATCATACGGGTTCGAACAAACCCATTCACCTATCATCAGGGTGAGTCAACCGCCCGTCGAACCGTTCCTGCCTGCCGGCATGCCTCACGCGGCTCATAGTCTCCTCAGAGCTTGCACCGAGTGGATGTGCCATAGTCTTCTCGATGAATACGATGGAACTCCCTTTGAGAAGCATTCTCAACGCCTCGTACGACGTCTCCGTGACGAAGTCGTTGCGTGTTTTCAGGCGGGAAACCGGCACCATTAACTGTGTGCTTGAAATGAACAGTAGACCTGCGAGCAAGCTCAACGTTATTTATTTAAATCTTGAGGAGATGCATAAAATCTTCGCGGTAGTTGAGAGGTGGGCTGAGGACCGCTATAAAATACCAGCTGACGTAGGTATAATAAGAGAGGTGATTAGTGAAGCCTCCTCATATACCGTTGTTTGTACACTGAGTATAAATAACAATCAACCATGCGTTGATATACGATTGATGTGGAAGAACACGGCTGATAATGGCGTTCTTGTTCCTACACGGAACCGTTTCATCCTCGACAGAATGTTTGAGATCGTTGGATTCCGTAAGTTGAAACCTATATTAGACACACGCATCTCAGACATGATTTACTTTGATACAGTACTTGAGTACGCTTACACCGCTCTGCTCGACGGATTTGTTGAATGTAGGAATGAGCAGGGAGAGAACGGGCTAGCTCTGGACGCGTATTTAAAAGGTTTAGATTCTTCGAAATATCCTGAGCTTTGGTACAAAACGCTTCAGAGGTACGGTGCAGAGCTCGCCTACACGGTTCATCCCGAAGAGCTGTATCTCTATATAGTGGATAGCTCCCGTTGCGACTTGGAAGCTTATTTCAATTGTCGCTATGTCAAGTGAAGAAGAGTTCACGATTGAAAAGCTCTGTACGTTAAGAAAAAAAACCCGATTGGAAAGGCATGATTATAAACTTGTATTTATGGTGACGCCCGACGATGACGTTTCTGCGCGTGCTTTTGAGAGCATTCTAGCAGCGCTTAAGGGCATCTTACCTGCCGAGTGTAAAGTGGGTACAAAAATAGTATTAAACGGTGAGGTGATGCTTGGGCGGTTTTACCACATCGTGCAGAGTAATGGCGATGTTGATGTAGCGTCAATCACCTTCGAATTTAGCGTTTTGCACCGTAGGCGGTAAAGACAATATATATTTTTACTGTAATAATAATGTGATTGTACGTTTTGTATATATTTTCCTGTACCAATATTTGATAATATAACTTTTGATAATATAACTATATATTTTTCTAAAATTTTTGTTAATACTGTTTTGTACGAGTATATATATGTAATTAATATAAATATATTTTTCCTGTACTAATATTTGATATAACTATATATTTTTCTAATATTTGTTTAATACTGTGCTTTGTATGATTATATATGTTCCATGTTTTGTACGACTATATATAATTAATATAAATATATATTTTTCTAATATTTAGTTAATACTATGATTTGCATGAATATATATTCCCCGTTCTATTATTTGATCATATATATATATATCCTATTGTATATCCAATAATTAATAAACAGAACGTTGTAATTGTGTTTTATTTATTCCTTGAACACGTTTATATCATTTTCTAAAACAGAGTAATTGAACAGATAAGTAACGAGGCTGACAGCTCAGCCAACTGTAACATAAGCTTATTTAAAATAAATAACGAATCTGGCAACTCAGCAGCCAACAGCCAACTGGCTGAATAATAATTAAATACATGCGTTGTCTGGCAACTCAGCCAACTGGCTGCTTAGGGGCACTATAAGGGACCAGATGATGGACGATGTATCCATATGAGCTCGGGAGTCCGCCGAGCAAAGACCCTCCTTTTCCTCTCTTGCTATCTCTTTCTGCTCCTTTGGGGGGTGAGGAAACCCCTTCCTCCCCAAAGAGGCGCCCTTAGGATAGGTATGCCCCTTTGGGGGGTGAGGAAACCCCTTCCTCCCCAAAGAGGCGCCCTTAGGATAGGTATGCCCCTTTGGGGGGTGAAGAAACCCCTTCCTCCCCAAAGAGGCGCCCTTAGGATAGGTATGCCCCTTTGGGGGGGTTCAGCTTGGGGGAGAACTCCGCCTCCAAGTTGCATACCCCTCTTCCTCTCTTGCTATCTCTTCCTTTCTGCCCCTTTGGGGGGAATAGCTTGGGGAGAACTCCGCGTCCAATTTGCATACCCCTCTTTCTTTCTTTTTTTCTTTTTCCCAACAAAGGGGGGGCGGGGGTTTGGTGACAAAGGGGGGTGTGGGAGGTGCTTAGCATCAAAGAGGGTTGGGGGTTGGCACTCTTGCAACAAGGGGGTGGGGGTGGCACTCTTGCAACAAAGGGTGTGGGTGTGTGGCACTCTTGCAACATTGCAACATTAAGTAACATTTCTGCACTCTCCCCTTTTGCAGGCATACTACTGATGTCCTTTGTTTCCTGAGAGAGTGGCAAATTTGGGCGCCCAGAATTGGTTGTATCCATTTCACATTCATCCAAAGTTTTATTCCAATTTCTTTTGACGAAGTCCTCACTTCTTCGCAACTTTTTGGCAACCCATGAACGTGTTATAAAGGTTACTCCAGCATCACGAGCTTCCCGAAATGTTATTGCTCGTATGCGATCTATCACACGTTGCCTCTCTGAATCACCAATTAATTGAGAAGCCATTATATTATCACTTTATCAGCTAGAGTAATTTTAATACCTGCAATAAATAAAGAATTTTATATATTTTTATAATCACTAAAAACTATTTCGATATAAGTAAACATGTAAGCTGCAAATGGGGGGGGGGGCTAAGGTTTTTTGGAACCCCTTAGATGCTTATCTTGCCTTGGACCCCCAGTTGGAAGCATTTGTTAGCGCATAGAAGTATTATAGAATTTTCACCATGATTCCTTCCTTTGCATTTTAAAATTTTTACTTTATCTTTAAATTTCTTTCCTTCCTTTCAACCTCTTTTCTCTGCTTTTCTTTAAAACTTTCACTTATCCTTCAATTTTCTTACTTCTTTTATCCTTCATTCTTAAACAGTCAGCTTTGTAGGGACCAGCCGGTCTGTTGCTGTTTGCTGTCCTTTGTGTTCCTTTGTATTACAACCTCTCCTCCTCTTTATTCAGTTATCGTCGTTCTATTCCTCTCTCTTAATCAACATCTTTTTCTCAGTCAGTTTACGTTTCAAAGAAGTCTAAAAGGATGAACGAAACCTCGTGCCTCATAATAAACTATGATAAGTGATTAATTCTTTTTATATTTCACGTGAGTAAAAATTAGAACTATAACTGCAAAGGAAAACGTGGTTGGCGATTATAGTTAACTTATAAACTAACTGCACTAGAAATAAAATCACATATTTATGTATCTCCTTCAGGTACAAATTTGTGCAATAAGGTATGACTGTTTTAACTTTACGGGTCAAAAGAATGTTCAGTAAGGGTAATAAGAAAAGAAATAACGAATCTGCGGATGATAAAGTGTCATTTAATAACTCTTCTAAAGAGCAGAAAGAAATATCAGAATATTAAAAGTAATCCCCATTCAAAATTTGATGTTGAAAGACTATTCGATTTAAAGGGGTCCTCAGGCAGGGCGAGAAAGGAATTATTAGCTACAGAAATTATGGAAAACAATTTTATTAAACAAAATGCCTTCAGGAGGCTTCAAAATCGTGGTTTAGTAGGAAAACTGTAAGAACCGTAAGTGTGTGTGTGTGTGTGTGTGTGTGTGTGTGTGTGTGTGTGTGTGTTCATAAAAATGTTACAAAATATAATTCTTTAAAATTTTTAAAATTTATACCTCAGTTCACATTTCCTAGAAAACACACTTAACAAAACTGTGAAGAAATTACTATCAAAACATTTAACGACTTTCATTGATTAGAAAAAGGATTTGGATTCAGATTAAAATAATTTAGATTCGGATTAGATTTGAAAAATCTTTGGATTCGTATTCCGATTTAGAATATGGATTTTTATTTCTGGAGGCATGTTCAAACTTTCCGATATCGTGACAATCCAAAGAATCTGGCAGAACTCCATCAAAGAATCAGTGACGTTATTGGAATCATTCCACGAGAATGAAACGGATACAAAACTGTTCTAAATTTGGTCGATTTTGAAATGTAGAAACCGTATGTATTGTATACATATTAATTAATGAGAAAAATCTGACCAACTATTTTTGCACCATTATTTTGAGAGTCTCTCTCTCTCTCTCTCTCTCTCTCTCTCTCTCTCTCTCTCTCTCTCTCTCTATATATATATATATATATATATATATATATATATATATATAGGGGGAGAGAGAGAGAGAGAAGCAATATGTGTATTATTAATATTCTGTTCATATAAACTAGATGAATAAATTTGTCGTTGGAAACGCGTAATTTCAGGGAGGTTTTCCTCTCGCATATTTATTGCTCATTTCGTCTTAACTTCGGCGTCAATAATAGCCTGATAAAACAGTTCCTTCAGCATTAATGAAACCACGCGAAAAATGTCATACATATACATACGCATCTACGAAGTTTCTTCAGAATTGTTGTTCATAAAAGTAATAAACGCTGATTGACGTTTTAACGTTAAGTTGTGGATTTTGTCGACACTGCTTCAATGAATTTGTATGATGCAATTATCTTTGTTATAAACGATTCCTCTATTACGATATGAATAAAGCTACGATGTAAAATAAGTATGTGGGCAAAAACCTTTTAGTCTCTCTCTCTCTCTCTCTCTATCTCCATATATATATATATATATATATATATATATATATATAATTCAGAGGCGTTTTTATAGGGTAGGCAGAATAAGCTTTGCCTGACCATTAAGTTTTTCAAACTTTTAGAAGCATAAATATATCAATATAAATTATCGCAATTAGACAAAATCTTTCGATCGCGCCCTCTTAATCCAATATCATACTTCTTTTTTTCATATTAACTATTACAACCTAAAACGCCCTGCCTACCTTGAATGTATAATATAAATTCAACTAGTGTGGCGGATTTGATATATGCCATTTTTAATACAGAGTAAATGTACATATAGTCAGCGCGCGGACTTTCCTACTAAACGATACATTTTGCACGCTACGCTTATTATCAAGCCGTCACGTATGAAGAAATATGAGAAACTACAATTTTAGGGTGGGTTAAAGGAAGAAGATTGATAGGCGAATGGTGTATGACGTCACAAGGGGATGGGAGGGGTGTTTGCGCGAATATACAAATCACTTAGTCTTTAGTATGACAAGTTTGACAACGTGTGAGTGGTACATGATGTGGTCTATGTGTTTTCTTTTCAATGTGAGTTACTATTCCAGTGCCTTATTATAATGGAAAGTAGTGTCGACTATTTGTTAAAAAACAATTTTTTAAAATTGGAAAGAGAACTGCAAATTCAGATTAAAAACTCAGGTAGGCCTAAATTAAATAATTTGAAAATAATAACATCTGATAAACACGACAATAGAGCCTTCTCAAATGATTGGTTTAGCAAAAAAAATATGGCTGACTGGATGCCCAATAAGACACAAATTTTTCTGTTGGCCTTGTTTACTTTTTAATAGTGATTCTGGAAAAGAGGTATGGAGTAAAGAAAGCTATCGAGATCTTAAAAATTTTGGACCTTTTCCAGTTTGTGTACCGTTTTTCATATAATTTATTTTTGCTTCTTTTCAGATCAAAAATGAGTGATCAAAAATGAGTTCTTGATAACCTAACCTAACCTAACCTAACCTAACCTAACCTAACCATTTCCGAATGGTCCTTGAATAAATAATTTCAATCTAAAAATGTTTACTATGCTGTATGTAATGTACTGTAGAAAACGGTACATAAACTGGAAAACGTCCAAAATTTTAGCAAAGCATGTACAAAACACGAATCATCAAAACTGCATTTAGAATGTGTAATGAAATTAAGTTTATTTGCCAAGTAGGTATGAAAATGAAAATGAAAATGAAAAGGTTTATTGGCAGACTATAGTCCACATGACAAACAATATTAATACAATGACAGTTCATATACTAAGGATAGAAATATATACAATTGATTAGAAATAATACTGTAATGTCGAGGTTAAATGGAGTTATAGAGAGACGTTTTCGTACCAAGAATTCCATAGTATATACAGTTAATGAAAAAGCTATCTTAAAATAATTAAATTGAATGCAGCTACATTAGCCAATGGTGCGCGACTTCTGAGACACCATTGGCTAATGTAGCTTCATTCAAATTAATTATTTCAAGATAGCTTTTTGATTAACTGTACATACTATTAATTTTATTATTCGAACATTATCGAACATATATTGTAATTAAACATCACTAATAAACCATTTCAACTCGTAAACCTCGTAAATCTGAATAAAGCCTATGGTGCGCGACTTCTGAGACACCCTCTATATATATATATATATATATATATATGATGAATAAAACCACGAAGGAAAAAGAAACACAAAGGGGTGCTCAAGCGCTTTCGTCTAATGACATCCTCAGGAACACTGGAGTGAAAGGACAGATCAAGGCAATATATAGGCTACAAAATAAACATACATACATACATATTCATATATATACATATAATATATATATATATATACATATACATATATATAGTAAGCATAGAAAAAATTGTGGGAGGAGCAAACATTTGTATGGGAGATTGACACTTTTAGCACTTCAGCCGACATTCAATATAAATTCAAAAGGCTTGTTTATGAAACAGGTCACAAAAGAATAAAGAAATAAAAATAAATATAAATATAAATTGAGAAAAAAAATTAATTACAAAATAGTGTCTTAGTGATATATATGTCACAGCCTAAATAACCATAAAGAAAAATAAACCGGCAAATAAAAAAAAACAAATATATACATACATATATATATATGCACTTTGGCCGACCTTCAATATAAATTCAAATGGCTTGTTTATGGAACAGGTCACAAAAGAATAAAGAAATAAAAATAAATATAAATATAAAAAGTGCCTTAGTGATATATATGTCCCAGCCAAAATAACCATAAAGAAATAACCCAACAGATAAAAAAAAATAAAATAAAAAAAATAAAAAATAAAAAAAATTGTAAGTGGAGTCTACAAATTCAAGCTTTGTATCAAGGATTGTAAATTCACTTTCAATGGCGAGCATTATCAACAAGTTTTTGGGATGGCCATGGGCAACCCTTTGTCGCCCCTTCTCTCCAATATTTATATGGAGTTTTTTGAAATTACTTACATTCCGAGAATCCTGGGGGTTGGCATCCCTTGGTTGCGGTACGTCGACGATATTTTGTGTATCTGGCCCATGAATCGTGACCTGGATGACTTCCTCCTTCAGTTAAATGACCAAGTCCCCTCCATTAAATTTACTTTAGAAGTGGAACAAGACAACTCAATCCCGTTTTTGGATGTGCGTGTTCATAGGGATAGCCCGGGTTTTAAGTTTAGTATCTATCGGAAAAAAACAAACAATTTGTCCTACGTACACTTTTACTCTGGACATGACACCCCTATTAAAAAGGCCATATTTTCCTCAATGTTTCTCCGCGCTCTTAGGATCGCCAGTCCGGAATACATCGATGCCGAATTGGAAAATATCAACGGTATTGGAAGTGAGTTGTGTTACCCATCTGCGTTCATGGAATCTTGTCTTAATAAGGCTAAACGAACCTTCTATCGTGTGAATAATAACACTCGCACCTTGTCAAAGAATATTTTAGTACTTCCATTTTTCCCGGGCTTCTTAGGCATTGCTAATGTACTTAAACTTTTGGATATCAGTGTAGTTTTTTCATATAACAATATTGTGAAAAACATCATAGTAAAAAATAGCCCTACCAATAATTTAGGCATTATCTATAAAATTGGGTGTAAGCAATGTGATTCCTTTTACATAGGTCAGACGGGAAAGGATTTGCAAACGCGTGTAAAACAGCATCAATATTCCGTTAGAACGGGACAGTTGTCCAGTGCCCTTTTTGTCCATTTGTCAGAGTTATCCCATTGTATTGATTGGAATAATGTTTCAGTTTGTTTCACTCTAGCAACATTGTTAATAGAAATATTCTTGAGTCGGCTATAATTCAACTTACAAATAACCTTAACATGAGTAAAGGTCTGTTTCAACTCGATCCCGTTGCTCTGAATTCCTTCAGAATGGATTTAAACAAAAAGGGCAGGTTGTTAAATCTTTGGTAAAAATTTGTTTTTGTCTTTTTTTTTTTCTTATAAATCTGTAGGTTTCTCTTACAATTTTATTTTTCAATTTTTTGCTGTATGCGTGTATGTGTATGTATGTATGTGTATGTGAGTATGTGTGTGGTCATTGCAGTTAAATGTGTGTGTATGTATATGTGTGTATATGTATGTATGTATGTGTGTATATGTATGTATGTATGTATGTGTATATATATGTATATATATATATATATAATATATATTATATATATATGTGTATGTACCTTACCTTACCTTACAACCTCACAAATGTTCTGCGCGATGATTTCTCATTTCGCGAAGGTCAAGCTTGTATGTGTATATATATATATATGTGTGTGTGTGTGTGTGTGTTTGTATATATGTGTATATGTATATATATTTGGTTATGCGGGTATACATGTGTAGGTGTATTATTTGTAATTTTTTCAATTTATATTTATTTTTATTTCTTTATTCTTTTGCGACCTACCGTTTTTTCAGACAATAATTATAAAAACAAATCTTTGGTAATTTTTTTTCCCTTATGCATATATATATATATATATATATTCTGTATATATTGCGTTTATATTTCGTATATATACCGTATATATGTTGTATATATTTTTATGGTTCTTTATATATCATCTAGGCATCATTTTGTTTTCCAATTTATATTTACTTGTACTTTTTTATTCGTTTGTGACTATAATATGCATGATTCAGACAATAACTAAAAAACCTGTGGTAATTTTTCCCTTATAAATTGGTGTGCCTCTCTTAAAATTTATCTTTCAATTTATTATTATTATTTTTTATTATTTTTTAATTTTTTTTTATTGGTTTATTTCTTTATTTCTTTGTGACATATATATCAATTTGGCATCATCTATTAAATTGATTGTAAACTTCCCTTTTGAGCTTGAATTTGTAGACTCCACTTACAATTTTTTTTTTTTTTTTTTTTTTTTTTATCTGTTGGGTTATTTCTTTATGGTTATTTTGGCTGGGACATATATATCACTAAGGTACTTTTTATATTTATATTTATTTTTATTTCTTTATTCTTTTGTGACCTGTTCCATAAACAAGCCATTTGAATTTATATTGAAGGTCGGCCAAAGTGCATATATATATATATGTATGTATATATATTTGTGTTTTTTTTTATTTGCCGGTTTATTTTTCTTTATGGTTATTTAGGCTGTGACATATATATCACTAAGACACTATTTTGTAATTAATTTTTTTTCTCAATTTATATTTATATTTATTTTTATTTCTTTATTCTTTTGTGACCTGTTTCATAAACAAGCCTTTTGAATTTATATTGAATGTCGGCTGAAGTGCTAAAAGTGTCAATCTCCCATACAAATGTTTGCTCCTCCCACAATTTTTTCTATGCTTACTATATATATGTATATGTATATATATATATATATATATATGTATATATATATGAATATGTATGTATGTATGTTTATTTTTGTAACCTATATATTGCCTTGATCTGTCCTTTCACTCCAGTGTTCCTGAGGATGTCATTAGACGAAAGCGCTTGAGCACCCCTTTGTGTTTCTTTTTCCTTCGTGGTTTTATTCATCATAAATATTTTTCACGTGTCACTTTCGTGAAATAATTTTTCATATATATATATATAAAGCAAATTTAATTTAAAAGGAAAAGAATTTGAGGTAACCTTTTTCGCCCATATAAGAGTTTTTTTTTTTTATTTCGGATTGAAGTAACAACCTGAAAGTTGGAAAATCAAGTAAAACATTTTTTTTCTTTGAATGAATCGGTATTTTTGTAGTTTTAGTTTTAGACTGATTCTCAGTCTTTTACGTTGCATTTCTTTTATATAAATGAAAAAGGGTCTCCTGAAACGTTTTTCAGAATCTCTGGCCTTTTACTCTATGTTCATACATGATTATTTTATTTAAGTTGCGTATATATATATATATATATATAATATATATATATATATATATGTTACAGTCAAAGTGTGAACCAGCCATTTCGCGTAATGGCTGAAAGTTTTAGTCATTTCGCGAAATGGCTGTTTCACTTAGTTATTTCGCGAAATGACTAAAATCTTCAACCATTACGCGAAATGGCTGAAATTCCACCTTGGTCATTTCGTACAATATCATTTGCCAAGTTAGGTCAACTGTATGCCCGGTTAGGTCAACTCTATGCCAGGTTAGATCAACTGTATGGCCTTGACAATTGATTAGGTTAAGTTGTGTTATTTTCGTTAGTTTTAACGAAAATAGCACGACTTAACCTAAACAATTGTCAAGAGCATACAGTTGACTTAACCGAGCATACAGTTGACCTAACTGGGCAAATGATCTTGTAAGTTGTGTTATTTTCGTTAGTTTTAAAGAAAATAACACGACTTAACCTAACCAATTGTCAAGGGCATACAGTTGACCTAACCAGTCCTTCAGTGGTGGACATCGGAATAACATTGAAGGCCCGGTTAGTATTTGAAAGCCTCTATATTGAAAATTCAAATTCAAATGCGTTCAAATGTTCAAAAGTGTTCAAATGTGTATTTGAAGAGTGTTTCTCACTTATTTGAACAGAGCTGTGGATGTATGTACCATTAGCCCTGTTCAAAAATCAACTTTTTCTTATTTTCATAGGTTTCTGTACGTTTTCCCATGCCTTTTGACCTGAAAAGGCCGAAAATCACAACCATTTTGACCTAGGTTGTTGGGAAGCATTGCCGCATGGAGCTTTAATTTTTCTGCCTTGAAATCGGCCAAAAGCACCAGTTCCGGGGTCCCTTGAATCATGTTTTGCACTATAACTTTTTATCTAAACAAGATAGAGTAACAAAATAGGCACCAAATTAAAGTGTTTTTAATCCTCTTTCTAACTTATACAATTATGATAGTCTTGGAACAAGAAATGGCACATTGGTACATACAAAGATTTCAGAAATATCACAAAATTCGTTTTCTCACACTCAAGGCAGACAAGGCGCCTTATTCATGACACAAATTTGAGATTAACATTTTGTCACAAGTCTAATCGATCAAGAAGTGAAAGCATTACATGATGGTTAATTTCATAATGACATTTACACAGTCAGTTGTTGAGAGTTTGTTTCTTGAAGCTGTCAAAGCGGCGTCTGTTGAACTCCACAGCTTGAAGGAGATAGTCCCTTTGCTTGGCATCTGTTGTTATGACATTTGCAAAGTCGCTCATCATCTTGACACCACGTTCAGCAATGTCATTCACCGCTTTCAGATTCTTAACATAGTCCAACGCTTTTCTGTAGTCCTCATTCTGTGGCCAAGACGTGACAGGTTCCAGAAGCCACTCGGATCCAATGTTCAGTGTGTCCAGCAGGAAATGTGATTCTGCGCCAATGAGATCAACCAAGGTGGTCTTAGCTGTGACTCTCTGGAATAGAGGCTTTCCTGTTCTGAAGCTGTCTGGCTTCTCAGTGGCATGTAACTGGGCAGCAATGTCGTGCTTCAATGTGTCACTCAATCTACTGCTGAACAGGGCAAATGGCACGACTTCCTGCGTCAGGTACCATTTGTGGTTTTCCATCTTATTAAGTACTGCATCAGCAAGCTCTGGGTCAGTTTTCTTGTACTTCAACATGTCCTGGATTAGACTTAGATCATTCACGGGAGCATCTGCAGCAGACATTGACATCATCCATACAGGAGTGTAGAACAGCGCAAGGAAGGTGTTGAGTCTTTCCAGCTTTGATACAGTGTCTTCGTCGTACTCAAGTTGATCTGCAAACATCAGCATTTTCATGGAGTACAGGTTTCTGGCCATCCATCTGGCCTGATGAATGGCGCCTGGTCGACTCCAGTGAATACCTCGAGGAGGCGTTCCTCCAAGAACAATGACTGTCAGTTCAGCCATTTCCCTGTAATCGGCTCTTGGAAGCCTTTCTGCTGTTAGAATGTCTTGGAGTATTTCTTCACTGTTCTTCTTCTTTTCCTTCAGCCATTTGCTGTTGATAGCCAGCATCTTTGGGTTTTCCTTGGACAAGTCCGTCCAAACATCCTTCAGATGCTCAAACCAGGGATTATCTGGCCCCTTCACCTTCCCAAACAGCTTCTCCCAAACTGCTCCTACTAGGGTTTCCAGGATGTGATGTCGACAGGCCAGATAAAACACCTTTTTGTTCAGCATTTTCTCTAGCAGTTTGGCAGCTCCTCTGTGAACTCCACTGTTACTGGATGTAGTGTCAAAAACAAGGGCAGTAACATTATCCGTAAGTTCCCATGTCTCCAGTAAATCCATTGAAGCCTCAGCCTGAGCTGTGCCAGAAGAATTGTCGATGACAGGTACTCCCAATAACTTTCCTTCAGTGTATGAAGGTGGACCAGACACTAGCACAGCTAAAGTCTCTGAGGTACTTCCAGGTTCACTGCCCAAGACATCTTTGAGCAACTTTCCATCCCAGTGTAAGGCAGCGTACTGTGGGGGGTTTTCACAAAACTTGGACATGTGACTCTGGCTGATATTATACCTGGACAGCATTCTGTTGCGACGTGTTGTTGAGGTTGAGATGACGAAGTTATCCAGATCAGCCCCTCCAGCTTTCAAGGTGGCAGAAACCATGGCAGTAACTTGATTGTCTGATAAACCAAGACGATCAGCTGTATTGCAGATGACATCACATTCCATGACCTTCCTTGGAAACGTCAAAGTCACACTAGTCACAGTGTCTTGATGGTGAGAACATCCAGGACGAGGCTGATGGTAATCCATGTCCTCTGTGTTAGCGTCGTTGTCAGTTGAGTCATCCCAGGTAATGTCATCCACATGAACAACTGCCTCTTGTTCTGCTGCAGCTGTAAAATAGTACAACATGTTAAGACAGTAATTGTTAAGTACATGCTAAATATCGCAATGGAGTAAAACTTAAAACTTTTTGTAACGTTCAAAGTGATTAGTTTTACCTTGTTCTTGTCTATGCTGCAGTCTTTCATTCCTCGCTGCTTGCTGCAGGGATCTTGTCTCAAAAATCTTGTCATGACCAGACATATGACCTTTCCTCTCAGTCTTTTGGTCTTCGTAGAACCTGATATCCTCATCTTTCTCTCTCTGGATAACAGTCTGTTGTTCTGTATTTCCTGGATTGCATCTGGAGCTCCTATATCGAACAGGCTGTCTAATTCCAGCACAAATGCTCCTCTTTTCCTCCAGGGTTACTTTGCTCTTCCTTTGCTTTTCACCAGAGCACGATGTTTCTCATGTAGTTTCATGAAGAGCTTCATTGCGTTGTACTTGGTCATTGTCTTGATCCTAGCCATCTGCCAGAATGGGATGATAGATTCAACTGTTTCATATGCAAGGTCTTGAACCATGGGCCTCCTGCATTTTCCGGTAAATTCTGAAGATTAAGGAAATACTGGAACGCCTGTCTGTTGGTGGGAAGCTGGGAACCACTGATAAAAGCTGAAGGGTATCCAACCGGAAAGTTTCAGTGAGAGATCTGGTAGATGGCCCAGTTGACACCTGCCTGTGGACAGTACGTGGAGGTTCTGAGATATCAACTGTGCGCCCACGGAGCTCCCTCAGCTCCTTGTTTAATGCCATTGTGAAGTTGTAACTTGTAGATGGTTTTCTAGATTCTGATTGAGTTTCTGTTGTTTCCTGAAAAATGATAGATAATTATTATTATTATTATTATTAATTATTAATTATTATTATTATTTATTATTATTATTATTATTATTATTATTATTTATTAATTTTATGCTCTTTCATTTGATACCTAATTTGTTGCTCTATCTTTTTAGATCAAAAGTTAAAGTGCAAAACATAATTCAAGGGACCCCGGAATTGGCGCTTTGGCCGATTTCAAGGCAGAAAATTTAAAGCTCCATGCGGCAATGCTTCCCAACATCCTAGGTCAAAATAGTTGTGATTTTCGGCTTTTGCAGGTCAAAAAGCATGGGAAAATGTACAGAAACCTATGAAAATAAGAAAATGTTGATTTTTGAACAGGCCTAATGTACTATGTATGTTTTAGCAGATTTAGTTAGTTAAATAAAGGTTTCCAATTTTATTGTGATGTTTGTTATTTCTATGAATTCATGACAAAAGTCATTTTGGCCATTTCACGAAATGACGAAGGTGGAATTTCAACTATTTCGCGTAAAGGCTGAAGATTTCAGTCATTTCGCGAAATGACTACGTGAAACAGCCATTTCGCGAAATGACTAAAAGTTTCAGCTATTACGCGAAATGGCTGGTTACACACTTTGACTGTAACACATATATATATATATATATATGAATAAAACCACGAAGGAAAGGAAACAGAGAATGGTGCTCAAGCGCTTTCGTCTAATGACATCCTCAGGAACACTGAGCACCATTCTGTGGTGTTTCCTTTCCTTCGTGGTTTTATTCATCATAAATATTTTCACGTGTTACTTTCGTGAAATAATTTTCATATATATATATATATATATATATATATATATATATATATATATACGGGTGTGCCATAAAAAAAGGGTACATTTTAAAAGGATATAAAATCAACATTTGTCATTTAATTTTAATGAAACTTCTACACAATAAAACAAATGTATTTATCAATATGCAAAAAAGTTTTCAGAAAAATATCAAATAATTCAAATTCTATCAACATTTAACGAAAAAATATGATTTTTCTACTTAACATGCAAAAATTATTAAACGTTTTTAATATTTTTTTACAAAAATAATTTTTAACGGAAAATGTACATGAAATTATGACAAAAATTGTTCGAAATGCTTTCCTTCCATTTCAGTAACTTTTTTATTCTTGGCTAGTCCGGTTGCACCCACCCTGCATCGTTTGTTATAAAGCAAATCTTGACATATTTTGAAAGCTTATACCACCCCATTCAAGAATCCATCGGGTGTACACCTGACCCCCGCTTGGCTTTTTCAATATGGCCGCCATTTTCCAAGATGGCCGGCGAAACTGAAAAATCCCATATCCTGGTCAATACTTGATGGATTTTGATGATCTTGGTGTCATTTCTAGGGGTTTTTAGGATGACGAGTCGATCTGGAGGGATTGCAGATACTTTGGGAGTCGTTTTGACCCACATTCGTCAATAGTCAAGGTCATTGGAGGTCAAACGCCCCCCCGAAATAAGGAATATCCCGTATCCCGAGCAGTCGTGGAGATATTTTGGTGATTTTACTGTCGTTTTTATGGTTTTGGGGAGACTGAGTAGTTCTATAGGCACATGATAACAGTAGGATATCATTTTGCAACTCCATGGGTCAAGTCAAGGTCATTTGAGGTTAAAGTTTGGCCTTGAAATATGATAATGTCACAGTTTCCATCACTGTATTTGCTTTATTTCAGTGACAATTTCTACAATCTATCTAACTGCTGAGCACTTAACATCTTTTCTGCAGATAAAACCAGATCATAATACTTAAATGACATAACCCACATTATATGGATATGGATATTCGGATATAAACCACAATTTATGCTGAAGTGCAGGGCACATCTAATATACCATTTCAGAAATGAAGCCTTATATATATATATATATATATATATATATATATATATATATATATATATATATATATATATATATATATATATATATATAGTTATTTTTGCGCACACCTACAGGTCGCTACAATTGGTGTACAACAATGCGGTTTTCACCATTCGATGCGTCTTTTTATTGTGCAGTGCCCATGCTAAAAAAATTCCCTAACATAAATCCTTCGCCCCCTTTTAGGGGTACAGTTCTTCCCATTTTTTCATTTTTAATCATAATTTTGGCAAAAAATGGGGGAGGGGTGGGGTAATGGGGGAGGGGGTGGGGTTAATGGGGAAACTCAGAAAAATAGATGCGATATATATATGTAACCAAAAAAAAATTAAAGTAAATCCTTTGCAAGGTGCCAGCCCCCTTCAAAAAAAATTAAAGTAAATCCTTTGCAAGGTGCCAGCCCCCTTACCCCTTTGGGGGTAATGGGTGAAGGGTGGGGGTAAATGGGGGAGAGGGGTGGTGGAGGGGGTATTGGGGGAGAGGGGTGGGGTAATGGGGGAGGGGGTGGGGTTAATGGGGAAACTCAGAAAAAAAAATGATAACCAACATCGATTCCGGTCAGGAAATCATGCTTATCACAACTAATGGAACACTATAACAATATTATTGATGCACTCGAAACAATGAAAACTATGATTTGGCGGGCCGCAGGGCCCCCAATTACTGTCGGTTCAGTTATTTGGTCAATAAAACTATAGAAATGAACGCAGTCATGAAAATCTTAGGCTTCAAATCCGAGCTCATTGTATTAAGATCTGTGAAGCTTTAGATTTTCATGGCTGCGTTCTTTTCTGTAGTTTTATTGAATGAATAATTGGTTTGCCAGTAACTGGAAGGCTGCAGGCACCCCAATTACTGAGGCCCAAGGTGAGAGGAATAGGAATTATATCCAGATAAAGGGCTACTGATGTTCAAAATAAAATACGCCGAAGGCCCACAATTCAGCCGAAGCACCGCAGATCTAGCAAAATCGGCGCGTAGCGCCGACCTTTTGTTAGTCTAATATACTCTTTCAGAAATGAAGCTTTATATATATATATATATGTGGCAGTTTTTTTGCGCACACCTACAGTTCTTCCCATGCCTGTACACGCATTTTTTTTAATTTTTCATTTTTAATCATAATTTTGGCACAAAATAAGTCAATATTTACTAAATATTTAATACCATTCGATTCACAAAAGATTTATTTATCGATTCAATTTAAAAAAAGTATATATTTTTAAAATTCATAAAGAACCTTTTGCAAAAAACTAAAAACAAACATGCATTTTTAAAATTCAATGATTTTTATGCAAAATATTTTGATATTTTTAAAATTCAATGATTTTTATACAAAATATTTTGATATTTGTTATAATTTTAACATTTTTCGATTCACAAAAGATTTCTTTATCGATTCAATACAAAAAATTACATAATTAAAACGGGCAGTTTAAATAAACACGAGTTTAAAGTTAAACGAGCCACACTCGAAATTATTTACCGTGACTTTTGTGCGTTTTATTACTGTGGCTTTTGTACAAATAATTTTACGTATACACAAACAATTTGATAGGATATTGATTTATCATTCTATTTTTTAGTTGTCATAGAAATACGTTAATTAAGTTATCTGATTAGATGCGCTTTTATAGTTGAAGATCATTTTTAGAAAATTATTTATTTTCCCCACTTTAAAATATTACAAAATTTCTATTAGGTATCCTAATATCATTATGCCTGTCTCTGTAAGTAAGAAAATAGCAATTAAATAATTAATTTTAAAACATTAAATGACGTCATCAAGATCATTACGAAACCTATGGTGAAATTATTGAATACCCGGTTAGGTTCATTGAATGCCAGGTTAGGTCATCTGTACGCCCTTGACGATTGGTTAGGTTAAGTCGTGATATTTTCGTTGGCTTTAACAAAAATATCATGACTTAACCTAACCAATCGTCAAAGGTGTACAATTAACCTAACCGGGCATTCAATTAACGTACCCGGGCATTCAATTAATCTAATCTGGCATTCAGTTGACCTAACCGGCCATTTAATTAACCTAATCGGGCATTCAGTTGACCTACCTGGGCATTCAATTAACCTAACCGGGCATTCAGTTTACCTAACCGGGCATATATATATATATATATATATATATATATATATATATATAGCGTTCAACATCCACCCCGGCAACGCCGGGTCGCTCCGCTATTAATGAATACTCGGTTAGGTTCATTGAATGCCAGGTTAGGTCATCTGTACGCCCTTGACAATTGTTTAGGTTAAGTCGTGATATTTTCGTTGGCTTTAACGAAAATATCATGACTTAACCTAACCAATCATCAAGGGTGTACAATTAACCTAACCGGGCATTCAATTAACGTACCCGGGCATTCAATTAATCTAATCTGGCATTCAGTTGACCTAACCGGCCATTTAAGTAACCTTATCGGGCATCATTACTATTATAATTTAGCACAAATATGTCTGCCTGTCTGTCCGCAGAAAAAACTTTGACGTTTCTGAACCGATTTCGACCAAACTTCATATGGTGGATGGGGGTGATGAGTAATGAACGAAAATATATGTGTGACTAACCCCCCCCCCCCGCTACCACCACCAATTACTGGGCCCGAGGGCCCCAAGCACCGCGATAAAACTATAGAAAAGAACGCAGCAATGAAAATCTTGAGCTTCACATTGTGTCAATATTTGTGAAGCTTAAGATTTTCATGACTATAGTTTTATTGACCAAATAATTGAACCCCCAGTAATTAGGGGCCTGCGACCCCCCAATTACTGTCGGTTCAATTATATGTTCAATAAAACTATAGAAAAGAACGCAGTCATGAAAATCTTGAGCTTCACATCCGAGTTCATCGTATCAAGATTTGTGAAGTTTTAGATTTTCATGGCTGCATTCTTTTCTGTAGTTTTATTGACCGAATAATTGGTTCGCCAGTAATTGGAGGGCCACAGGCACCCCAATTACTGAGGCCCAAGGTGAGAGGAATGGGAAACGATATCCAGATAAAGGGCTATTGATGTTCAAAATAAAATACGCCGTAGGCCCACAATTCGGTTTGGGTCGAAGGTCCAAGCACCGCAGATCTAGCAAAATCGGCGCGTAGCGCCGATCTTTTGCTAGTGCATTCTATGGAAGGTTGCAAAGCTACAAGATATGACCTCGTAAGCAAAACAAAGCTCACACCTATCTGGGGGATTGGCATTGACAACTTTGATGCAGTTATTCACATTAGGTAACCATTTATTGGGGCAAATATCAAAAGACATGGTTGTGTCAGGATCGTCAGGATCATCAGTCTTCCTTTCGTTTGCGTTTTGGGTCAATGGATTGTTGCAATCGAAGCCGCTGCCACATGCACAGAACATTGTGCAAGGGATTCCGCGTCCCATGCAGCCGCAGCGACTCCCCCTGCATGCTGATTGTAATTCACACCCACATCTGATTAGCTTCAGAATTTCATCTGGTGCTAAGCACACTCGTTCATCAACAGTTTTTGGTATGAGAACTCTGTTTGTTTCGTCTCTCTCCCACCCATAATGCACAGGATGAAGTGGTGGTGGGTCACACTTTAGTGCATCGAGCCAATTCGCCACAGTGTAGTGGGCTCTGAGCACATTTTGATGGAAAGCTTCAGTTGTTGGTGGTAGAGAACATAGTTTGGGTGCAGCAGTTCCCGACTTCACTGTCTTCTGAGCCCATACTCGCTGACGACACTCAGGTAAGAGATGAGGATTTCTTATCCCCATAGCATGCAACAATGAACACTGTTGCCTCTTTCTCGATATGGTCAAAGCACGCATCAAGGGACCCCAGCTTGTCTAGCTTCCGACCTTTCTTGGCTGTGGCAATGGCAGTGGCTTTGCCGATGCCATGTATTGCTGCAACTGTGTCACAACCACTCAAAGCTTGTAGTTTGAGGATTTGTGGGATGATGTCTTTGTGCTGGGTTGCAGTTGCTCGGATGTCCACTGATTTTCTGCCACGCACTGGAGACTCCATAATCATGGGACAGACTAGTTTCTTCAATTCATAGAAGTGAGTCAGCATGGCACACGTCTGTGTCATCACAAATGATGGAGATGCAGGCATCAGAATCTTTCTCAGCTTCTGCGATAGCGTGTTGTGTTATTAACACGTCAGCCTCTTCATGAGATGATGAGAGCTCCAATGCTGCTCGACTCCTGCCTCGCGCAATGGAAGTCGGTATGGCCTGCCATCCTGCAAGCACTAGCTCATGGTCTTGGTTACAGTTGCGAGATACTCACTGTCAGCAAGGATTTGCTCACAGAGCAGCCTGTTTAGTTGCTCCTTTTTCGCGGTGCACGTGAGAAAGCGTCTCTTGTAGGCAATGGGGTGCTGAGGTCCAGCTTGTGAACTCTGCTGTTCTTGCTTCTCATTTCCCGAGTGCTTGATTTCGGAGAGAAATCATAGTAGCGATCAAAAGCTAGTACTACAGATGCATGAGAAAGATGTTTCGGTAGCCATACTTTGAAGGTTTGGATAAATGTAGCAACTGTGCCACTAGCAGGCCAGTCGACTGTCCACAAAACAGCTGACACATCCATGATAACAACTGTTGGTCGACCCCATGTTCGAGAGGATGCACTTCAGCATAAATTGTGGTTTATATCCGAATATCCATATCCATATAATGTGGGTTATGTCATTTAAGCATTATGATCTATTTTATCTGAAGAAAAGATGTTAAGTGCTCAGCAGTTGGATAGATTGTAGAAATTGTCACTGAAATAAAGCAAATACAGTGATGGAAACTGTGGCATTATCATATTTCAAGGCCAAACTTTCACTTCAAATGACCTTGACTTGACCCATGGAGTTGCAAAATGATATCCTACTGTTATCATGTGCCTATAGAACTACTCAGTCTCCCCCAAAACCATAAAAACGACAGTAAAATCACCAAAATATCTCCACGACTGCCCGGGATATGGGATATTCCTTATTTCGGGGGGGGGCGTTTGACCTCCAATGACCTTGAGTATTGACGAATGTGAGTCAAAACGACTCCCAAAGTATCTGCAACCCCTCCAGATCGACTCATCATCCTAAAAAACCCGAGAAATGACAACATGATCATCAAAATCCATCAAGTATTGACCAGGATATGGGATTTTTCAGTTTCGCCGGCCATCTTGGAAAATGGCGGCCATATTGAAAAAGCCAAGCGGGGGTCAGGTGTACACCCGATGGATTCTTGAATGGGGTGGTATAAGCTTTCAAAATATGTCAAGATTTGCTTTATAACAAACAATGCAGGGTTCCAGTAAAATCAGGGTCTGTGCTACCCGACTATGGCCGGAATATGGGAGAATTTAGCAGAGCGAGTCTACAGGACTAGGATAAAAGATGTCGCTCATTTACGCGAGATCATCATTCAAAAATGGGAAGAGCTTGCGCAGGAACAAGTAAATCGTGCCATAGATGAATTCCGGCCAAGAATAAAAAAAGTTATTGAAATTGAATGAAAGCATTCGAACAGTTTTTTTTAATAATCTCAGGTAAATATTATGTTAAAAATTATTTTTATAAAAAAATATTAAAAAGTTTAATAATTTTTGCATGTTAAGTAGAAAAATCATACTCATTCGTTAAATGTTGATAGAATTTGAATTATTTGATATTTTAATCTGAAAACGTGTTTGCATATAGATAAATACATATATTTTATTGTGTAGAAGTTTTATTAAAATTAAATAATTAAATAGCAAATGTTGGTTTTATAGCCTTTTTAAATGTACCCTTTTTTATGGCACACCCGTTACATATACACCTCGCTAACCTCGTTTAGGTTCCGTGTGTTGGTCTCTCTTCACATGAATGTCAAGCTGGTGGCCCCGCCTCTAGTCCTGGCTTGGTGGAGGAGCGAGTTGCTTCCTTGCGCTCTCCACCGCACATAGCCAGATAAACCCGCCTAACCTGGTACCGTCCTGAGCCAGGCATCTAGTCTTCTCTTGAAGACTTCAACTTTGACTCCTGTAACGTTTCTGAAGTCCTTTGGAAGCTGGTTAAAAAGTCTTGGCCCCATGACGACCAAGCTATTTTCCTTAAGTGTTGAAGAGGTCCCTTCTCGATCCTTTAATTTGGGAACACTACACATTTTGCCTTTCCCATTTTCCAGCGTTGTTTGGGTGTTAATTGGGTTTAGTCTGAGGTTTCCTACCAGTTTTTCGATCATTTTCTCTATGTAGATTATGGTGTACCTCTCTCTTCTTTCCAGGAAGTACAGATTTAGTTTACGTAGTCTTTCCCAGTAGTTGAGTTCTTTGCAGCCATCAATTGTGGCTGTGAAATGTCTCTGTGTTTCTTCTAGTTTATCAATTTCTTCCTTTTAATATGGGGACATCAAAACTGAGCAGTATTCAAGTTTTGGTATGATCAGTGTTCTCAGCAGGGGAATCATTACTGTCTTGTCCCTTCTTTTGAGCGTTCTTAGTACCTGTCCCGCGACTCTTTTTGCTTTGTTTATCGCTATCTGATTTTGTGTCTCGAATTTGGCATCATCAGTCATTATTTCCCGGAAGTCGACCGCTTTCGTGCTTCTCTGAATTTCCTGTCTATCTGGAGCATGATATGTAGTCTGTTTAAGTTACTTATTTGTACCATATCTCAAGAGCTGAAATTTCTGGGTGTTAAAAGTCATATTGTTGTCTTCTGACCATTTGTATATTTTGTTCGTGTCCCTCTACAAGGCCTCCACTTCATTTGCATTGCTGATTTTTCTGCTGATCTTTGTATTGTCCGCACAGGATGTTACTACACTGTTGCTGTTTACTCCACTGTCTATGTCTGTTAGTATGACAATGAACAGGAGTCGGGCCAGTACTGTCCCTTGTGGTACTGAGCTGCGTACTTCTGATTCTGATGATGATACACCTTGAATTTTGACGACATGTAGACGTTCTCTGAGGAAGATGTAGATCCATTTTCCCTCTTTGCCTGTTATTCCCATATGTTTCATTTTATGTGCTATTATACTATGATCACCTTTGTCAAAAGCTTTAGCAAAATCGGTGTATATGACATCATAGTTTTCATTACCTTCAAGTGCATCTAAGATATTGTTATAGTGCTCTATAAGTTGTGATAGGCTTAATCTTCCTGATCGAAATCCGTGCTGATTTTCGTGGAATCTTTCCAGTGTCTCCGAGGAGTCATACATTTTCTCTAATTATTCCTTCAAATATTTTGGTGAGGCGGGACGTCAATAAAACTGGTCTATAGTTCTTTGCTTGAGATCTATCCCCGTCTTTATATATAGGGGCAATGTTCGCTCTTTTCAAGATGCTCGGTATTTCCCCAGTGTCTAGGGATCTTCTCCATATCCAGTATAACGGTGTAGCTATTTCATTTTTACAGTTTTTAATCAGTAGTGGATTCCATTCGTTTGAACCTGCAGCTGAATGTGATTTCACTTGTCCTATAGCTCTCGCTACATCTTCTGGGGTAAAATCAAAGTCTGTTATACATTCTCCTTGCAATTTCTCTTCAAACAATGGATCTATGTCAGGTATCGCTTTGTCACTTTTTAGGATATTGAAGACCGATTCATACTGTGCTCTCAATGTTGCAGATATTTCTTTTAGATCGTCTTTAGTTCATTATTTCCATTCCTTAAGGGCCCGATGTTAGCGCGCGATTTTGTTTTCCCTTTCTCATAGCTATAGAAGTATTTTGGATTTTCCTTTATTGCTTCTACTGCCTTTTCCTCTTCCCTCTCTGTATGGCCCTTAACCAGGGTTTGTATTTCCCTATCGATACTCTCCAGTTTTTCTTGTATTACTTTCCTGGCATTGTTGTCTCCGCAATTAGCTAACTTCGCTGCTACTCTCTTTCTTTTGCGGAATATTCTTCTCTTTTATCTCTCTAGCCAGTTCCTCTTTCCTTTTGGCTGTGCTTTCTGAGCATGTTTTTCTAAAATTTTCAGCGTCTTTTCTTCCAAGGTTGTTACCATTTCCTCCGTTGTTTAACTCTCTAAAACTGTTCTCCAGTCTATTTGGGCCATGTGTGATCTGATTTCTTCCCCATTTATGGTCTTGGAGTTTAAGTTAAAAGTCCCAAATTTGCTTCTTTCTTCCGTATGTGTATTGTCTTTTAATGTTATCGCCATATTTGTTGATAACTCGATTATGTTGTGGTCCAAGATAATGGTTGGGGTTATTTTTATATCAGCAATCAAGTTCATGTTATTCGTGAATACCAGATCTTGGCAGTTATTTTTTCTGGTATTTTCTGTTATCTCCTGTGTCAGCATAAACTCGTTTGTGAGAGTCATCAGCATTATTGCTTGCTCCTGGTCCTCTCTTGTGCCCCCTTTATCTTGCTGTATAAATATATTTCTACCCACCTTTTCGTATTTTATAAATGGGAAATTAAAATCGCTGCAGAGTATTATATTAGGGCAGGGGTTCCCAAATTGGTGTTCCGCGGAACACTTGTATACCGTGAGAAGTGTTCCGCGGAACACAATTTGGGAACCCCTGTATTAGGGAATGGAGAGTTTAAGACTTTATTTGGATTCTGATATCGTCAATGGCTTCCGAAAATTTTTCATTTGGAGAGTTTGGAGGTCTCTTCATGACTATCAGTACCATGTTTAGGTTCACTATTTTCACTGCAAGGGTTTCCACGAAGCTGTTGGATTTACTTATTACCGTCTCTGTCATATGCCTCTCATGTATGTAAATAGCACAACCACCTTTACGTCTCGCTGTTCTATTCGCTCTCAGTAAGTTGAGTCCATCGATATGCAATTGTTTCTTGTCGATACAGTGTTCGCAGTTATCGCAGTTTCCTTGCAATCTTTAAGATGTGTTTCTGTGAGGCATGCGATGTCAGCCCTTGTTTCGTCCATAAAACTTTCCAGGTATGAAACTTTGTTTAGTGAATTGTTCGGTTTTATTCCTTGAATATTTGCCAAGACAATGTTTATGTTCTTTGTTTTGCAATGCCCCTTGTGCATTTTAAGTTCGTTGTCCTTTGATATCGCGTGTTTTGTAGCCTTGTGTTCCTCCGAGATGGATCTGTTCCCGCCTACCTGTTCTGGTAGCTTCTTGCCACGAAGCGGTCCGGTTCGAGGGTTCCCAGCTGTGTCAGCTGCATGTGCTGTATAAGACTTAGTAGCAGCCGTATTGTGTCCGAGATTTTGAAAAAATTTTGTTTGCTGTTTGTGTTTAAAGAGTTTTGTTTGTTATTTGTGCACATATTTTTTCTCACATTCATCCTGTTGTCATTTGAAACTTGTCCTTTGTCCTTTGAACTTGTCGGGAGATGATGGTAGTAGCATTTTCTTTTGTACTGGCAGGTTCCACATGTCGCGTAGGTTTTGCAAATGTCGGGATGGTAGAATTTGCACTCTCCACCGAATTTGCAGTGACCATCATTGTAGAAGTAGTTGCACAAGGAAGGGTGTTCGTAAATACATTGTTTCCCTTATATCTGCAAATTCCTTTCACATAGTATTTACATATAGTTTCTTCCCCATTTTTACTTGGGGGCCTTTGTTTTTGGTGGTTTCAGTTTGATTTCTTTATTGTCTACTTGTTTTTTCCTATTGCTGCTAATGTCCTTCGTCTGAAATCTTTGGATTTGGTTTTGTGCCTCTGTTTCCTTTGTTGGTGCTTCTTTTATTTCTGCTTCCCGTTTACTCGCTCTTTTTTTTTTTGGCTGCTCATTTTTCGCAGTTTCCTCTTGTACTGTCTTCGTTCCTTCTATTTTTTTTCTCTGTTCGCTATTCATAAATTCCTCTTTTGCCTTTTCCTCATAGTCTCGTTCTGCTTTAAAGACCGTAAACGAGTTTATTTCGATTATGTAGCTTTTGCAGAAGAACTTGATTCCGTTCAATTGTTTAGCGCCTGTTATAAGAGATATTTCTTCGTCGCTCCATCTCAGGCATTGAAATTCAACTAAGAACTGGCAAAGGTCGCAGCGGATTGTCATTGATTCATCTGTTTCTATTTTACAGTATACACAGGGTTGTATGAATTTATTTGACATTGCCATGTTTCTAATGGTATGTAAATGATTGTGCACGAAATATTAACTCAAAAGGGTAATTAATTAAGTGAGGTACTTGATTTGACTTTAAAAATGAGGGAGGGAAAGTTTTATATCGTATATCGTATATCGTATATATATATAGGGTGCAGGGTGAGAGAAAAGTCTTTAAGGATTTTATACATACAACTATTTAGTTAACAACATTATACAGATAAGTGTTCAAATGATAAAATAAATCAAACAAAAAGGCTATAAGAATTTTTTTCATACAAATATTTTCTTAAATTGCAATTTAATCGTCAAATATTTATCCATCCGCTATGTTACATTTGTTGATTCTCTCTCTGAAACTCTTCATTGTGCTTCTGAACATATCGAATGGGATCCTTTTCAGTTCTTCATCTATTCTGCGTCCAAGGGCATTCACATTTGGGTAGATGAAACTCGCAGTGTAGAGTTTGTCACGCAAATAAGCCCAAAGCTTATAATATCATATTAGCTTGTGATCGAACTAGCATGTGATCGAACTGGTTTCTGGTTTCTGGACGTTTCGATCATAGACCAGTTCGATCACAAGCCAGTATGATATTATAAGCTTTGGACTTATTTGCGTTTTTGTTAAAACTAACGAAACTATCACGACTAATATCACCTAACCAGTCCTCAAGGGCGTACAGTTGACCTAACCGGGCATTCAATTAACCTAACCAAGCATTCACTTAGCTGTGTATATATATATATATATATATATATTTTATGCTCTATCGATTGATATATGTATTATATCAATTTGCGGCCTTAAAAGTAGGATTTACCTTGCATTTTAACAAAACCCCACTACAGCCCTATCTATTAACTTAGCTCGCACCGAGTTCCCTGACCTACAAACTAATAACTAATGACTAACTAATAATATCATATTGGCTTGTGAGTGAACTGGCATGTGATCGAACTGACTGTGATCGAACTGACTGTGATCGAACTGGTCTGTGATCGAAATGTCCAGTTACCGCCAATTTAAAGTGCAAGTGGATGGGCATTGAGGTTTCAGCAGTCGAACCAACAAACAACAAATATTCATAATCATTCGCACGAGTCGCACCATCGTATGAAATGCAACAGTGCCAAAGTTCTTTGTAAAACAAATATGGCAGTGATTAAAAGTCGTTTTAGAAATAAGTGGACGATTGAAAGTCACACTAATGATGTATCTACTCGTACATACAAAAATATTGAAATTCCTGTTTTGTTTTCAGCAGTTGATCTATGCACCTAACGCTTTCACTGATCAAATAATTAGAAAGAGATTTATGTACCGTTTCGGAAAAATGTTCGTTGAGAAACAAAATATATCAAAAACCAAAAAAAAAATTACTTTTGGTAAATATTTTATATATATATTTTAGTCTTTTTGGTGACTAATAAAATTTTAAAAACAAAACTGATTACTAATATTTTATATTCGTTTTAGAAATTTTATATTTTAACTTAACCAGACTTAACCCTTCGTTAGTACCGAGGGGTGTTTGAACACCCCCAAAATTTTTTTGGCTCATATTTCTCAATTGGCAACACTAATATTCCTGTTCTTCACAGTACCTTCCTGAATCTGTGGGTGGAGGGAGCACCAAGAGCCCTGCAGTCCTGCCCCTGCTTGTGTGAGAAGTAGACTAGATTTTGTCCTCGTGGGGTGTGCAGTCAGCCCTCGGTACTAACCAAGTAAGTTTTCATGACTTATAAATTTTTTTTTAATTTTCTTTTCAATGGAAAGTAATATAATATAAAATAATATAAGTAAAATGATATAAGTTTATCTAAGATAATAATGCAGATTATCAAATAATATTTGCTTTATGGAAGATTTCTAATGGATTGGAGCTATAAAATTCATGTTAACTTTTCAGATACAAGATGGCCGACGACGAAAAAGAGATGGAGAGGATTCGGAAGTTGTTGGACGAATGTGACGTTGCAAGTGATCCAGAAGATGGCAGTGAAGGTGAATCAGATTTCGTGGAGGAGGATGAGCATATTCCTGACTCTGATTGCTATGAATCGGGGCCTGATGATCCACCACAAGAGCCCCAACGGAAACAGCCCAGACGTGATGGGTGGCTGGGAAAAGACAAGAAAACCTGGTGGGAGAAGAAAGTACATAATGTAACAGTTCGTACCCGTTCTCATAATGTCTTCGGGGGAGAGAAGAACCAAGAGGACCAGCCCTAAATGCACAGTCACCTACTGACTTCTGGGGACTCTTCATCACTCCTGAAATAGTGGATTTATTGGTTGACAAGACTAACCAGTTCATCAGTGACAAGAGACAGAATTATGCTCAGACTAGCAAGGCAAGTGACACTGACATTGTAGAAATGAAAGCCTTTCTTGACCTACTACTTTTAGCTGGTCTTTATCACAGCAACAGAATGAACCTTGATGATCTGTGGAATTCTGATGGCACTGGTGTAGAGGTATTCAGAATGACAATGGAATTGCATCGCTTTCGTTTTCTCCTATGTTGCATACGATTCGATGACAAAGCAACACGCCCTGCAAGAAGGCAAGTGGATAAGCTTGCCCCAATCAGAGACCTCTTTGAGATGTTTGTTGAAAACTGTCTGAGGAACTATTCCCCATCAGAGCTTGTGACAATTGATGAGATGCTTGCAGCGTTCAGGGGCAAATGTCCCTTCAGACAATATATACCCAACAAACCAGCCAAGTATGGAATAAAGATACAGGCAGTGACTGATGCAAAAACTTACTATGTATGTAAAATGGAAATATATGCAGGGAAACAGCCTGATGGCTCATTCAAGGTAGACAATTCATCCATTGCTGTGGTCACAAGGCTTACCTCACAGATCTCAGGATCAGGCAGAAATGTCACGTTTGACAACTGGTATACCACTTACCCACTACTCCAAAAGCTGCTTGATGACCATCAATTGAGTGCGGTGGGCACACTCCGAAAAAACAAACCTGAGATTCCTAAGGAATTCTTAGAGGTAAAGAACAGAGCTAGGTATGACAGTATGTTCGGCTTTACAGATAAAGTGACACTAGTCTCATACACGCCAGAGAGTAAGAAGAAGAAAAATGTTGTTCTCGTCAGCAGCATGCACTATGATGACAGAATTTACCCAAATTCTGGTGATAAGAAGAAACCTGAAATTATCACCTTCTACAATTCAACTAAAGGAGGCGTATGACACTTCAAGAAATAGCCGTCGTTGGCCCATGACTGTTTTCTACACTCTCCTAAATATCTCAAACATAAATTCCTACATCCTATACTGTCAAAACCCTCAGAACAAGCTAAAGCGCCGCTTGTTCACCAAGAATGTAGCGATGCAGCTTATAGAGGACACTCTGAAGAGGAGAATGCAGAACATACATCTGAAGAAGGATCTCAGAGAAGGAATTAGAAGAATGTTGCCAAGAGCTGTAGAGTCCTCAACACCCTCCCAGCCACAGACATCACGGGGGACAAAGAGCTGTACATTCTGTGCCAGGTTACGTGATCGTAAGGTGTAAACAGTGTGTAAACATGTGTGTAGAGAACACAGCAAGTTGCTTGGCAGTTGCATTGAGTGCGAAGTACAATATCAGGTGATGAATCAGAGTGATAGGTAATGGTGAGGATGTTTGGCAGAAACAAGCTTCTCCTTCATGGTTTTGTAATGACCTCACTTATATTTTTCTTGCCATTTCATTTTATTGGAACAGTTTGCGGTTATTTTGATGAGTTTTCTATCATTTTTTATGTTTTCTATTATTGTCTTGGTGTACTTTGGCAGGAATAAACAACATATTTTTTATAGGGAATCGGTAACAGAACATTTTGCTATTTTTATGTCACAACATTGACAGATCTCTTTAGTTAGGATTGTAGTAAAGAATGATAAAATTAAACTCAATTATGCTTTTATATACTTATGTTTATAATTTTATAATTACAATTTATAAAGATACTGAGAAAAAAATCATATGTATAATCCTGCAAGCCTTTACCTAATAAATGAGTATTTAGAATCAAAACTTTATTTTATTTTTGTTCGACCAGTTTTTTTTACACAAAAATGAAAAATTTCAGTTACATTGAAATTAATCTGTTCATTGGTGAGTGGAGGAATATGTTGAGGCAGCTATATAAATATATTAGAAACGTTAGTAATTTTTTTTAATTTTTTGAATTTGGGGTGTTCAAACACCCGATGGTACTAACGGTGTTTGACCACCCCACGGTACTACCGTAGGGTTAACCTAACCTAACATTAGTTTAGTTTAACCTCTTTTGGACCACTGGGACAAATTTGTACCGTTTCCCATACACGCACTCATACCTTATCCCTACAAAAACTTCAGGTGTTAAGAGGTTAACCTAACCTGGACCAAAATGGCAGTCTCGGATGAGAATGAAAATGGTATGACATGGCAATAGATCGATTTGAGAATGTCCTCCTTTCAGGTTCTCACTCGCGGATTTCTCAGAAACGAATGAAATAGAAATGACTTTGAGTGGCGTCATACCCAATTATCCATTTGAACAGCATGCAAAAATTTACAAATTGTTCATATTTATTTTATTAGAACTGACAATACTTAATTATTTTAAATTATACTAAAATTCGTAATAAATTTATATAGAGGGTGGCCCAAAAGTCTGTTGCCCCGAAAAAAATAGTTTAGAATGCGTTGGGGCAACAGACTTTTAGGCCACCCTGTATACTTACTTTATGTGAGCTTGAAGGACGGTTCATGATCGATCTGCGGTCAACCCCTTCTCATATATATATATATATATATATATACACACAGTATATATATAACCTTGGTAACCTTGGATTTGCTTCCGGCAGAATTGTTCATTCTGACGAAGGTCAAGCTTGTCACTCCACCCTAGACCTATAGTTTAACGTGGAATCCGAACCACGCCCCACCAGCAGCCCAGCGTCTTAACCACTAGGCTACCTACCCAGGGTACCTATTTATCTATCAACCAATTTTTTTTATTGTGTAGAAGGATGAACAGCTGGGTTTTTGCTGCGCGTCGCCTACCGCCACCGGGTCTTAATCCCGGAGCCATTGGATTCGTAGTCAGCGACGCTAACCACTACATCACCGAGGCGCATGAAAAGGCGCAATATAATATATATATATATATATATATATATATATATATATATATATACACTGTGTATATATAATACCGGATTTTATTAATGTACAGTATATTTTGATTTGTTTATAACAAATTGATTAGTTTAGTTTAGCGCTGAAGATGGTAACAGCTGTTAACCTTTAACCTTTGATTAGCTTCTGCCCCAATTGTTCATTCTGATGAAGGTCACGCTTTTCACTCCACCTTAGACCTACAGTTTAATGTGGAATCCGAACCACGCCCCATCAGCAGCACAGCGTCTTAACCACTAGGCCATGAGTAGGACTACACTTTCCAAGCCAAAACCCTTTAATGAAGGGCTGCTTAGATATGGAATTTAGCCATACTGGGAAAGGGTGGGTGGGAGGTCCATTAAGGTGCGTGTGTGAACGGTTGTGCACGGTTTAGTCTCTACTTTTTCTCTTCTTCACCACTTTGTCATTCGCATCCGAACTATTTCTACCTTCTCACCCCAATTCACTGGGAAACGAGATTTTGTTACTATATATATATATATATATATATATATATATATATATATATACACACAAACGAGGGTAATTCAATAAGTATCCGCACTTTTTATTTTCACAATTTTATTTTCACATCTGATAGATTATAAACACATCACTTCTCAACATAGTCTCCCTGTTTCTCAATACACAAAGTCCAGCGATCTACAAGTTTCCTAATGCCATAACGAAAGAATGTTTTTGGCTGTGTGCGTAGCCAGTCATGCACCGCCTTCTTCAGGTCATCATCGCCTTGAAATCGTTGACCTCTCAAAGCGTCTTTTAGTGTTCCAAACAGGTAAAAATCCGAAGGTGCCAGGTCTGGACTGTAGGCTGGAGGGTCGAGAACTTCACATTTAAGTTCTTGAAGGCATTTTCTAGTCTATGCAGCCGCATGAGAGCACGCATTGTCCTGTAACAGAAAAACACCTTCCGACAATCTCCCTCTCCGTTTTGTGCGAATTGCTTGCTTTAACTCATTCCGAAGCATGCCAGAATACGATGCACTTGTTATTGTAGTTCCATGCTCTAGATCAGTGGTCGGCGAACTTTTTTGGGTATTACCCCAAAATATATTTGTGTACAACGATATTACCCCCTAGACTTGAAAGTTAATAATAATTAGATTTTTAATTTTATTAAGAAACTAAAAATTATTTGTTCGAAAAAAATATGACTTTGATAATTAGCCTCGCTTATTAAATAAATTTTTGTGCAATTTTATTTATATGTTTATTGAGCCTTCATTACCCCCGAGATTTTCATTTTTACCCCATTTGGGGTAATTTACCCCGGTTCCCCGACCCCTGCTCTAGATAATGTTCAAGGATAGGGCCTCGTGTTTCCCAAAACAGTGTTAGCATAACTTTACCTGCTGACGGCTGCGCTTTGAACTTCCTTGCAACGGGAGATGTTGGATGCTTCCATTGCATGCTCTGTTGTTTGCTTTCTGATTCATAGTGATGGATCCAGGTTTCATCTCCAGTGATAATGCGCTCCAAAAAGTTTTCACCTTCATTATGGTACCGCGCCAAAAGACGAGAGCAGACGTCCATACGATTACGCTTGTGCTCTTCTGTCAACTGTTTGGGCAACCATCTTGCACAAACCTTGTGAAAGCCAAGAACGTCATGAACTATCGAATAGGTTGACCCTTGACTGATGGCTAATGAAGATACAATTTCTTTTATTGTTAATCTTCTGTCATCGAAAATCATGGCTCTGGCTTCTTCCTGCTTGTCACCACTGGTTGATGTTGACGGTCGGCCTGAGCGCTGAGCATCTGTCACACATGTCCGACCTTCCTTGAACATTTGAATCCACTCGTATTCACCTCGCCGTGGTAACGCATTATTCCCATACTGAGCACATAAACGCGTGTGAATTTCATCTCCTTTCACACCTTCTTCCCACAAAAAACGAACCACGGATCTCTGTTCTTCTAGAGTACAAATTGAAAGCGGCGCAGCCATGCTCACTACTCGTACGATATGTGATAGCTACGAGTAGCCTAAATAAGCCTATACTGTTGCTAGCCTAAATAAGCCTATACTGTTGCTAGCCTAAATAAGCCTATACTGTTGCTAGCCTAAATAAGCCTACAGATCTCAGTTTGGCTCCTTATTATGAGTATATATTATATATACATATTATCACTAAAATAAAATGTGCGGATACTTATTGAAGTACCCTCTCTTATAGGGTATGGCAGGGTAGGCTTTGCTGACCATTAATTTTGTCAAACTTTAGAAGCATAAATATATCAATATAAATTATCGCAATTAGACAAAATCTTTCGATCGCGCCCTCTTAATCCAATATCATATTTCTTTTTTTCATATTAACTATTACAACCTAAAACGCCCTGCCTACCTTGAATGTATAATATAAATTCAACTAGTGTGGCGGATTTGATATATGCCATTTTTAATACAGAGTAAATGTACATATAGTCAGCGCGCGGACTTTGTAACTAAACGATACATTTTGCACGCTTACGCTCATTATCAAGCAATCCCGTATGAAGAAATATGAGAAACTACGATTTGGGGGGTGGGGAGTTAAAGGAAGAAGCTTGATAGACGAATGGTGTATGACGTCACAAGGGGATTAGGGGGGGTTGCGAGAAAATACAAATCACTTAGTCTTTAGTATGAACAATTGAACATTTTGCTAAAAAAGATAGAAAAATAAAGCTACACTATAAATAATGAAAAATTGCAATGCATTGGAATCTCAAGTGAGATAAGTACCCTTATATACATATATAGTTATAATTATATACCTTTATTGAAATTATGTGTATATATATATATATATATATATATATATATATATATATATATATATATATATGTGTAAAATTGAACAGTGAATAATTCCTATATAATCATTATGTAATCCTTGTATGGATCCTGATATTCATTGTCTTCATACAGTACTTATGTTTGTATGGTTTTTATGTTCGAATGTTCATTTTTACATGAGGAACCAAAGTCGCCTGATGCGAGTTTGGATAGGATTTCGATTTCTGCTTTTTTTTTTTTTTCAGTGTCACAACCATGCGACCTACCATTTCGATGGTTTAGTCATATCCATATTTCCATTTTTCATTTGTTAAATAATTTATTATAATTAATTATGGTTGTCTTGCATCTGACTCTCATCCCTAAATTTTATTAGGTTATGCATGCACACTGGATATGGCATGATTGGAACCCTTAGTTGTACTTCTTTATTCATTTACTTAATTCTTCCTCAAATGTACCCAATTCCTTAATATTTGCTGTATATTTAATTAATAGTTTCACTCACTCTTTGTCTCTAATTCGTTTCTTCTAATTTCTCCCAATAATGACGTACTGTACGTACGAATTAAATAACTATGGCGTATTAATTATGAATTGACGTATGGCATAATTTGAATAACTATGACGTCATAAAGAAGCTTAATTCCCTTCTTATTTTCCCGTCATTAATTTCCCTTCATCATATCTCTAGTATACAATGTATGGTAATATGTGTACAATAGTTTATGCATTCGTACATGTCCACTGAGGACGTATATAATTACCTTACATGAAAGTACGTTCACATGTATATTTTTTTATTTTTTTTTTAATTATTTAACCTCTCGCAAGATACTCGTGGATGCTGATACGAATATTCAGATTCCGATGACGTCGCCAAAAAAGCGAGCCTTGGAACCCGTAATCCTTCTTGCGCCTGCTACAAATTTATAACATAAGGTGTTATGTTGTACGTTATGTTATATTATCTTATGTTATATCATAAATGTCCGTGTACTTCCGTATCTTACTTCAGTATCAGATATGTCAATTAACAATTTGCTAGAATTGTAAGTAACTGTAATAATTTAATATGATGTAATTAATGTACTTTAATGAAACTGTAATTAACGATAATAAGTGAATGTGAATTAATTGGTAATTATAAGCATAGTTGTAATAGACCAAAATTACAATGTACTTAATAATGTACTTAGATTCTACTCAATGTACTCCTCCGAAATTGTCCCTATTTAAGAATGTATACTCGGCGATATTACGATTATTATTTTTTTTATTTATTTTTTTCCGTTTTATTTTGGAATCTTTCAAAATTCTAATCATGTATTTAATATTAGGCTTAACGTAGATCTCCATTAAACAGGGGGGGAACTTAACCTTCAACTGCACTCCCCCAACATTTAGACTTACATGATGCTTGTATTTGTAAAATAAGAGACACTCCTGTCTTAGCAGCCTTTCAGCGAGGAGGTTGGAGCCCTCCTTGAGGAGGCCGAGGGCCTCCTCACTTTTAAATTCCGGCCTGAGCCATGGTCGAAAGAGGTCGAACCTCTCCCCCTGTAAAAGTCTCATCTAACTTAGAGGCTGAGCATTATCTGTACATTTTAGCAGTAAATTACAGTGAGAAAAAGTCTTTATCTTCTCCTTCGAGCCGTGCTCTCTTCAGAGAACTTAGTATAGACGAAACTACCGCGAGTAACAAATCCTTTGCTGCCTCTTAACCAGAACCCCCGTCAACTTCGAACCAACCAAGGCCATAGAAGAGGGGGTTAACATATATATATATTATATATATATATATATATATATATATATATATATATATATATATATATATATATGTGTGTGTGTGTGTATATGTATATATTATATATATATATATATATATATATATCTATATATATAATATATATAATATATATATATATGATATGTATATATATATATATGTGTGTGTGTGTGTGTGTGTGTTTTATTTTTTGTGTAAGAAGAAGGAGCTAAAGGTGAGCGCCCGCAAAAGATTTTCTTTTATGTAGGAAGGAGGGGCTAAGGGGGAGCGGCCGCAAAAATGCCTCCCCTTAAACGAAGACGTAAGCCGAAATGATGCTCTGACTCTTAAAACAACGCCTTTTGTGTATTAATTTTTAAAAGATTGTATTGTATCTAAGATGCATGTACATTGTACAGTATGTGTAGTAAGGAATAAAAGAAGACGTGTGTGTTTGAGAACATGCTGGACTACTCAGAGGGTAGAAGAGACACGGAAAAAGATCAGCTAAGGAGGAGAGTGACAGGAGAAACAGGAGTTTCAGCACTCCCTGTATCAATCAAAACTCTAGCAAGGTGTGGACGATCTTACATTTCAGAACGTACAGCTAGACGGATTGAAAGAATGGCTGCTGCGAATGCACGAGTGATTACAGCTGATATTTAACAAACATTAAAACTATCTAAGGTCGATGTCCATCCCTCTGCTGTATGTCGTACATTGAAAAAGAATGTTCTGCATGGAAGTATTGCACGAAGAAAACTTTTGCTACAAAAAACCCACAAAGAAAACTTCTGCTACAAAAATCGCCAAAAAAGTTCATTTAAAGTAGTCCAAGGATCATCAAAATGATGGATTTGCATTTTGGACGAAAGTTCTCTGGACAAACGAGACCAAAATTGAATTATTCGGGAACAACGAGCAACGGCATGTTTGGCAAAAATCAAATACTGTATTCAAGGAAGAAATAAACCCTTCCTTCAGTTAAATATGATGGTCGTACTTTACTTCTTTAGGGATGCTTTAGTACCCGTACATCCTTTGATCAACGGAGCAAGAGGAAAGCTTGTTGCCATCAGTTGAATCTTGAATTTAAAGAAATATCAGTTAATTGCAGATGAATTGCGAATGAGTCGCAATTGGATACTTACTACAAAAAGATAATAATCCAAAACATATAAGTAAGAGCTCCATGAAATGGCTTCAATAAAAGAATTTATGGTTTGATATGAAAAAAGCTGTGCGCAAGAGAAACTCTTCGAATATGGATGAACTGCAACAATTTTCTTTAGACAAATGGGCTAAAGTTTCTACAGAGAGCTGTCGAAACCTCATAGAAAAATACCCAAAACAAATCATTGAAGTCATTCAAGCAAAAGGTGGACACACAAAGTATTAAGCAGTTTTGTAAATAAATGTATGGAAACTTTTGCATTTTAACTTTTTTTTAATTTTCCTCAAATTCTTTCATGTTTTACTTAATGTTGGAGTTATTTTTTTTTCCAAACAAACGGTAAACTTCTCATAATTACACTATGCATGGTACAAAAGAAATAGACGAATATAACTGAAATATTTCTCTGTACGAATACTTATGACCGCCACTATATATACGTTAAAGTCAAAGTGTGTAACCAGCCATTTCGCGTAATGGCTGAAACTTTTAGTCATTTCGCGAAATGGCTGTTTCACTTTGTCATTTCGCGAAATGGCTGTTTCACTTTGTCATTTCGCGAAATGACTAAAATCTTCAACCTTCACGCGAAATGGCCGGAATTCCATCTTGGATATTTCGTGAAAGGGCTAAAATGACTTTTGTCATGAATTCACAGAAATAACAAACATCACAATAAAATTGGAAACCTTTATTTAACTAACTAAATCTGCTAAAACATACACAATACATACATCCACAGGTCTGTTCAAATAAGTGAGAAACACTCTTCAAATACACATTAGAACGCATTTAAACATTTGAACACATTTTAATTTTAATTTATTTTCGTTAATTTTAACGAAAATAACACAACTTAACCTAACCAATTGTCAAGGGCATACAGTTCATCTAACCGGGAATACAATTGACTTAACCGAGCATACAATTGACCTAACTGGGCAAATGATCTTGTAAGTTGTTATTTTCGTTAGTTTTAATAACACGAACGACTTAACCTAACCAATTGTCAAGGGCATACAGTTGACCTAACCGGTCCTTCAATGGCGGACATCGGAATAACATTGAAGGCCCGGTTAGTATTTGAAAACACCTATATTAAAAATTCAAATTCAAATGTGTTCAAATGTTCAAATGTGTTCAAATGTGTATTTGAAGAGTGTTTCTCACTTAATTGAACAGACCTGTGGATGTATGTACCATTTATGTTTTAGCAGATTTAGTTAGTTAAATAAAGGTTTCCAACTTTATTGTGATGTTTGTTATTTCTATGAATTCATGACAAAAGTCATTTTGGCCATTTCACGAAATGACCAAGGTGGAATTTCAACTATTTCGCGTAATGGCTGAAGATTTTAGTCATTTCGCGAAATGACCACGTGAAACAGCCATTTCGCGAAATGACTAAAAGTTTCAGCCATTAGGCGAAATGGCTGGTTACACACTTTGAATGTAACATATATACATATATGTAAAAATGAACAATGAATAATTCCTATACTCATATATTCTTATATTCATTCATATAATTCTTAGATTCATTCGTATAATTCTAATATTCATTTATACAATTCGTATATTTATCTAACACTGTGTAACACTGACTCTGTTTATATAGAATTTTTGTTTTTATATGCATTTGTGGGCGCTGAGTCTAAATCTAGCCTTGGTTTGTGTGTATCATCAATAGTTTCAGAGATAATCCATTTTTCATGTTTTACCAGTATAATGTTATTATGGGCGCAGCAATATCAGAATAATCAGGAATTGTTGAGAACAATCCGGATGTTCGTTGACAGTTTCTTGCTCTAGAAATTGCCCGAAACTTCCACTGTGCTATATAAAGAAGAGCGCAGAGTCTGAGAAGTCAGTAAGTGTGAGCACACAAAGAAAGCAGGTTGTTTGTCTGATGGTTACCAGCACTGAGGTACTGTGTTTCTGTGCTTCTCTGTGCTGACGATTTGAGTGTTATCGATCCTTTTTTATTGCGAACATTATTTCAGTGTTGTTAATACATCTTTTTTCTGTAATCTGTAATCTGTTGCAGATTTAATAAATCTTCTCTCTATATCTGCAGGTTATGATTAATGTAGCACAGTTTAGTAAAGAGAATGGCAACTAGAGCTTGTAAACACTCGCCGGATATATTCTGCTACGTTTGTTGGTATTACATAGGCCCCAAGCAAGTATCGCACAAGATTGTGAAAGGCACCAAGTTCTGGATCGCGTATCGGCTCTATTTTGGTATGCCTATGGATGACCAAGATAAGCCCTGGGCACCCCATGTGATCTGTGGAAGCTGCCGCTCCACACTTGAAGGGTGGCTGCGGGGAGTACGCAAGGCAATGCCCTTTGCGGTACCCAGAATATGGAGAGAACCAAAGAGCCACCACGACGATTGCTACTACTGCATGGTAGATGTTTCTAAGTACAGGAAAGTTAAAGGAAGGCAGACTCTTCAGTATCCAAGCATAGCGTCGTCCATAGCTCCTGTACCACATGGCGAAGGTCTTCCAATACCACGTCCACCAGAACAGGTATCTATCCATTACTTTACCTTCTGTATTTACAGACTGTGGGTCATTATGTGTCGATTTTTCTTAGTGCTGATGCTCTTCTACATATATACACTAGCTATGCCTATATTTTGTTTCTTTGCCTTGCAGGTTGAAAATGAGGATGCAGCTAGCTCATCTGAGATGTCGACTGGTGAGGACAGTCATGATGAAGAATATACAGTAACTTTCAGTACAAACCCTCACTTTCCAAATCAGAGGGAATTGGACGACTTAATTAGAGATTTGGGTCTGACGAAATCAGGGTCTGAGCTTCTGACCTCCAGACTCAAAGAGTGGAATTTGCTTGGAGAAGACTGCAAGAGCACTGTATACCGAAAGCGGCATGAAGAGTTTGCAAGGTTCTACGATGTCAATGGCTCTCTCTGTTATTGCAGCGAGGTTAATGGTCTATTCACAGCTATTGGGTTAACACATATACCCTGAGAGTGGCGCCTGTTTATTGACAGTTCAACTCGGAGTTTAAAAGCTGTTCTACTCCACAATGGGAACAAATATCCATCTATACCAGTTGCACTTTCTGTTCAAATGAAAGAGGACTATGGAAATGTCAAACAACTGCTCACTCAAATCAGGTATGAACAATATAACTGGGACGTGTGTGGTGATTTCAAAATGATTGGTTTCCTGTTAGGTTTACAAGGAGGGTTTACTAAATATTTATGTTTTCTTTGCCTGTGAGATAGCAGGGCTTCAACTGAGCACTATAAAACAGTTCAGTGGCCTCCACGTGAAGGACTGCAACCAGGAAAGTACAATGTACTCAGGGAACCTCTTGTGAAGCCTGACATAGTTCTGCTACCACCTCTCCATATTAAGTTGGATCTAATTAAGCAGTTTGTAACTGCGTTAGAATTTGGAGGGGAAGTTTTCCAACAGATTCGGGTCATGTTCCCTAAACTCTCTGAGGCCAAAGTCAAGGCTGGCATCTTTGTAGGACCACAAGTCAAGGCGCTGTTGAATTCAAAGAACCATGAAGCCAAGATGACTCCGATCGAAAAAGAGGCTTGGTGTGCTTTCCGTGATGTGGTTCGTGGGTTTTTAGGCAACCATAAAGCACCAAACTATAAGGAGTTAGTGTCAAACTTGATTAAGTGCTATGGCAAAATGGGGTGCCGTATGTCTTTAAAATTACACTATCTTCATTCACATCTAGAATTTTTTCGTGATAACCTGGGCGATGTGAGTGAAGAACATAGCGAAAGGTTCTATCAAGATATTCAAACGATGGAGAAAAGGTACCAGGGCCATTGGGACGCTTCCATGATGGGAGACTACGTATGGTCGCTGATCAGAAAGGATAAGAATGTTCATACGCGGAAGTCGCGTTCTTCAGTGCATTTTTAAGGAACGCACACTGCATAACGACGCTTCTTATTCTCTTATCGGTTCTCCTCATGATATATATTATATCCTTTGCACCATTTTGGGTTTGTCAAACAATTTTGGCTCAATAAACATTAATTTCCAATAGTGTTTTTATTTTCAGAAAATATTTATGTTAGCCTTCTTTATATACTTTGCCATATGAAAAGTGTGAAACCTATATTTTTGAGACTGTTGATGATAGAGCAAAACCAATATCATTTTTGGAATCAGCGCCCCGAAATCATTAAGAAACGACAGAAAAATTACAATAAACAGAAAATTTTTCAAATTTTGTTACCCAGTGTAATCCTTATATTCTTATATATTTATATAATCCTTATATTCTTATATATTTATATTCATATAATACTTTTATTTTTATGTATGTACGTTCATATATTCATTTTTACATAAGGACCAAAATCCCATCTCGCAAGTTTGGATAAAATTTTTATTTGCTTTCTATTTTTGCCAAATGTTTGGTGAATTGTTTCTTTTGAACTTACTTAATCATTTTTTTAGATTTAGCTTAATAACGAAACCTGATCAAATTTTGCAATGTCCATTTTATGTATACATTCTCTCTTCGTTATAAAAGATGAAGTCATGTCTTGCCTAACGTTTAATTTTAACTTTTAAGCCTTTAATTTTTGCTCATATGCATGTTTAAGTATGAAAATGCATATTTCATTTTCCATTTTTAGTTAACTCGGCAGATCATGATAACATCAGATCTGTGAATATGCTGTTTAAGATAAAAATATGGGTTTCATCTTCAAATATCTTGTTTATCTGTTTAGACGTTGCCACAGCTAAAATATTTGCCTTGTCTTCAAATATTGTGCAAAAATAATGCAGCCTATAGAGAATAGAAACTAAAGTCAACATTAAATACTGTAATAATAATGCCCACAAAATTCGGGTATATAAACCCATGTAAATTTTCAAATTGTTATTCTAGATATTCTGACTAGACTGATCTAACTTAGAGGTTGAGCATTACCTGTAACATTTTAGCAGTAAATTACCGTAAGAAAAAGTCTTTATCTTCTCCTTCGAGCCTTGCTCTCTTCAGAGAACTTAGTCTTAAATAGAGAAAAATAATTTCCAGATCAGTTACAAGAAGAATCGGGGAACCCTCAGAGAATTTATTCAGCTTCACAGAATCCTCCGATCCACTACAAGAAGAAATTGGAGAGTAGTATAGAAGAAAACTACTACGATTCCCTTTGCGGTACCAGCTACTCCAGAGTGACAAATCCGTTGCTGCCACCTAACCAGAACCCCCGTCAACTTCGAACCGACCAAGGCCATAGACGGAGGAGTTAACATATATATTTGTGTGTGTGTGTGTGTGTGTGTGTGTGTGTGTGTGTGTGTGACGATGTAGTTTTATAATTACTGTTATACTCTTGAAATAGACAGTATACAGTATATGAACAACATTCTCAAGAGAACAAGAGTACATTTCTGCATGACTTGTACATTACCTATACATCACTATTTTCATAAATGACGCAGAGAACAAATAGAAATACCGATATAATTTTTTACTGAAAATGAAGAACAAATCAAAGCATTTATAACATCAATAGAAATTACTGAAAGTGAAATGCTCAGAATCAGTATCTATATTGATCTTTTCCCTTTATCTATCCATATTCACTTGAAGAAAATATATCATTTTAAGCTTCCCGTCTAAATTAAGGTTTCATCGTTGAAGGACTAGAATTAATCTAGCTCCTACCACGCCGACATTCATCATTTATGATATAGCTCTCCAGGCACAAATCTCTGAGATCGTTCGACGCAAATTGGTCGCTGGAGTGATGTCGTAAATATAGAAATAATAACCTTAATGGCGCGTTTAAGATTTTTCTTTGATATCAATTCTGTTGTATTGTATACTCGCACGATGATTCAACTTAATTTCTCATTCAGCTTTTCCCCTGAGGTCGCTTTATATTGTTTTATTTTGTTGTGTTCTTTGCACTTTTTTCATTTGAGTCTACATTTTTGTAGGAAGATACAGGTAGAGTTTGTTTATGACATAACCGTGACATATCCATTAGGGTGGAGTGAAAAATATTTTTTTTGGAATTTCAAAATGCTTGGGATCGGAAAAGTTGCGTATTTATATGAAACGTACTGTGTGAAATTTTTTTAATCGCACGGCTATAATTAAATTGTGCACACTGAACTCAAAGTTTTTAAAAATTGGCAAAATTACTAAAATTTCGCCATTTTGATTGTATTTTTTTGGACACGTACTGTGTGAAATTTTTGTAATTTTGCAATTTAATTTAAAAAACTGAAAATAAAATTGGCGAAATTTTAGTAATTTTGCAATTTTTAAAAACTTGGAGTTCAGTGTGCAAAATTTAATTATAGCCGTACGATTACAAAAATTTCACACAGTACGTTTCACATAAATACGCAACTTTTCCGATCCCAAGCATTTTGAAATTAAAAAATATATTTTTCACTCCACCCTAATACCCAGTGTAAAAGTACTTTGACAAAAAGACTGAAATTAAAATTTTCGAGTACACTAAGCGTAATTAGGCCAACTGCTTTCACTTCACTGACAATTTAAGATGAATAAATTTCAGTGTCCTATCAAAAAATAAATGTATTTGATCTTTAATGAAGGAATATTAAATAGATCTAATGAATTTATCCAATCGGTACGAATCACCTTCTAAATTTTATTTAGAATATTTTCAGAAATAAAGAAGATTTGTTGTAAAATTTCATTTAACATGCTGGTCATCTAATTATGTTATTTATATATAAATGTATGCATATATTTCAACGCTCTTACTTGAGAGAGAGAGAGAGAGAGAGAGAGAGAGAGAGAGAGAGAGAGAGATTTTTAAACTTTATATTAGATTCACATAAATTTAGCTCAGGAATGATAAATTACAACAGGTGAAGTCCTCCGAAATCATTTTATGTCTATGTAAAAGTACTGCATCATGTGCTCGGTCCTGAAACGATGGGAAAATCGTTTTATGTACTCTAAATTTGGTCTTTTAGGACTACTGTAAATAGTACCGGCAAAAGTTTTGTCTGAGTGTACTTTTGGCACATAAAGTACAATATAATGCAATTTCCCTTGCTCACCTAAAAATGAGGGGTTTTCAGTGTTTCGGACGCGTTCTGCAGGATGTCGGCAATTGGTTGTTGCGTTACGCATTGGACCAGTAAGAAAACACATTGTATACATACTGTATATATCCAACGTGCAAGGATAAAGAAACTATAATTTTAGAAACCCGGAAATTTGTACGCCAAACATTTGTACGACGGTAGTTTATACGTTATACGCAAGAAATTCATGATCAGTTAATAAAATTGAATTTGAAACTAGGTAAGTTGAAATACAAATTATCACAAATTATGAAATTACATATTACAAAATTAAATGTATAATTGAAACTAGATTTCAGCTTATCAATTTAGGAGAAAATGTAACTAGCGATATACAGAACGAATGTCATTTAAAAAACCGGAGAACAAATCTTGCGAGTTTTTTCTCATTAATCTCCAGACCTAACCTAACCTAACCTAACCTAACCTAACGAATGTCATTTAAAAAATCGGACAACAAATCTTGCGAGTTTTTTCTTATTAATCTCCAGACCTAACCTAACCTAACCTAACCTAACCACCTGTACCTATTCAATAACCATTTACCTACCTGTTAATCCTTTAATGCGCTGTGGTACATGATAAAATTTAAAATTCTTCAAATTGAAATTATTTTCATCATATTTAAATAATGTTTACTTTTATTTATTTATTTATTTTTTGCACCTGTGCTTATGTTTATATAAAAAAATGAAGTCACGGTTATTATCATGGGTAGATCGCATACTTAAGTCAAAAAAGTCAGGTAGGGCGCATACTTAAATTACCGTCGTACAAATGTCAGTCGTATAAATTTCCAGTCGTATAAATGAGGGGTCGCGCGTCTTATGGCACCTAAGCGCTACCACAGGCGAAAACGTGTTTTTGATGGATATCACTATTTTCACCCTTCCTCTATCGCGTGGTTTGGGTTATAATGACCTTACGACACTAGAAGTATGGTTGAAAACCTTATGAAGCGAACTACTTTTTTCACCTCTATCACCAGCCAAAAGTTCAACCAAAGTTCGGCATAATAAGAAAATCAAAAAATAAAAAAAAAAATATATAAAATATAAAATATGAAAATCTATTCCAAAAACTCATCAACATCTTCATTAGCATACATAGAACTCTAATTTAACCAAAAATGAACGTTCTAGCTCAATTAATAACAGAGATATTATTGCGAGAATGTTGCTGAACTTTGGAGGCGATTTCTGGCGAATTTTAATTTTGGCGCTTAGGTACCGTAAGACGCGGGACCCCTCAAATGTTCTGGCGTACAAATGCTGGCGTATAAATTTCCGCCGTACAAATGTTGACGTACGAATTTCCGCACACGATCATTTTATTTATCTGTCTATTAACAGTCACAAATAACAGAGAACAACTTAGGTGCAACGATAATAAAAAATTATATAAGAAAAATTATATGCGAGCGCTTTGGTATCGGCGCCAGTTGAAAAGTTTGCACAACAGATGAAGTAGTTGCAGGTTTGCAACAGTGATGAACTTGTTGAACGAGAAGCGAGAATCGAAGGTCGAATGGACGGATGTTGAACGAGGCGAAAATCGAACGAAGGTCGAGCGAGGATGAGGGATCGCAGTCAAGTAAGGCAGAATGGAGCAGACGACGAAGATTGGAGGGCGATTTTGAGAGATTGAAGTTGGGAAGTTGCTTTTATTGCTGCGCTCTGATGACGTTAAATTTTCCACTGTTTCTTACAATCCTCTAGAAGGCGTGTTCGAATTTCATCATCTTCTATTTCTTTTAGACGTAAGAAGTTCTTCGTTCGGAGGCGAAGAAAGGAATATCTACAGGGTGTTTATAAAGTCCCTATCTATTTCGTTGAATTAACGGTTTTTATTTATTTTTGTTGCAGAACCCTATGAAAATGAATGTACAAGAACGAATGATGGTGGTGACAATTCGGATCAAAGGAAAGAAATGCAAAGAAATTAGAGAGTTTGAAAGAACATTTCACAAGCCAGGTCCTACAGACAAAACAATTCGTGATTTGCTTAATAAATTTAAAAGAAAGGGATCTGTTCATGGTAGTGATGGGACGATTGTCATATTTCATACAATCGCTGTTGCGATTGCGATTGCGATTGTCAGAATTTGAAAATCGCGCGATTGCGATTGCGATGTTTTAGCTTTAGCCTCACATAACGCTCATTTATGCTTTAAATATATCTAAACGCGTTACCTACCATAGGGTTAGCTTGATTTTTTAACATTCCAATTTTACATAGAGCAAATAAAGAGGTGTACTTATTGTTATTATTAAACCAATTTTTTATTCTGTTTTCAACTAATTCGCAACCCGTTTTCATTTCTGTTTTTGACTTATTTATTATTTATTTATTATTCCGTATTGTTGTTAGCTAAACTTTCCTTTAAGTACGCATGAAAGAGCAGCTTTCATAGCAACTTTTGTAGAGATTTAAATCTTTTGTTCACAATCGCAACAATCGCACTCATTAAATGCGATTGCAATTGCGATTGCGATTGTAAAAAATGTGCGATTGTATCGCGATTGCGATTGCGATTGCGATGCATCGTCCCATCACTAGTTCATGGTGAGTCAAGATCTGGACGTCCAAGTGTCTCTGAGCACGCTGTAAATGCGGTACGTAATGTTATCGATGAACAGCCAAGCATCTCAATTCTCACCACATCACATAGACTCGGGATACCCAAATCAACTGTCCACAGAATTTTGAAATCAACGTTGAAGAAGAGAAGTTATCACATTCAGGTGCTTCATGACTTACATGAAGAGGATTATCCAAAGCGAAGTGCAATGTGCCTATCTTGTTGAACACATTCAGAATGAAAATTTAATGGACCACATTCTCTTCGGTGATGAAGTAACTTTCCCCACATGTGGAAAGGTTAATCGCCATAACTGCCGCATATGGGCTCATGAAAAGCCAGTTGATTTCTATCAATGGGAACGAGATTCTCCTAAAGTTACTGTCTGGTCGGGTATGACCAAATCTAAGATTTATGGGCCCTTTTTCTTTGCTGAAGCTACAGTTACAGGGCTTATTTATCTGGACATGCTTCAGCAATTCCTGGAACCCCAGCTTCATTCAGATGGCATTTTAAACACCGTCGTCTTTCAACAAGATGGGGCACCTTGTCATTACGAAACATTGTTCGGGAGTACCTAAATGAACGATTTCCAAATCGGTAGATCGGACGTGAAGGCAACAGGCCCTGGGCGGCTGGATCTCCTGACCTAATGCCCTTGGATTTCTTTGCATGGGGCTTTATCAAATCAAACGTCTATCAAACGAGGGTTACAGATCTGCAAGATTTACGTGCTCGTATCTTAAGAGCAGTTGCAAAAATAACCCCTGCCATGCTCTAAAATGTGTTCCGCAATGCTGCTGACAGATTCGAACTCTGTAGAGATACTGATGGTGCTCATTTAAAATCATATGCTTAAGTATTCATTAAATTGATACCTTTTATTATATTGTTATTGAATTTTACCTTTTTTTGCTACGTTTTCACTGAAATAGATAGGGACTTTATAAACACCCTGTATAATGAAGAATCAAACCAGCACTTGGTAAAACATCATAATTTATTGTACAGCGACAGTTTCGGAGAAAAATTTCCTCCATTATTAGGCAATCTAAAACAAAGCAAAAACACTATGTAAGACACGTACGAACAAGGCAACGAAGTAAAATAATATAAAATTAAATTAAAATTAATAATAAGTTAAAATTACTAAAAATCCAAATAGGCTTAAGTCGTATAGCCGCGTTTGGTCACAGGAATTTGGGGTGCTTTGAATCCTGACCCTGGAGGCCTTCGCCTCCGTTGTAAGGGGCCCCCCCTTCCTTAAGTTTCTAACCCATTTTTGGGCCTCACCGTCTTTAATGAAGAGCATTTTCCTCATGAGGGGCCCCGTAAGGGGCCCCTTCACTCCTTGGAAAAAAATAATTCAGCCTTGCCTTCTTTCACGAGAAAAAATCCTCCTATGGGATCCTATCATGGTCGTTCATGACGCAAAAACAAACAAAATCAGGAAAAAACATGCAAAAACATACAAACATTCGAGTACTTCTTACGCAGCGTTCCGGCACGTTCTGCCGTGTTCGTGAACCCGTTAGTTTTATCTTTTTGGACGTGTTCGCGCAGAAGATCCATTTCTGGAGTGTCAGGCTACTATTTCAGTTTAATATATTAATAATGATACCACACAAAATAAAACTACAATAAATACAGTTAACTCATAATCAAATTTTGCATTGTTCTAACTTTTGTATTACGAAATTGATCAAGAAACTATTAAATAAATTAATTTTAATTATCTAATATAAGGGAAATCTAATATATTTCAATCCACTCGTATAGTAGCATGGTAACAATCATATATATATATGATGAATAAAACCACGAAGGAAAGGAAACACAGATGGTGCTCAAGCGCTTTCGTCTAATGACATCCTCAGGAACACTGAAGTACATAAAGAGTTAACCTATATAGGTTACAGAAAAAAAAAATCTATATATATATATATATATATACAATAAACGGAAAAACAAAATTAAAGGATTGTGGAAGGCGGCACACAAATTTGTAAGGAAAAACTATCGATTTTTAGCACAAGATTAAAAGAATTGTTTCCAACCAATGTTATAGATAAAAAAAAAAATATATATATACAAATTTATACTTGAAATCTGCCCGGGTTTTAGCACTCTGCCCTGTTTTTTTATATAAAAATTGAAAAATAAAAGTTATTAAGGTGGCATACAAATTTACCAAAGATTTAGCGTTCTGCCTTTCTTATCTAAATCTGTTCTGAAAGAATTCAAAACAACAGGATCGAGTTGAAAAAGACCTTTGCTTATGTTGAACTTATTTGTTAGTTGGATAATGGCAGACTCAAGAATATTTCTATTAACAATGTTGCTAGAGTGAAATAAAACTGAAGCATTATTCCAATCAATACAGTGGGATAACTCTGACAAATGGACAAAAAGGGCACTGGACAACTGTCCTGTTCTAACGGAATATTGATGCTGTTTCATACGTGTGTGCAAATCCTTTCCCGTCTGACCTATGTAAAAGGAATCACATTGTTTACAACCAATTTTATAGATAATGCCTGAATTATTGGTATAGCTATTTTTTACTATGATATTTTTCACAATATTGTTATATGAAAATACTACATTAATATCCAAAAGTTTAAATACATTAGCAATGCCTAAAAAGCCCGGGAAAAATGGAAGTACTAAAATATTTTTTGACAAAGTACGAGTGTTATTATTGACGCGATAGAAAGTTCGTTTTGCCTTGTTGAGACAAGATTCCATAAACGCAGATGGATAACACAGATCACTTCCAATACCGTTGATTTTTTCTAATTCGGCATCGATGTATTCCGGACTGGCGATCCTAAGGGCGCGGAGAAACATTGAAGAAAAAATGGCCTTCTTAGTGGGGGTGTCATGTCCCGAGTAAAAGTGTACGTAGGACAAATTGTTTTTTTTTTCCGATAGATACTAAACTTAAAACCTGAGCTTTCCCTATGTACACGCACATCCAAAGTAAACTTAATAGAGGGGACTTGATCATTTAACTGAAGGAGGAAGTTATCCAGGTCACGATTCATGGGCCAGATACACAAAATATCATCGACGTACCGCAACCAAGGGATGTCAACCCCCAGGATTCTCGGAATGTAAGTAATTTCGAAAAACTCCATATAAATATTGGAGAGGAGGGGCGACAAGGGGTTGCCCATGGCCATCCCAAAAACTTGTTGATAATACTCGTTATTGAAAGTGAATTTACAGTCTTTGATGCAAAGCTTAATAAGTTCCAAAACAATGTGTGAAGGTAGTGGCAGGTCATACTTATGTAATGCTTGGAAGAGAAAGTCAAGCATATCGTCAATCGGCACTTTTGTAAACAATGAACAAACATCAAAACTGATCAATCTAGCGTTAGTTTCAGTACGTGCATTATTCAATTTTTCAGTAAGATCCATGGAATTTTTTACATGTGAATCAGAGATAGTTCCGAGAATGGGGGACAAGACTTTGACAAGCCATTTGGAGAGTTTATAAGTAATAGAGCCCACCGAGCTAATAATAGGGCGCATAGGGTTGCCAGGTTTGTGGGTTTTTATGAGACCGTAAAGGTAGGGCAGAGAAGGTGAAGTGGACATTGTATATATATATATAGATTTTTTTTTTTTTCTGTAACCTATATATAGGTTAACTCTTTATGTACTTCAGTGTTCCTGAGGATGTCATTAGACGAAAGCGCTTGAGCACCATCTGTGTTTCCTTTCCTTCGTGGTTTTATTCATCATAAATATTTTTCACGTGTTACTTTCGTGAAATAATTTTCATATAATGAACACCACGCGTTCCTTCGGCTTGCTGTTCCCTCTCTTGCCTCCGTTTGTGTCCGTGTTTTCTTCTACATTAATGAAGGGGCATGCAATTCGTATCCGACGAAAGTTTCTTACTAATTGTCTAGAGGAGCAAGTTCTTCCCAAATCCCTGCTTCCGATTCGCCTCAGACAAATTGACGACCATCCGTTCAACAACTTCAGCAGATTAATTTTAAAGAAACATATTGAAGTCACCAGACAAAATGAGTGGTCCGCCTTCAAAAATTTAAACATCGCCAAACATAATTTTGTGACCGTTATTCCCCAACCGTGGATCCAACCTTTGTTTGATGAAATTTACGAGTTGCGTCGGAGAACTTCTTCACTTCGTAACATTTTGGATCGAAAAATTAAGTCTTATTCGAAATAGTCAGTGGAGTAAAAAAGCAAGCTCAAAGTGTGTTTTGAACCTTTCTTCGAAAAACATTAGTGACGATGCAAAAAGTGACCTTGGATATGGTATGTCCTTTTTTATTGTTAAAAAACCTTCGGCTTTACAAATTTGTTACAGTCTCGCTTGTTTTGAAAAACAGTGTAATCTCCCTCAGTATTTGTTTAACATAGTTAAAGGCCTCGTTTATAGTGCGGCGAATAGTAATTACGAAGATAACTTTCCTAAACATTTTCGTAATAGCCTCTCACAATTAAAAAAAGATGGGGAGCTCCATATTACTAAAGCAGACAAGGCTAACACCATAGTTATGATAGACAAAGTGGACTACATCAGAAAGATGAACGAGCTTCTCCAGGACCCCGCCACATACAGCAAACTTAGGAAGAACCCGCAGGATGACGTCATCAAATCATTTAATAGTGGCTTGAAACGCATTCTCAAAGATCATAAGGACTTAATTCCGCTTTTCATGTCCACTTCACCTTCTCTGCCCTACCTTTACGGTCTCATTAAAACCCACAAACCTGGCAACCCTATGCGCCCTATTATTAGCTCGGTGGGCTCTATTACTTATAAACTCTCCAAATGGCTTGTCAAAGTCTTGTCCCCCATTCTCGGAACTATCTCTGATTCACATGTAAAAAATTCCATGGATCTTAGTGAAAAATTGAATAATGCATGTATTGGAACTAACGATAGATTGATCAGTTTTGATGTTTGTTCATTGTTTACAAAAGTGCCGATTGACGATATGTTTGACTTTCTCTCCCAAGAATTACATAAGTATGACCTGCCACTACCTTCACACATTGTTTTGGAACTTATTAAGCTTTGCATCAAAGACTGTAAATTCACTTTCAATAACGAGTTATCAACAAGTTTTTGGGATGGCCATGGGCAACCCCTTGTCGCCCCTCCTCTCCAATATTTATATGGAGTTTTTCGAAATTACTTACATTCCGAGAATCCTGGGGGTTGGCATCCCTTGGTTGCGGTACGTCGATGATATTTTGTGTATCTGGCCCATGAATCGTGACCTGGATAACTTCCTCCTTCAGTTAAATGATCAAGTCCCCTCTATTAAGTTTACTTTGGAAGTGGAACAAGACAATTCAATCCCATTTTTGGATGTCCGTGTACATAGGGAAAGCCCAGGTTTTAAGTTTAGTATCTATCGGAAAAAAAAAACAATTTGTCCTACGTACACTTTTACTCGGGACATGACACCCCCACTAAGAAGGCCATTTTTTCTTCAATGTTTCTCCGCGCCATTAGGATCGCCAGTCCGGAATACATCGATGCCGAATTAGAAAAAATCAACGGTGTTATCCATCTGCGTTTATGAATCTTATTTCAACAAGGCAAAACGAACTTTCTATCGCGTCAATAATAACACTCGTACTTTGTCAAAAAATATTTTAGCACTTCCATTTTTCCCGGGCTTTTTAGGCATTGCTAATGTATTTAAACTTTTAGATATTAATGTAGTATTTTCATATAACAATATTGTGAAAAATATCATAGTAAAAAATAGCCCTACCAATAATTCAGGCATTATCTATAAAATTGGTTGTAAACAATGTGATTCCTTTTACATAGGTCAGACGGGAAAGGATTTGCACACACGTATAAAACAGCATCAATATTCCGTTAGAACAGGACAGTTGTCCAGTGCCCTTTTTGTCCATTTGTCAGAGTTATCCCACTGTATTGATTGGAATAATGCTTCAGTTTTATTTCACTCTAGCAACATTGTTAATAGAAATATTCTGGAGTCTGCCATTATCCAACTAACAAATAACTTCAACATAAACAAAGGTCTTTTTCAACTCGATCCTGTTGTTTTGAATTCTTTCAGGACAGATTTAGATAAGAAAGGTAGAACGCTAAATCTTTGGTAAATTTGTATGCCACCTTAATAACTTTTATTTTTCAATTTTTATATACAAAAAATAGGGCAGAGTGCTAAAACCCGGGCAGATTTCCAGTATAAATTTGTATATATATTTTATTTTTTTATCTATAACATCGGTTGGAAACAATTCTTTTAATCTTGTGCTAAAAATCGATAATTGTTCAATTTTTTTTTTTTTTTTTTTTTTTTATACAAAAAGAGCACAGTGCTAAAACCCGGGTAGATTTCCAGTATAAATTTGTATATATATATATATATATATATTTTTTATCTATAACATTGGTTGGAAACAATTCTTTTAATCTTGTGCTTAAAATCGATAGTTTTTTTCCTTACAAATTTGTGTGCCCCCTTCCACAATCCTTTAATTTTGTTTTTCCGTTTATTGTATATATATATATAGATTTATTTTTTTTTCTGTAACCTATATATAGGTTAACTCTTTATGTACTTCAGTGTTCCTGAGGATGTCATTAGACGAAAGCGCTTGAGCACCATCTGTGTTTCCTTTCCTTCGTGGTTTTATTCATCATAAATATTTTTCACGTGTTACTTTCGTGAAATAATTTTCATATATATATATATATATATATATATATATATGCCCTTTTAAAAACACTAGAATGATTGTGAATACATGCATTTTATATTTCATAATTTCCTCATAGTTTATCCAGTTAACCTATAACGGCTGTTCTAAGCTATGCATGAAAATACATTTTCAATAACTCAGCCTAGTCATGCATATTCGGATAGATTCAAATACTGAATCATCAATTCCATCTCTAAACATCCACTTAAACATTATTATCATTATCATTATTACTATTTATGTACAAGATTATTTAAATTAATCGTTTGATTTCTACATAACAGCTAGCATCTCAATCTTTGAAGTAGCATGACTTGTACATTATACTGTTTAATCATGCTATTTCTTTTCCTATAGTTCTACTAAGTTTATCAACATTATCATACCATTATCAATATATAATACACGCACACACACACACACACACAAACACACACACACACCTACACAATTTTATATATATATATATATATATATATATATATATATAACCAGATAAGATGGTTTCTCCCGAAAATCAACTCTCTTAATATTTTCAATTAATAGAAAACGATTAGTAGTTTTACAAGGCATAACCCTAGTATTTAACCCCGTAGCAAAGATTGTCGACCAAAAATAGTCCTAAATCTACTATTCTAAATCCGTGTATTCTCTGTGATATATATATATATATATATATATATATATATATATATATATATATATATATATATATATATATATAACTTCTTCCTTATGTCTGTGCTCGATTTCTACCCATTCTTCAACAGAAGAAGTTGGGACGTAGGAGGAAACTTTATTATTATTATTATTATTATTAGCAGTAGTAGTAGTAGTAGTAGTAGTAGTAACAGTAGTTTAAAACTTATCTTCATTTCTACATATCTGTCTTGGTAAGCATTCACCACATCTATGTTGGTATGTAATATACCTGAAACAAACAAATGTACCCAAAGGTTGTCTGATGCATGAGCGAGCAAACATGATTATTCTTTAATAAACACCACAGTAGCTCGTACAACATGTACAGATAAGCAAATATTAATCAACAACCATATTACCATCATTAAGACTACTCTCATTACGATTACTCTTCCTTTTATTTATTATTAATTTTTTAATTCATACTTCCCGACCTATACGCTCCTACATTACAAAAGCCATCCTGTAATAAAAAAGTTTACAAAAAAAGTATTTATATATTTCTACCAAACTGGAGGGCTTGCTAGTTTAAACTGATTCACTTCCTTCAACAAAAACTTATTTAGCGCTTTTACCAAACCTGTTAACATATATATATATATATATATGCAGGGGTTAGACAAAATAATATGAACACCCGCCGATTTCACCGGTTATCTTTACGGACTGCTCAGACACAAAGTAAACGGTCAAATGACTGGCAAACCTATTTAAATGCGTAACAGAGAGTGTATACGTCATATTATAACCCTCACGTTGTTTTTACAGATCTGAGTGAATTATGAATTAGCAGTTATGAAAGACCTGTCAGACTTCCAAAGAGGGCAAATTGTCGGAGCGCGGATGGCTGGTGCATCGGTGACGAAAACCGCTCAGATGTTCAATGTATCCAGAGGAACTGTCTCTGTGGTCATGTCTGCATACCAAAACCATGGAAAGACAAGCACCGACAAATGCAATAGTGGACGCAAGAAGAAGCTGTGTGATCGAGACCGCCGGGTGCTAAAGCGCATTGTGACAAAGAACCATAAGACCACAGCTCCAAAAGTGACTGCAAAGCTTAACCAGCATCTTGCAAGCCCGGTATCGACCAGAACTGTACGTCGCGAGCTCCATGGAGCTGGATACCATGGGAGGGCTGCAATTGCCAAACCCTTCCTTTCGCACATCAACATTGAGCGGCGCAGAAAATGGTGTAATGACCATAAGAATTGGTCAATGGACCGGTGGAAGAATGTAGTCTACTCCGACGAATCCTCCTTTACGCTATTTCCATGTTCCGGTCGAGTTTACGTCTGGAGACAGCCTAAAGATGCTTATGACCCCGACTGCCTAACTCCAACCGTTAAGCATGGAGGCGGATTTGTGATGGTTGGGCAGCAATATCGTGGAATACTCTTGGCCCAGCTGTAGTACTGCATGGTAGGGTTAACGCCCAGGTCTATCTGTCAATATTGGCTGACCAGGTCCATCCCATGGTCCAAACGCTGTTTCCCAATGGCGGCGCCGTCTTCCAGGATGATAATGCACCAATCCACAAGGCTGGGGTCGTTAAAAACTGGTTTGAAGAGCATGTTAGTGAAGTAGAACGCTTGGATTGGCCTCCACAATCCCCGGATCTTAACATTATCGAGCATCTGTGGTGTCAGTTGGAGCAGCAGGTCAGAAGCCGATTCCCACCGCCGGCGTCTTTGGAGGAACTGGAGCAGGGTTTGCTCGAAGAATGGCTCAGGATTCCTCTGGCCACTGTCCCAAAGCTGTATGAATCAATTCCCCGACGCATTGCAGCTGTTATTGCCGCTAAAGGAAGACCAACTCCATATTAAGAATAAAAACTGCCATTTATCAAGGTGTTCATATTATTTTGTCCAACCCCTGTATATATATATATATATATATATATGTATATATATATATATATATATATATAAGCTTATATATATATATATATATGTGTATATATATATCGCAATCATCAACTTTTCAAATCTGAGCTAAAAGAAACAAATCTAACCTTAATGTATACAAAGTTAATATTTTTATTTTTCCCTCTAAATTAAAGGCTTTTCGCAATTCACATGATAATTTATGTTCTCTTTACATTTTTCTCAGTCGCTTCGTCGGCTTAACATTATCAAATGTTCTAGTATTCTATCATTACAGGCTTCTACAATCAAGAGTGCAAAACAACTCTTTAATAAACACATATAAAATGATAGCAGCCACCCTTAGTGAAATCATACATTACAGATGACTTAACAAGTGCGCGCCCAATCATACCTGTACTGATTCATGTCAGCTACACAGTCAGCTGTAGACCTATCGATCGACCAAACATTTCTATTATACAAGTAGCCCAAAAGGTACCTTTTTGCTTATAAATCTTGGAGTTCTTAATAGTTGGTAATGAAGATCTTTAAATTTTCAACCTCTTTTTCCAACTCAAATACGTACGAGACTAATAAACGAACTCTCACTGCAGGCAATTGTGGGGCGGCATCATTATAATTAACTCTGCTTATGTGATCACAGAGGAGATAAAAGATTTATTAGCCAGATGTCATTGATCGCATGTATGTAACGACATCACGTAGGATCATCTGCTCAAGGGTACCCGTGAGTACAAAGTTGGTACTGAAGAGGTTACACTCTCTATTTCTACTGTGAACGTCTATCCTTTTGCATCCTTGAGAAGCACCTCTTTACACTGGACAAACATTTTGTAGTCTGCTCGGTTAAAGCTGTCAGTTGTGCACATTATAATGAGATCGAGAGCTTCATAATCTAACTTTCTGTGAAGATCTTCAGGAGTTTGGTGGTCTTCCGGCGGAACACAATCTTCTAGTCTAGCTGGAACCCTTCTAAATCGAGGAAGTGAAGGCATATCTACTGCCAAGAAGTACCTAGTGACAGTACTATCTTCCAGAAAAGGTTAGACCCTTCATCATTACACATATTTCAAAGAGTTTAAAAGTCATACCAGCATTAGTCTATATATATATATATATATATATATATATATATATATATATATAACCAAGTTAACTATTATCTGAACAAATTACGACGAGAAGTATATTTAATAGATAGATAAATATATAATATAAAACAAAAGCATGTGCAGCAGACACACATACCTTATCACTCTTGCGATTAAGTTGACAATAAACATGAATTCGGTAAACATTTTATGAGAAATATCACTAGTTCAGCCCACACAACCCTAGAACAAATGAAAGTATGTATTTCTTTAAAAGTTTGACCAATAAAATAGCGGAACCCAGGAACAAATCCTTTGGCTTAGTTGAATATTGGTCAGTCCAAAGTCTGACTAGTCTGAACGCCTCGAAGATCTTGTTATAGTTGACCGTCCCCTGTTGACAGTAGCTTAATAGTGAATTACTTCTAGGGTTCATTTCAACATAGCACTTGGTAAATCATTTACACACAACTAAAACACATTTCTCTCTCTCTCTCTCTCTCTCTCTCTCTCTCTCTCTCTCCCTCTCTCTCCCTCTCCCTCTCCCTCTACGTACACACATACATACACACACACACACACACACACACACACACATATATATATATATATATATATATATATATATATATATATATATATATATATATTGTTGGAGCAGCGGTAGCACTGACGGTTTTGAGGAAATGTAGCGTAAGGACTAGGGCCCTACATTTTACCTGAATAAAACAATGAAAAATTAGATTTGGGTCACTAACCAAGACGTGTGGGTGATTCGAAGTCTACCTATGTTATCAACTGGAAGGGTATATATTCAGTTTGATCAGCAACGAGGACCTGATGCGTTCGCATACATGTAGTCAAACTTGTAACGTCATCTGTAACGTATGATTTCACTAAGGGTGACTGCTATCATTTTATGTGTTTATTAAAGAGTTGTTTTGCACTCTTGATTGTAAAAGCCTGTAATGATAGAATACTAGAACATTTGATAATGTTAAGCCGACAAAGCGACTGAGAAAAATGTAAAGAGAACATAAATTATCATGTGAATTGCGAAAAGCCCTTAATTTAGAGGGAAAAATAAAAATATTAACTTTGTATACATTAAGGTTAGATTTGTTTCTTTTAGCTCAGATTTGAAAAGTTAATGATTGCAAGATATATATATATATATATATATATATATATATATATATATATATATATATATGTTTACAGGTTTGGTAAAAGGGTTTAATAAGTTTTTGTTGAAGGAAGTGAATCAGTTTAAATTAGCAAGCCCTCCACTTTGGTAGAAATATATAAATACTTTTTTTTGTAAACTTTTTTATTACAGGATGGCTTTTGTAATGTTGGAGCGTATAGGTCGGGAAGTATGAATTAAAAAATCAATAATAAATAAAAGGAAGAGAGTGGTTGAGCGGTCAGAACTCTGAGAAACACCTCTGTTAATAGCTTTAGGAGAAGAATAGTAACCAACTGCAACTGCAGCTATAATTCGTCCAGAAAGGAGATTAGAGATGAGGTACAGAGAGTAGGTTCGATACCGTGATAGAGACAGTTTGACAATTAAAGATCTTCCTATTAATCTTCCTATTAATGATACATTAAAAATTTGGAAGGGCAAGAAACCAAAGCAATTGGTCATGCGTTGAAGGGTTGAGAGCGGTCTCCTTCTTTGAGACAGGCTGAATAAACGTGAACTTCCAGCAGGAAGGAAACGTACAAGATGAGAGACAAAGACGAGGAAAGAAAAATTTGTAGTGTGTTCGTTCCTCCATAACCAGAAATTTAACATCAAGTAGAACTTATGTGAAAGATAAAGAGCTGCCAATTAAAGTTAATCACCTTCAGGTCTATATATATATATATATATATGTATGATCACATGATGATCAGATTTTTCATTTCTATGATAATATTTGCTGTTTGTGATGATTATTACCATGCTACTCTACGAGTAGATTGAAATATATTAGATTCCCTTACATTAGATAATTAAAATTAATTTATTTAATAATTTCTTGATCTATTTCGTAATACAAAAGTTAGAACAATGACAAATTTTTTTGAGTTAACTGTATTTATTGTATTTTTATTTTGTGTGGTATCGTTATTAATATATTAAACTGAAACGATGATCACGGATAGCATTAAAGAAGTCTTTGCTATTTTCCCTATACTACAGTTCTTATATACGAAATATATATGTTGTTTACATTTATTAGTAAATAAATAATATATATATATATATATATATATATATATATAGATACATTTAACTGTACATATTCACGATTTGCGAGGGTGCCCTCTCAGGGCATTGGTTTCTGCCCTATGTAGGAGAATTTCGACTTATGACTGATCGAGGCCCGTGGTGTAATGGATAGCGCATCTGACCGGCAATCGGAAGATCCTGGGTTCGATTCCCGGCCGGTTCACTTCATTTTTCATTTGTTCGTTATTTCTCTTCCTCGTGTGCAGAACGCTCCTCTATACTTACGTCGTTTCTATACATATATATATATATATATATATATCAGCAGAAGCCTGACGATCCAGAAATGGATCTTCTGCGCGAACACTTCCAAAAAGATAAAACTAACTGGTTCACGAACACGGCGGAACGTGCCGGAACGCTGCATAAGAAGTACTCGAATGTTTGTGTTTTTGCATGTTTTTTTCTGATTTTGTTTGTATTTGCGTCATGAACGACCATGATAGGACCCCACAGGAGGATTTTTTCTCGTGAAAGAAGGCAAGGATGAATTTTTTTTTTTCCAAGGAGTGAGGGAGCCCCGTAAGGGGCCCATCAAGAGGAAAATTCCCTTCATTAAGGACGGTGAGGCCCCATAAATGGGTTAGGAACTTAAGGAAGGGAGCCCCTTATAGCGAAGGCGAAGGCCTCCAGTTGGCCCCTCCCGGTGCAGGATTCAAAGCACCCCAAATTCCTCTAACCATACGCGGCTATACTACTGGCTTAAAAAAGAGAAATAAGATACAGATTAACTAAAAACTAAGGATTAAAATACACGTTAATGATGAACAAACACAAAATTAATATGATACTCACAATATTAAAAACACAGAAGATATGTTGACCTCTCATTATTACACAGTGAGGGTTTTAACTGTAACAGAAATACTGTAGACCAGTGGTTCCCAAACTTTACTAACTGTCGGAACCCTTACAGACTTGTTTTTATTTCGCGGAACCCCAACTCCATATATATATACATATATATATATTAGACTTGGAGCTGTAAAATATTTATTGAGCAACCAAAACTTACAGATTTTAGTGATGAACACAATACAAGTTTTTACACTGAAAACACTTAAGTAAATAAAGCCTATCAGAAATTAACTTGACAGTGCACCACGCCAACGGCTATAGTTATATTGATTGGTTCACAATTAATTACGAAAGTGCACATCAAATCAACTGGCAACTTAGAAAATTTTAATTTTAGCGAAAACATATTGCTCAAAATTAATTACAGTTAAATTCTCACGAGTAAAATATATATATTAAAATTTGTCATAAATAATATGACAAATTTTAAATACTATGGCAGAATTTATATGATATTTATTTTAAAACAGTACTAATAGAACTAGTCTTTTATAAAATCGTTAAAATTAAAATCTGCCAAATTACACTTTTGCAGTTGCCGAGTAGCGAAAATTTATTTACATATACTTAGCAGATTTTAATTTTAGCGAAAAATATTTAGTGATCCCAAATCCACGATGGTGCCATTTTAAGTCAGAATAAGAATATAAAATATTATTTAACAAAGAGCCACAAGGTAAAATTATGTATAAATATTAGGACCTTAATTAGACCTTAACATTAAGACCTGATTAGACTGATTGGAAAACGTGTCACGGAACCCTTGTTAAGCCTCCGTGGAACCCCAGGGTTCCGCGGAACACAGTTTGGGAACCACTGCTGTAGACACTCTGCTATGCAGAGCGCCGTGTCCGTACTGCGCGACGTCAAGAACGAGAATGAGTCCAATTTAACGGGGTGATCAACTTGAAGAACGTGTTGACGAACAGCGCTGTGTGATGGACTACTGAACGGCCTGTTCGTCCTAATTGATCTACCCAAATGTTCAAAGATGCGGGCCTTAAGTTGGTGTTTTGTTCTGCCAATATACATTGCATTATAGCGATGAAATTTGTATTTATTTTAGGAGAGTGAAGACACCAATCAACCAGGGAAGTAGTCCAATGGGGACGTTAGACAGAAGATAGGGAGTGCTGGAACTCCAATTTCTCCTGTCACTGTCCTCCTTAGCTGATCTTTTTCCGTGTCTCATCTACCCTGTGAGCAGTCCAGCATGCTCTCTAAAACACACTTCTCTCCCTTTTCCTCACTACATATACATGCATCTTACACACTACGTAATCTTTTCAAAATTAAAAAAAAATAGTAACATTGGTCACTAGAGCCTTTCGAATATGTCCTGATTATTTTAACCTTCACGGCGAATTTCAGTTTCTCAAAAAGACCCTTTCGGCTCATGGTTTTGCTAATAAATTGCTTGACTTCTATATAGGGAAAATGTTAACTAAATTTTTACAGTCGAAACAAGTAACCACAGTAAAACGAGCAACTTTGTTTTTTCCTTCAACGTTTATAGGTGAACAAAGCTGCTCCTTAAGGAATAGATTGATTCGGCTAAATAGAAAATTTTACCCACTAGTAAGTGTTAGGGTAATTTTTAAGCCAAATCGTACTACCCCGAGTTTTTTTAGGTTTAAGGATGTGATGCCCAAGGAACTGCAGCCTTCTGTAGTATATAATTTGGGTAGATCAATTACGAGGAACAGGCCGTAGTAGTCCATCATACAGCGCTGTTCGTCAACACGCTCTTCAAGCTGATCACCCCATTAAATTGGACTTTTTTTTTCGGTCTTGACGTCGCGTAGTACGGACACGGCGCTCTGCATAGCAGTCTCTATTTCTGTTTATCGACAACGCAAAATATCATTTTGCTATTTTAGCCTATTTCTGCTCCTGTATTCAACTATGCAAGCAGTCTATCTATATTTAGCTTTGAAATCTCGCAATACAACGGTCTGATTTCGTTTCAAAAAGAATGATAATTCTTGGGTTTTTTTTTAATGAATATTTCAAGTCGATATCTCGATGCAGCGATCGAAATGCTTCTTGGGATTTTTTTATTTTAATACATACGTTCCTTACTTTTAATCTTTTATTTCACTTTTAAAAATTTTTACCTTTCTAAATACCTTTTGTTTTAACGGTTTTCAGTTCCCTGTTTCTCATTGTTCTTTCGAGTCAATGTACGAGTTAGCATTATTGCAAAAATCCTACATTACTACTTATACATTGCCGTCATTCTTGCTTTATATACAGTATATATACTAGCGGAGCGAACCAGCGTTGCCCGGGTGGAAGTTGAACGCTCTTAATATATATATAGTATATATATATATATATATATATATATATATATATATACAGTATACCTTTGGTAACCTTTGGTAACCTTTGGTTAGCTTCCGCTCGAATTGTTCATTCTGACGAAGGTCAAGCTTTTCACTCCACCTTAGACCTACAGTTTAACGTGGAATCCGAACTACGCCTCATCAGCAGCCCAGCGTCTTAACCACTAGGCCACCTAGGGTACCCATTTATCTACCAACCACTTTTCTTTGTGTGGAAGGATGAACAGCTGGGTTTTGCTGCTCGCCGGCTGCCGTCGGGTCTCGAACCCTGGGCCGATGGATTCGTAGTCAGCGACGCTAACCACTACACCACCGAGGCGCATATATAATATATATAATATATATATATATATATATATATATATACACACAGGGTGGCCCAAAAGGTAACTACCAAGTTTAAGCTTTTATTTCACCAAAACTATTGAGAGTACAAAGATAGTTCAAACGCCAGTCAAATCAGAATCTCAAGCCATTTATATGACAATGTGTTCGATGTGTTGTCCCTCCAATTCGACGACCTTTCGCAACCTCCTCCCAAAATTTGATACCACGCTGTGGAGAACCTCTGTCGGAATGTCGACGATTTGACGTACAATCGATGATTTCAGCTCCTCCAAAGTCTTTGAGTTGCTCTGGTAAACTCTATCTTTGAGGTATCCCCACAAAAAGAGGTCACACGGGTTAAGATCATGCGAATAGGCAAGCCAATCAATGCCGCTTCCATAGTGCTCCCGATAGTCCAAACCAATGACATTCTCTCCAAACTGATGTTAAAAAAATGGCGTGAGTAGTATAGTGTGTCAGCAGATTCTCATTGCATTCTATTCATTCGTTTCGGGGAAAATGTAAGTTAATGTTAGTAGGTACCTTTTGGACCACCCTCTATATATATGCCGGGTTAAGTTAATTGAATTCCCAGTAGGTCAACTGAATGCCCGATTAGATTAATTGAATTCCCGGTTAGGTTAATTGTACTCCCTTGACGATTGCTTAGGTTAAGTCGTGACATTTTCGTTAGTTTTAACGAAAATATCACGACTTAACCTAACCAATCGTCAAGGGCGTACAGTTGACTTAACCGGGCATTCAATTAACCTAACCGGAAATTCAATAATTTTACGGTAGTAGGTTTCGATATATATATATGCATATATATATATATGCCTGGTTAGGTTAATTGAATGCCCGGTTAGGTCAACTGAATGCCCGGTTAGGTTAATTGAATGCCCGGTGAGGTCAACTGAATGCCCGGTGAGGTTAATTGAATGCCGGTTAGGTTAATTGTACGCCCGGTTAAGTTAATTGTACGTTAGTTTTAATGAAAATATCACGACTTAATCTAACCAATCGTCAAGGGAGTACAGGTGGCCTAACCGGGCATTCAATAATTTTACCGTAGGTTTCGATATATATATATATATGTGTGTGTGTGTGTGTGTGTAAAAATGAACAATGAATAATTCCTATATAATTCGTATTTTTATATGAATTATCATGTTTACCTAATCCGTGTATGTATATAATCTTTATATAAATCCTTATATTCACTACACTCTTTATATTCGTTATATTCATACAGTTCTTTTATTTATATAATCATTATATTCAAATATTCATTTTTACATAAGGACCAAACTCGCATAACGCAAGTTTGGATGTCTTTAATATTGAATGTGTGGTAAATTCTTTAACATAATAATAAAAAGCTTTACACTCTATACGTCGTCAGTTATATGTTGTTCAATTCATACGTCCATGTCCTTTCTTGACCTTTATCTTTTGTTAATTTTATTAATTATTCATTCAGCTACTATTGTCTACCATTGTCAACCTATTATGTGACTGCCAATATGTGTACAATAGTTTATGCATTCGTACATGTCCACTGAGGACGTATATAATTACCTTACATGAAAGTACGTTCACATGTATATTTTTTATTTTTTTTTTAAATTATTTAACCTCTCGCAAGATACTCGTGGATGCTGATACGAATATTCAGATTCCGATGACGTCGCCAAAAAAGCGAGCCTTGGAACCCGTAATCCTTCTTGCGCCTGCTACAAATTTATAACATAAGGTGTTATGTTGTACGTTATGTTATATTATCTTATGTTATATCATAAATGTCCGTGTACTTCCGTATCTTACTTCAGTATCAGATATGTCAATTAACAATTTGCTAGAATTGTAAGTAACTAATAATTTAATATGATGTAATTAATGTACTTTAATGAAACTGTAATTAACGATAATACGCGAATGTGAATTAATTGGTAATTATAATCATAGTTGTAATAAACCAAAATTACAATGTACTTAATAACGTGCTTGGGTTGTACTCAATGTACTACTCCGACATTATGTCGCCATTTAGGAATGTATACTCGACGATATCATTATTTTTTTGTTATTTATTTTTTCGTTTAATTTGGAATCTTTCAAAATTCTGATGCGTTTGAATTATGCTTAACGTCCAAGAATTGGTTACATCTCCATTTAAAGGGGGGAACTTAACCTTCAACTGCACTCCCACAAAATTTAGACTTATTTAATTCTTGTATTGTAAATTCAATCATTCCTGTCTTAGCCCTTCAGCAAAGAGATCGGAGACTCCTCGTTTTAAATTCCGGCCAGAGTCATGGGCCTGAGTCATGGTCGAAAGAAGTCGAACCTCTCCCCCTGTAAAAGTCTGATCTAACTTAGAGGCTGAGCATTACCTGTACATTTTAGCAGTAAATTACAGTAAAAGAAAGTTTTTTATCTTCTCCTTCGAGCCTTGCTCTCTTCAGAGAACTCAGTCAATAAAGTAGAGAAAAATAATTTCCCGATACGTTATAAGAAGCATCGGGGAACCGTCAGATAATTTAGTAAATTTTCACAGAATCCTCCGAACCACTATAGAAGAACTCGGAGAGTAGTATAGAAGAAACTACTGCAAGTAACAAATCCGTTGCTGCCTCCTAACCAGAACCCCCGACGACTTCGAACCAACCAAGGCCATAGACGAGGGGTTATAATATATATATATATATATATATATATATATACACACACACTTTTGGCTAGCTTCCGCCCGAATTGTTCATTCTGACGAAGGTCAAGCTTTTCACTCCACCTTAGACCTACAGTTTAACGTGGAATCCGAACCACGCCCCACCAGCAGCCCAGCGTCTTAACCACAAAGCTACCCAGGGTACCCATTTACTACCAACCACTTTCTTTATTGTGTGGAAGGATGAACAGCTGGGTTTTGCTGCGCGCCGGCTGCCGTCATCGGGTCTCGATCCCGGGGCCGATGGATTAGTAGTCAGCGACGCTAACCACTACACCACCACCACATATATATATATATATATATATTAGTGGTGGACCGGATATCCGCATCATTTTTAACATCCGCATCCGCACTTCTGACTGCGGATGTTATGCGGATATTACCTCTAATAAATTATGCAATTTACAATTAAATTAGCTTATAAAGTAGCTTGTAAGGCCCAGTCATGTACATTTCATGTAAAGTATTAATTATTAATGAACAAATTAATATATAAACCTCAAAATATAAATACCTGGTAACACAAAAAATTGAATGAAACTTGTTTCATTCAATTTTCTGTGGCTGAAACTCTTGAGAAATTTATTATTTTTATCATAATGAAAACATTAATATTAATTTTAATTCTAATGCATTTTCTGCCATAATAGTAATATCACGAAATTTGAAAAATTATGTCAAATGCTCATAATTCTATATTATATTGATAGATTAACTAAATATCCGCATCCGCGGATATTGAAATTAAAAATCCGCATCCGCAGATGTTGAAAAATTGACATCCGGTCCACCACTAATATATATATATATATATATATATATCTGACCTCGGAGGCTGACGCCACATAGCCTATACCTTTGGTAACCTTTGGTTAGCTTCCGCCCGAATTGTTCATTCTGACGGAGGTCAAGCTTTTCACTCCACCTTAGACCTACAGTTTAACGTGGAATCCGAACCACGCCCCATCAGCAGCCCAGCGTCTTAACCACTAGACCACCTACGGTAGCCATTTATCTACCAACCACTTTCTTTATTGTGTGGAAGGATGAACAGCTGGGTTTTGCTGCGCGCCGGCTGCCGTCGGGTCTCGAACCCGGGGCCGATGGATTCGTAGTCAGCGACGCTAACCACTACACCACCGAGGCACAATATATATATATATATATATATATATATATATATTTAACTGCAATGACCACGCAGTAGGGTGTGTCGAATTTGTCAACTTTCAAATTCCAAATATGAGGGGTGCTAAAAAGTTGCAGCATGACTTAGGAATTCTAAAGATATTTTTGTTAATTTAATATAATTTAGTTTTGCTTGATAAGAAGCTACATAAAAATAGTGACTTTTTTGACTTTTTTGTGGAATTATATAATAATTATTATATTAATAATTATATATGCTGTATATATAATGCACTGCTGTTTTTGCTTATTTCACAGGTTGAAACATATTCATCAGTGTGCTGAAGATTACTTGTCCGTCAGTGCTACCATCCTAACCAGTGGGAATTGAACTACAATGGCTTCTAAAAGGAGGACAAGACTGGGGACATTCACATATATGAGCAACCTAATTGGAACTGGTAGAGAGTTGTTGCCCTCTGAACTCCCAACTCTGCGAGACATTCTGAAATATGGGCTACTGCTAAGAGAACAAAGTGGTGAGGATGTGAGAAACTACCCAGCAGCCAGTCTTGCAAAGGACATTTACCCTAAAGTGCTTGAAAAGTGGGAACGAGCAAACAGTTCTTTTGTAGCCCCCGTTGTAAATTCACGAGTCACAATCTTAAACAAGATCCAAGAGAGCTGGGAGCAGGCCAAAAACATATCTCTTGGGAGAGAAAGCTACATGTCAAAGAGGCTTTCATTGCAAAACTTGACAAGCTTTTTGACATCCTCAGTTGCAAGTGTAAAATTGTTCTCTGCTCTGAATTTGGCTGCCTTGCAGATGCTGGTTGCAAAAACGAAACTCACATTAACTGTACATGCCCTAGGGAGATGAAGATCCCTGTGAAGGCACTTGCTTTCATTAAAGGTCAGAGAGACAAGTCTGGTTCTATTGGACCACATCAGATTGGCTTGCCAGATCAACCTGAGCACAGCAGACAAGTCAAAAAGCAGAAGCGGCAAGAAGACGAAAGAAGAAGGCTTGCTGAATATAAGCAGACAAGTAAGCAGGATGTTTCAATGCCATCAAATGAAATAATTTTCTCTGATGATGAAAATGAAGAACAAATAGCTGATGCTCAAGATGGAAAGGATGGAAGTTATGAAGTGACATTAGAAATACCAAGCACGTCTTCAACTTCCAATAAAAAGTCAGAGTACAACACATTAGAAATACCTAATGTTGCTATGCATAGCATCAGATATGGTGTTGGCCTGCGTGCCACAGCTGCCATCACCACTGCTGCCTTTATGGATGCTGGCTTGATCACTGAAGAAGACAAGATACTTGTACTTGATCACAATAAAGTCAAGAGGGCCCAAGAAAAAGTTATGAGATCCCTGGATCAGGAATTTGATGATCTTTGTGAGAAGGGTGAAATTGACTGCATCTTCTTTGACGGCCGTCAAGATACAACTAAAGTTATGCTGAAAGCAGACAATTCAGAGTCAGTTCCCCAGCATCATCAAAGAAGAGCATTATTCTGTGTGCAGTGAGCCAGGTGGAAGATATCTCTACCACTTCACTCCTGAGAAAGGCTCAACGAGAAAAAAACCTGCTGAAGTTATTGCTGATAATCTTGTAGATTTCATGAAGAAGAAGGGCATTGATAAAAGCCTGCAGGCCATTGGAGGTGATTCTACAAATGTTAACACTGGCTGGGAGGGTGGTTCCATGCATTGGGTAGAGGTCAAGCTTTGCCGTAAGCTGATCTGGTTGGTTTGTGCCCTCCACACTAACGAGTTACCCCTGCGACACTTGATCACAGCACTGGATTGGAAGACCTTGTCTAACAACAAGTGGACAGGTAACATTGGCAAGATGCTAGACACTGCAACCGAACTTGAAATTGATCCTTCATTCACCAAACTCTCAATTGGAGAGCCTCTTACTTCACTGAGTGACAATGTCGTAAAGGATCTCTCTACTGATCAAGCGTACGGTATAGGATCACACAGACCATAAGGACAGGAGAACTTCCCACAGATCTGGCCCTTCTTGAAATTGGTCCAGTGAGCCATTCAAGGTGGTTGACAACAGCAAACAGGCTTTGTCGCATATGGGTTTCAAAACATGGCCTTAAAGGCAAAACCCTCAACAACTTAAGACTGATAGTGGAATACATTGTTGGTGTGTACTACCCCTGTTGGTTCAACATCAAAGTAAAACACTCTTGGGTGGAAGGCTCACGCCACATCTTGTTTCAGCTGCGGCTAGTTAGGCTGCAAAAGAAGGCTGTAGTGGATGCTGTTCTGCCAACCATCAAGCGCTCAGCATGGTATGCATTCAGCGAAATGATAATCCAGACACTCTTGTGCTCAGATGACAGTGAGGAGAAGAGAGCTGGTGTCCAAAAGATTGTTGACATGAGGGGTGGAGATGATGACACACTTGGAGATCTTTCTGTACGTCCCAGGAAGAAACCTTCCATCAACCCCAGTGCTTCTTCCGTGTTGGAGCTGACAGACTGGTCTGACGGGGTATTTGAACCTCCTTTGACATGTAAACTGACTACAGCGGAAGTAAAGAAGTTCTTTGACAAGCCTATGCAAGTTCCACAGTGGCCCTGTCATGCTCAGTCAATAGAGAGGTGTGTGAAACAAGTCACAGAGGCAGCAGGCAATTTATGTGCTTTTTAATCAAACGTAGATTTACCAAGCTAAGTGTTGAGCAATCACAAAAATAATAGCAGATTTGAATTCTTCACATCCAAAAATATATTTTTAAAACCCCTCAGTGAAGGAATTGGCAAAAATTAATTTTCACCTCCCAAATTGACACACCCTAACCACGCAGTATATTAATGTATAGAAACGACGTAAGTATAGAGGAGTGTTCTGCACACGAGGAAGAGAAATAACGAACAAATGAAAAATGAGGTGACCGCCCGGGAATCGAACCCAGGATCTTCCGATTGCCGGTCAGATATGCTACCACTACACCACGGGCCTCGATCAGTCAGAAGTCGTAATTCTCCTAATTGGGCAGAAAACAATGCCTTGAGAGGGCACCCTCGCAAATCGTGAATATGTACATATTCACGATTTGCGAGGGTGCCCTCTCAAAGCATTGGTTTCTGCCCTATGTAGGAGAATTACGACTTCTGACTGATCGAGGCCCGTGGTGTAGTGGTAGCATATCTGACCGGCAATCGGAAGATCCTGGGTTCGATTCCCGGGCGGTCACCTCATTTTTCATTTGTTCGTTATTTCTCTTCCTCGTGTGCAGAACACTCCTCTATACTTACGTCGTTTCTATACATTAATATACTTCGTGGTCATTGCAGTTAAATGTACATATTCACGATTTGCGAGGGTGCCCTCTCAAGGCATTGGTTTCTGCCCTATGTAGGAGAATTATGACTTCTGACTGATCGAGGCCCGTGGTGTAGTGGTAGCATATCTGACCGGCAATCGGAAGATCCTGGGTTCGATTCCCGGGCGGTCACCTCATTTTTCATTTGTTCGTTATTTCTCTTCCTCGTGTGCAGAACACTCCTCTATACTTACGTCGTTTCTATACATATATATATATATATATATATATATATATATATATATATATTATAGGGCGGATCGATTTTCCACATGTTTTGAAATCGCAAGGTGAATAAGTGCCCAGTAGTTAGGTTTGGTTGAGAAATGAACCCAAAAATTTTTTTAGAGGAAACGGATAAGGGCCTGCTTGCGGATTTGCAATTAAAGTTTGTTATGGTTTTTGACCCAATTTTCGTCATACGCGATAGGTAAACTCGTCATTTTTGAAGACATAATATTAACTAATAATTATAGATGTAGCAACTCAATATCATTTTCTATCCCAAGAGGAGACAATGCCTAATGTACAGTATATCATGTGTTTTAAGTGTAAAATGATAAAATTTCGTTGAAAAAACAGGCATTTTTGCTCATTTATTCACATATTTTGGGTACAAAACTTGAAAAAATACTTTCAAAAGGTGATAAATCCGAAAAAATCACATGTTCTCATGTAAAAAGAAAAATTATTCATATAAATCATCATAAGATTGAGAATAATGTCCTTTTGACATAAATGCAGGACGCATCTTCCTGCTCAATACTTTAGTAAGGATACATCTGTGACGAGTTTCGAACCCGTACACGGTATGGGAAGCCTCTGTCACTAATTTCACACTCCTCTCAACACTCTGAGAGTGAGAAGGCAAGACTGGAATGTCTGGCTTAGTGTCCATGAATGACTGGATTTCTTCATCAGATAGGTGCTGTGTGGTAGGTGGTTCCATGACATCAGGGTCAGTGAGGTCGATGAGCTCATGCCAGTGATTTTCATTCCAATTCACCTGGGGAATTTTCTTCCCTGCTTCCTGGTTGCTCTCCATTCTATAAATGAAAAATGAAAATTAAAATATAAATGAAAATATAAATAAAAATATAAATATAAATATAAATGAAAAATAGTACTCAAATATTGCCGTTTCAATAATACAAACAAATTACCCACTTAAAGTGACAATTATAATATTTTTTCCATATTTTTTGGAGAATAACTCAGCTTTGGCAAAAAAAAAAATAATAATAATTACAAGAAGCGCAAAATTTACCTGTGTCTGAGAATGAGTATAGTCTGAAGCCCAAGATTCCTGATTCTGTCTTCATGTTTCACCATGGCATAGAGGATGTTCTCAGGTCGGAGGCAGAAAACATTACCGTGGATGTTCTGCTTTACAATGCGTTTCACATCATCAAATGGAATCAGCCCCAGTCGGCTGATAGCAGAGAAGAGGATGCGAGGAGAATCATGCAGCTTAGAGGATGCCTTTATCTCAAACCATGCAGGAGCATAAACTCGAACAATGTAATGGACCAACTTTTTCAAATTCAGGTTTGGTCTGTTGTCTCTTGTGTACAAACAAAGAAGTCGTATGGCAAGAGTTAACCATCTTGCATGGTTAAGTGGACCAATCTTCCAAGCAGCCCATCTGTCATCTACTCTTCCTGATCCGATCCCTCTGCAATACTCATACAGAAGCCTTTGATCATGACTGAGGTCTTTCAGTACTTCCTCTGGAATGTACCCTTCAATGATTGGAGTTTCCGCAGCTTCAAACTGTACCTGAGGTTCATCGTGGATATCTTCTGCGCACCTTTGCCCAAGGGGCCCGCTGAAACTTCTTCGGCCAGTTGTCACTCCATCCATTTTTTTGAAAAGAGCTTTTAGTGGGAGTTCATTCTGATGCAGTGCGCAACCAATAGTGTGCAGTTTCCTCCCCAGAGTTTCTTCAAGTTTTACCACTAAACCACTCTTCCAGCCAGTGTTGGTTGTGGTATTATCAAGAAGAATGGCTCGGATACTTTCAAGGCTATTATATTCTTCAAGAACCCTGAATGTCTCCTGAGCAAGGACCTCACCAGTGGCGCCTATAACAGGAATTGTTCTGTGGGTCAAGTAGGCGCCAGGAGATTTTCCATCTTCATAGGTGAAGGTGAGGTGATGTTCTGCGTCAACACACTTTCTGAGAACAGTTTCCCCTTCAGGTGTCTCTATTTCTTTGTAAGTCATGGTATTCTCGTCAACCTTTCCATCCACACCAACACAAATGAGCTGTCTTTTTCTCTGATTCCACACCCTCACTAACTACCCTAATTTGGGCTTTGGCCCTGTCTAATTTGCGCTTGTCAATCATGATGTGATTGATGTCAACTTCAGGTCTCAGTAGTAGGTGTTTGATGTCATGGAGCAAGGCATTCCCAAGAGTTGCGCCCAGATTTGATGAACATTCACCTCTGACAAGTTCCATAGCATATCTGGGAAACTTTGAAAGGCTGTAGTCTCCTGAAGGCCTCTTCCTAAGCTGCCATTCATCTTCTCCTTCCTGAAAATAAATGGAAAATATTAATGCGTTTTCTATTTATTTATTTATTTATTTAATTAATTATTTAATTAATTATTTATTTAATTATTTAATTAATTATTTAATTAATTATTTAAGTAATTAATTATTTAATTAATTATTTAATTAATTTTATTTATTTATAATTATATATAATTAATATAAATAAAAGGAAACTAACCTCGCCACCAGATGAACTGCTTGTAAGTCCAGGCAACTCTGTAGACTGTATGAAAGATCCTACTAGCTCAACTTCCTCCTGAGGTAGTACATGTTGCTGTCCTTGTTTGGCCTTCCTGTCTCTTTTGGCAGCAGCTGTGTCCACTGAAGACAGCTGGTATGCATCCTTAGGACCTGTTTTGGATCGCTGATCACGAAGGTATGCTCTTTCTTCAAGTGGCACCTTTGCATTTCGAGAGCAAACACAGATGATGTGTTCTTGTGTACACTTGTCCTTCTTACAGTATACTCTTGAATCACTGCAAGGCAAAATATCCAAAGAACAGGAACAGGCAGAAATATCAAAAAGTTTGTCCAAGTTAGCATCTAGATTTCGCTTGACACTTGCCTTGGCATGCTTGCGATTAATGTCTTTCACAAGAGTGAGTAGGTCTTTAACCTTTCTGTCAATGGATTTGTCATTAATCAAAGGCAGCCTTGGATTCACTGAAGACCAAATGGATTTTAAATCCTTGCTAACTTGCTGCACTAAGGCCCAAAAATCTGCGCCAGGGTTAGCATGATTAAGGTCATAATAGTATTGAATCAGCTGCCTGTAAGTGCTTGGTTCGGTCATTAATAATTCACAAGGACCACCTCCATACTTTTCTTCACTTTTCTTTCGGGTCAGGTGTCTTGTTTTCGTTTTCGGCATTATTTACACCGGAAAAACTGAAACATAATGAAAAGTGTTAATGCGAATAGCAATATGTAAGAAATCAGCGTGAACGGTCACAGGAAAAATAATATTTTACCATTATTTTTTAATAAAGATGCATAATTAATAATTATATAAAAATACAAGCAAAACGTTGATATTTATGCTTATAGAAACAAGTTAATAATTTTGGGTTTGCTTTGTTTTGGTTGCGCGTGTGCCGCATATGGAATTTTACGCATGAAGCGACAACAGAAAAAATTAAAAACTTAAAAGCTAAATTCGCATTCTGATCTTTTATCAAAATGCATTTCTTTGTGATTTTCACATTTCATAGATGAAACGACACCTACTGGATGTTTATTCGCTTTCTGGTACCAACTACTTCGACCACACCTAATATATATATATATATACAGTACAGGGTGTCCGAGAATTATCTGTACAATTTTTGGCTGTTATTAAAAGTCAACCATGAAGTGTAGAAATTCCAGTGTTGTCCCATTTTACAGAGAATCTCATTAAAGTTTTTCTGATACCACGTTTTGACAAGTTTTTTAGAAATGTACGCGGGTGACAGACATTGATGATTTAAAAGCAAGAATCACAGCTGCTATTGAGCGAATTGATGTGGATATGCTGCAGCGTACATGGCAACATTTGGAGTATCGATTGGATGTTTTGCGAATCACTAATGGTGCACATATCGAATGTTTGTAACAACGTTACTTTAATAAAAGAAACCTTTGAAAATACAGATTCTAAATAATCTTGTTTAAGAATTTTACGTGTTATCAAGAATTTTATTAAAAGATGAAATTGTACAGATATTGTTCGGACACCCTGTACTGTATATATATATATATATATATATATATATATATATATATATATATATATATATACATATACACACACACACACACACATATATATATATATATATATATATATATATATATATATATATATATATCACACATATATATACACACATACACACACACACACATATATATATATATATATATATACAGGGTGGCGCAAAAGTCGTGCATCATAGGAATTTCCACTGTTGATTATAATATTTTTTTTTTCTTTTAGGTAGGAGATGGTTGCGAAATTAACAATAGACGAGAGGGTGAGCTTGGTTTTAATGCATGGAATACCAGGTATTACAAATCTGTACCGATTCATCGATTTGTTGTACCTGGTATTCCATACATTAAAACCAAGCTCACCCTCTCGTCTATTGTTAATTTCGCAGCCATCCCCTACCTAAAACAAAAAAATAATATATTATAGTCAACACTAAAAATTCCTATGATGCGCGATTTTTGCGCCATCCTGTATATACGACCTCGGAGGCCGACGCCACAGGAATTATGTTCTTCCCCAGCCTCAGTTACCATTATCTCCAAAGTCTCATCCAAATCTGGCCAGTGGTTTGGCCGGCCATAAGATACAAAGAAAGAAAGAAAGAAAGTTCGCAGTTCGACCGTCACAATTATATATATATATATATATATATATATATATATATATATATATGATATATATAACTTGTGTCCAATATTTAAGAGGATGTTCAAAGCCTCAAAGCTGATATGTCGTTAGGTCGAGAAAATGTCAGAGATGACTTTTTAAATAATAATGCCGGACATTTTACAAAGATTATTTCACTCTTCGTATTTAATATTGAATTTAAAATATATGGAGAAAGAGATTGAAATTTTAATGTAAACAAAGGCCACAAAAGAAACTTATGCAAGTTTTATAAAAGTTAATATATAGAGTGAAATGTTTGATATACAAGATGTGCCAAATGATATAGAACTTTTGATTTACAGTAGATAAAAAAAAATTATTTTTGGGTCGATTCTGTTCATTCTTGATCAAGGATTAAGGTTTTGTTTCCAACAAAAAACCAGTTCATTCCCATGAAGAAAAAGGAGTAATTGTCAATAGTTCAAAACGTGCTCAATCCAAGCACCCTGGCTCTCGATGACGGAGGCGACGAGGACATTAAAGTTCTCAAGCACTCTGACAAGAATCTCTGTTGAGATTTTTTTTTCAAGGTCCGGGGTTTTCGAGATGCCTAGACACTCTGCGTTTGAAAGATGCGAGGTCAAAGACAGGAGGAAAGCTGGATTGAGGAAGATTGTTCCAGAGTTGACCGGTTCAGTAGCTGAAACAGTGGCGGCTCGTCGGTAGGCACTGCGGAACTGCAGTACCCCTAAAGTTTTTATTTACAATTGAAATAATCAAGAACAATATAAGGATGAGCTCACTGAATAACTTTTTCAATAACTTTTGAAACTTTTATTCATTGCTCAATGCTCATCCTTTTATTTCAGTAATTATTTCAACCCATTCTTAGAGACAGCACCCCTAGAATTTTTAGTCACGAGCCGCCACTGAGCTGAAAGATTGAAAATACTGATTAACCCTTGCATGAGATAGTTAGACAGAAAAAGAATGAGAAAGTGTAGAAAGTCTGGTACTGCGTGCTCCCCTTAAAGGAGGAGGCATGCAGTTAGAGAGTTCAGAAGAGCAATGTCCGTTATAATAGCAATAGTAAAGAGAGAGTGAGGCAACATTGCGGCGAAGAGAGAAAGAGAGTGAAGACAATCAGTAAGAGGCGAGGAACTGATGAGACGACCCCACACATGAGAAACATACTCCATACAAGGGCGAACAAGACCCCTGTGCAGAGACAGCAACTGAGTGGGGGTTAAGAAACCGCGGAGGTGGTCAGCACACCTAACCTCTTAGAAGCTGTTTTAGAAAGAGATTATATGTGACCAGTGGCGTACATAAGGGGGGGATAGGGGGTATAGGCCCCCCCCACTCTAAAAATTATTACTACTCTCATTAAAGATATTTGAAAAAGAAATTTTCAAAAATCCATAACTTTGCAACATTCACCACAAAAAATCTTGGTCATATGGAATTTCAGTGATTTCATGGTTACCAGGACATGTTATTAACTCAAAACTCAAAATCAATTTTGGCTGGCTAAGGAACGTTTATATGTCTTTATACGTACGATTAATTTGTGCAAATTTAATTCTTTGCCCATAAATTGGAAATAAAATACAACTGAAGCCTTCCAAAATGCAATTCATTTTGATTCCAAATCAATCATCATCAATTTTGAGCTCTCTCACACCACACACACACACACACACACACACACACACACACACAAACACACAATATATAGGGTGTTTCAGGAAGAAAGGTCAATACTTCGGTAGGTGATAGTATCGGTCATTGTGAGAAAAAAAGTTCATATGAACATGTGTCAAATTCTGAATGGTTACGGAGATAGAGCTGTTTGAATCTGATGCGCGCGCAGCTCTTCCTCCCCCTCCGCGGTGGTCCCATTCAATGGCCACCAAGGTCTCCAGACCTCTCTCCGTTAGATTACTGTTTGTGGGGGTGGATGAAAAGTTAAGTTTACAAAAGAAAGGTGGATACACGAGACGAATTGCTCGCGCGCATTTTGGATGCTGCTGCCCGCATAAAGGAACGTCAAATCAACTCAGACGAACAACACGCGAACTTCGCACACGAGTTGCAAAGTGCACTGAGGTTGACGGTGAGATTTTCGAAAACGTATTGTAAACTGTAACAAATTTGTCATTTCTGTATCTGATACCATTCAAAATGCCAATGTTTAAACATTAAATGTTAAAAACAGTAATTGGTTTCTCTTTCTTGATTACCATTAACAATGTTTTTGTATTTGTAGATTCAAACAGCTCTATCTCCGTAACCATTCAGAATTAGACACATGTTCATATGAACTTTTTTCTCACAATGACCGATACTATCATCTCCCGAAGTATTGACCTTTCCTCCTGAAACACCATGTGTGTATATATATACAGTATATGTATATATATATATTGTGTGTGTGTTTGTGTGTGTGTGTGTGTGTGTGTGTGTGTGTGCGCCTCCCCTTTAAGAAATGCTGTGTACGCCCTTGTATGTCATCTTTCCAGGAAAAATGACGAAATGCCAAGAATGTTAAGAGAAAAGGAAGGATTAAGTTGTGTTGTTGAAGGTAAGGAGATAGTCGTGTGGAAGATTGTGACAAGTAGACAGATGGAGGAACTGAGTTTTTGAGGCATTGAAAGCCACAAGGTTTTCTCTGTCCCAATCAGATATAGCAGAAAGATCAGAAAGATCAGAGGTCAGGTGTCCCACAGCCGTCCTACGCGAATCATGAAGCGACTGCTGTGAGGGACGCTTTGGGAAGCGGGTCGAGAAGTGAAGGGGGGAATCATCGGCATAGGAGTGAATAGGACAGGAAGTGTGAATTAAAAGATCATTAATAAATAAAAGGAAAAGAGTGGGTGACAGGAGAGAACCCTGAGGAACACCACTGTTAATACCTTTAGGAGAAGAACAGTTGCCATCTACAACTGCAGCTATAGATCGGCCAGAAAGGAAATTAGAGATGAAGGCACAGATAGAAGGATAGAAACCGAAGGAGAGCTGTTTTGGAATTAAAGATTTGTGCCAGACTCTATCAAAAGCTTTTGATATGTCAAGCGCAATAGCAAAGGTTTCACCGAAATTCCGAAAGGAGGATGACCAAGAGTCAGAGAGATATGCCAGAAGATCGTCAGTAGAGCGTCCCTTGTGGAATCCATACTGATGATCTGAAAGAAGATTGTGAGAAGAAAGGTGTTTAAGAATCTTCCTATTAAGGATAGATTCAAAAACTTTTGAAAGGCAATAAATGAAAGCAATTGGACGATAGTTGGAGGGTTGAGAGCGGCCACCCTTCTTTGGGACAGGCAGAATGAAAGCGGACTTTCAGCAGGAAGGAAAAGTACCAGATGAAAGACACAGACGAAAGAGTTTGCCTAGGCAGGGTGTCAGCACTAGGGCATTATTTTCCTCATAATTTTCCTCATAATTATTTTTCTCATAATTCCAACATTATTTTACTTTAAACTTTGGAATGTATTATTTGAATTTGGCACCTTTTTGCATGTATAAACTCTCTAATCTGCCCATGCCTGATTTCTTGAACTAAAGCAAACTAAATGTTTGAGTAAAATGTTTTCTTCGGTCTTATCTCACGCAACAGAAACAATAAAGCGCTTTCTTACTCTTTTCAGAAGTATTTAATTTTTATTAATTTTTAATCAGTTAATCATTGATTAATTAGAAAATTTCATCATTCATCACTTTTTCCTAAAAATTATTAATTAACCATGCCCTAGTCAACACAGAAGCACAGTTCTTAAGAACAACAGGAGAAACACCATCAGGACCATACGCCTTCCTAGAGTTGAGCCCAGATAGGGCAGAAAAAACATCTTTAAAAGAGATTCTAATTTCAGACAATAAACTCAGTGGGAGGAGGAGATGGAGGAACAGCACCGGAATCACCCAGGGCTGAATTGTAAGCGAAAGTTTGAGCGAAGAGTTCAGCTTTGTCAGCGAAGGGTTCAGCTTTGTCAGCTTTGTGTGAGACACGTCTTATCTCCCTTCTAGTGTTGATCCTCAGCTCGTCCAGTGTCTGAGGATTGTTCTCATAGACTTTCGGTCTGAGACACCTCGAGAGAAAGAAGTCAGCGGGTGACAAATCAGTGGAGTTTTGTGGACAGAAATTGTCAGTACGTCTCGAGATCAGTCGAGCTCCTGTAAATTGTTATCTCAGGAATTTGAAAGCAATATTTGATGTGAAGAGGTGCACCATCTTGCTGAAAGATGACTATTCATATTCGTACCTCGCTTCCTTCTCAGCGCCGGAAGAAATTTCCTTCTCAACAGGCACACGTATGTTTCTGTTTTGACAGTGACATTTTGTCCTGCTTCATTTTCGAAGAAAAATGGCCCAATAATACCACTGTATCCGATGGTACACCAAACTCTCACTTTCTCAACAGGAAAAGGTGGTACCACATGTTCATGTGGTTTCTGGACTTCCCAAAATCGATTGCTCTGCTTGTTCACATGCTTACGAAGATGAAAGTGAGCCTAATCACTGAAGGAAACATTGTCAAGAAACTCCGGTTCATTTTTAATCCGCTGGACAATGTTGATACAAACTTCGCGGCTTTTTCTTTAATTTATGTCAGTTCGACTTTGCAACATTTGCTTCTTGAATAGATACATTTGTTGATCTTAGTGTATGCGTCTTCTCACGGTAATATCTGAAGTTCCCACCAACTGACAAAGCCTGACTGTTGACTTTCTTTGTGAGGTCTATAATTTTAGGTTTACAGCTTCATCCTGCCAAGTGTTCTTGCAGTAGATTTCCGTCCTCTGTGGCTTCTTGTCTGGTCATTAACACTTCACGTATGCCTGAACTTCTCCACAATACGTCTGATAGTTTTGTAATTGGGAATTCTTGTATTTGTTTGTGTTGCAACATATGAATTCGTGGCGAAATATGCCTCTACGATCAATGTACGCCGTAGGACAGAAAATTTGGCCATGATCAGAATTGTGATCAACAAAACTATTTTGTCTTTTTTTTATGACCTAAAAATATAGAGAAAATATTAATTAGTTTAAAAATGGCAGCCATTTTAAAAGTTGTACATCATTCTGGCACACCCTGTATATAATTTAATATATAAAGGAAGTCGGTCAAAGTATGAGAGTATTTAATATAAGATGAATAGTGATATTTAGGGGATGGAATCTACTTTAACTATTTTATAGGGATACGTTTTAGATCTCTCATATATATATGTGACCCCGCAAGGGGGTTCTAAGCTCGTGCTTTTGAGTGCTCTTTGTGCTCGTTTGTACGTGCTTGTTCCTGGAGGTTTCACGTGCGCCCTCCCGGCCCTAGCACCCAAGGATGATGGGGCTCGACCCTGCAGTCTTTCTCATCCTTGGTCTTTTTCCACTTCGACTGTCCCCTCCACCCTTTCTTTTTCCTCTGTCTTTCCTCTCACTTTTTCTTTGTTTTTCCGCTGAGTATGCCCTTTTAAATAGAGGCGAATCGGTTCTTCCCGAACTTAAAAAAAAAAAAAAATATATATTATATATATATATATATATATATATTATATATATATATATATATATATTCCCACAGGAAAAATAAAAAGCAATTCCAAGGCTTTTAGTGTAATTTACAGCACACCTCGTCAGGCAATGGATTACACGAAATGCCTCTGAATCACTTTTTATACTTCCCTGTGGGTGTTCATCATTTATTAATTTCTCGTGTTTATTTGTGAAATTCATCATATATATATATATATATATATATATATATATATATATATATAATATAACCTTTCTATCATACTAACTAATTTATCATTAAAATAAAAAATAAGAAACAACAAATCGAAGAAGAAAAATAAATTTTAATTAAACTTTGTAAAAAAATGAAAAGATATCATTTCCTTTTATGATTCCCTTTTACATAAATACATTTTTTGGGGGCGTTTTTATCTTAAGGTTTATTAAATTTCATATTGGGATGCGAAGGAAACCTTTGAAGGACTAGATTCCACAGGCGATGAAATTCAAATGAAAATGTCTATAGAATAAGGCAACAAGGACGTAGACTGGTGGAGGGGTGCTACGGGGGCTTCAGCACCCCCGAAATAAAATCATAGGTCTGATATTTCTATGCATTTTTTGAAATTATAAATAAATTATGAGTAAGTATGTTATGCTAAGTACCTTCAGCACATGTTTACTTATTGTAATACATTTATGAATGTGTTTTTACTCATTTACACACTTTTAATATATAATATATATATATATATATATATATGTATATAAGCAAACAACCACAAGGAAAAGGAAACACAAAGTCCGAGCGCTTTCGTGATATATTCACATTATCAAGGAGGAACAGAAAATAGACGGAGATTACAAAGTACATATAACCAAAGCTGATAAATCAAATGCCTTAGTGATCCTCAATAAAGACGTTTATCTAGGAAAAATGTATGATCTGTTGAATGATGCGGACACTTACGTGAAATTAAGGAACAATCCCCTTGAAACTGTGAACAGTGCATTCAACAAGAAAATTAAACAACTTTTGAAGGGGAATGAAATGTTACTTAAACAGTTTCTGAGTACTTCACGGTCATTACCTTATATGTATGGCCTGATTAAAACTCATAAGCCAAATAATCCGGCAAGGCCTATTGTTAGTTCTATAGGATCTATCTCATATAAGGTATCCAAATGGCTTGTCTCCATTCTTAATCCTCTCCTTGGCACAATTTCACAATCACACATAAATAATAATGTAGACCTTGTGGAAAAATTAAATAGTATCAGTGTCAATTACAATTTTAGATTGGTAAGCTTTGATGTTACCGCTTTATTTACAAGAGTCCCGGTGGAGGATCTCTTACGGTTTCTTTCGGAAGAATTGGTTAAGCATAATTTGCCTTTACCTGTGGCCACAATTATAGAATTAATTAAGCTGTGCATAGTAGACTCAAAATTTGTGTTCAATAATGAATATTTTAGACAGAAATTTGGTATGGCGATGGGAAACCCTCTCTCTCCCATTTTGAGTAACTTATATATGGGGATTTTTTTGAAAGTAAGTTATTAAGGAAGATTCTGCCAAATTATATTCCATGGTTTAGATATGTAGATGTTCTTTGTCTTTGGCCAGTGACTTTAAATCTCAATGAATTCCTACCCAAACTTAATAATTTAATTCCCTCTATCAATTTTACAGTTGAAATAGAAAAAGATTCTTCGATCCCTTTTTTAGATGTTTAATATATAGGTCTGGAAAAAAGTTTAAGTACAATATTTACAGAAAACCCACTAATAATTGTTCCTATATACATTATTATTCTGATCACCACATTAATGTAAAACGATCCGTTCTTTCTACTTTGTTTCTAAGAGGCCTACGAATTTGTAGCCCTGAGTTTATTGACGATGAAATTAGTAAAATATACAAAATTGCTTTTGATTTAAAATACCCAAAGAACTGCATAGATAAGTCCTTAAAAATGGCAAAGAAAACCTTCTACGAAGTAAAGGATAAGATTCCTTATAACACAAAAAATGTTTTAGTGTTACCATTCAGAGAAAATTTCCTTGAGCTGCCGAATCTGCTGAGGACTTTTAACGTAAATATTGCGTTCAAAAATTTAGATGTAATTAAGAATTCATTGATTAAGAACTCCCCTTTAAGTGAACATGGTTGTGTATATAAAATCCCTTGCACAATATGTAATAAATTTTACATTGGCCAAACTGGTAAGACCCTGGAGTTACGTATTAAACAGCATCAATACAGTATAAGAAGTGGCCAGGAATCTAACGCCATTTTCATTCACGTAAGAGATTCTAATCATCCCATTGATTGGAAAAATGCTTCCAAATTAAGGTTTAGTAAATCTATTGTTAGCAGAAATATATTGGAATCTAGTGTGATCAAGAATAATGCGGATTTGGTCCTTAATATTAGCCCTGGGTTGTACAAATTAGATTCGTACATTGTCAGTAAGCTGGCGATGGCCTACTGTTTTCTTAACTGCATTTTTTGCCTCTTAATGGTTTGCCCTGGTTAAATAAATAAATATTATTGTAAGAACTGTTAACATTCTTATGTGTCTATTTTAATTGTAATATCTCTTTCGTGTATAATCTTTTGTTGCTGGGTGGTTTATTGGATTTTTGAAGTGGGTTGCTGTTGGGAAAACAATTTTTTTTTTTTTTTTTTTTTTTCCAGATTGTTTGTGGAAATTTTGTAATAATCTGTAAGACGATGGCAACTTTCCCTTTGTTTTCATTAATTTCGGGCCTCTTAATTTTTCCTACTTCAATTAAATATTAGTGTTAATAACCATTATAATAATTTTTTTTTTTTGGTTTTCTGTACTGGTGTTTTGTCTAATTTCATCTGTATAGTAATTAAGCAGCCTACAGATTATGTTTCCTATTTGTTATCTACGTTATCTATTTGTTTTTCATTAAATTCTTGCCAATTAATTGCCTGTTTTAATTAAATATTAGTGTTAATAACCATTATAATAATTTTTGTTCTCTGTATTGGTTTTCTTTTTGTCTAATTTCATCTATACAGTATATATTTTTTATATTCAGTAATTTAGCTGCCTACAGATTATGTTATCAATTGAAAAATCTTTAGAGGGCTTTAAGGCCTTTAATTTGAGGTGCCAATTGTGAATTTTTTGCTTGTCCTTATTTAATTAACTCATGTACTTTGTAATCTCCGTCTATTTTCTGTTCCTCCTTGATAATGTGAATATATCACGAAAGCGCTCGGACTTTGTGTTTCCTTTTCCTTGTGGTTGTTTGCTTATTAATAAGGTCACGTGTTATTTTGTGATTTTAGTGTGTATATATATATATTATATATATATAATATATTATATATATATATATATATATATATATTTATATATATATATATATCTATATATTTTATATATATATATATATATATATATATATATATATATATATATGTATATGTATATATATATATATATTTTATATATATATATATATATTTTATATATATATATATATATTTTATATATATATATATATAATATATATTATATATATATATATATATATATATTTATATATATATATATATATATAATATATATTATATATATTATATATATATATATTTCATTTATTCGTTATTTCTCTTCCCCGTGTGCAGAGACGCTCCTTATTTACGTCGTTTCTATTCATTTATATACTGCGTGGTCATTGCAGTTAAATGCATATATATATATATATTTTTATATATATATATATATTTTATATATATATATATATATATTATATATACACACATTTAACTGCAATGACACGCATTGGTTTCTGCCCTATGTAGGAGAATTATGACTCTGAGAGCGTGCCTGGTGTAGTGGATAGCATATCTGACCGGCAATTGGAAGATCCTGGGTTCGATTCCCGGGCGGGTACTCATTTTTCATTTGTTCGTTATTTCTCTTCCTCGTGTGCAGAACGCTCCTCTATACTTACGTCGTTCTATACATATATATATATATATATATATATATATATATATATATATATATATATATATATATATATAGCCTCTCCTGAAGAGAATTCTGACTACACCCCTGTATATACTGTGTGTGTGTGTATATATATATATATGTATATATAAATAAAATATAATATAATGTAATATAAAGTTTCAAAAAGACCAGATTACATTAGGTTAGATCAGCGGTTCTTAATAAACAAACAAAAACAAACCCCAGGTTAAGAACCGCTGGGTTAGATGGTCGTTTAAGATTCGTCAGTTATTTCCCACGAGACCAATTTCGGCCACTCACAATCTTTGTAACAAATCGAAACCTTTTTTAAAACTTGTCGAAATGGAATACGAGTAAATCTGTTTGGAAGTCCATTAATGTTTTCGAAGAGAAATTGTAATAAAATATTTAAAATATAATTTTGTTATAAATAAAAATTTAATAAAATTTGGAGCAATTTGTATCATTTGTAAATTTGTAAATTTTATTAAATTTTTAAACAAAATTATATTTTAAATATTTTATTAAAATTTCTCTTCGAAAACATTAATAGACTTCCAAACAGATTTATTCCATTTTTTGGAAAAATGTTCCCCGCGTTTTCTACGCTTTTCTTAGCTTAGAGAAATATTTATTTAGGCTAAACTTATTTATTTTTTATTTGGCAATGCGCAACAAGTATACGACTAAGATACAACCTGTAGAAGGCTTTCAATTTGTAGAAATGCAATACAATATTAGGGTGCAGTGAACTTAAAGGGTGGAATTTTTTTCTTAAAATTAAATTCGGCCACAGTGTAGAAAGTTGCGATTAGATGGAAGAAGAACAAAGATAAAATAATATGAACATAAATATTCATTTTGAGGGTCCACGAACGCTTTGAAATATTGAAAACTGAGTAATTTTTAGGTTATTTTCAACGTGTAAGAGCAGCTTTTTTGACTTGAAATCAAATTCGGACATAGTGTAGAAATATGCGACTAGATTAGAGAAGACCACAGAAAATAGTTCTTGCATATAGGTATTCATTTCGAAGTCCCCAGAGCTTTGAAATAGTGGAAATTTGGTAATTTTTTATCTTTTTTGATAAAATAAGAAGTAATTTTTGTATGCAGGACATTGAAATGTTATTGAGTAACACCAGTATTCAGTACAGTTCTTGGCTGATTGAAAGAATCATGTATTCATTTATGATTGTATGATCCAATTACCAAGAACTCATCACGAGTTGGTGGCTGCACATCGAGTTCTACCACAGCCCTTCCCATCCACCCATCCATAAGAGCTATATGCAACTACTTTTGCTTTTAGCCGGTTTTAGTGTTGAAGTTTTTCATTGTTGATCTTGATTCAAGTCTAGAAGGTATGAATCCATCTCTGTTCTTAGTACCACAAACAGCGCTTGATGGCGACGGTACCTTCTGAAAGCCTCCTTTCTGTTGCGGATAACATTTCAACAAGTTGAACATAGTTTTTTTTACATTTGTGGTAGGAATAGAATATGGAATGTACGCCTCCATGACCCAGAGAATCCCCTCCGTGATGCGCTCAGCAAACTCGGAAGGGCCCCGGCCACGGAAGCAGTAATCATTCCATGAGAAATCAAACCTAAGGGCTTCCTAATCAGCGGCACCGAAATGCCAAAGGCGCCTCCTCTTCGGAGGATCCAAAGGACGAATTGGAGCGATAGGACAGGAAACAAATTGTGGTCGGAGGAGCCCAACTGAGAAAAAAGTTTTACTGAGTAAGAAGAAAGATAAGAGGTAAGAAATAAATCCAAGGCGATCGGGGATACGAGTAGGGTGCTGTACAATCTGCTCTAAGTCATTTAGGATCGAAAAGTTGTGAGCTACTTCACCAGGGATGTTTGTGAAGTGGGAGGAGAGCCAAAGGTGGTGGTGAACATTAAAATCTCCTAAAATGGATATTTGACAAAGGGAGAGCAGGAAAGAATTTATTCCACTTTGGAAGTGAAGTAGTCAAAGAATTTTGGATAACACAGGCTTGCGAATGAGAACTTTGTAAGAGTTGTTTTCTTACTAATAAGTGATTTTGTATAATTCAACTACGCTGATCTCGAATAAGGTGTCCATTTTTTTTCTATCATGTAAGGATTTTCTGCAAACTGGAAGGGAAAAAACAACAACATAAATAAATAGTATTTATTTCAATTTACATTAGGTACCTATTTCGCTTTGTTATACTAATTACAAATGCAAACAACTTCAAAAAGAAAGAAGACTATTAACGTCAATTACATATTTATCTTTATTTGTCCTGAGTTTTCTTGAGATCTATGTCTTTTAGTCTCGAATGTACGCGCTGTTCCTTTTCTTTTATGTAATAATTCTGGAGTATTCCGTTTCAACATGCAGCAGTAATCAGCCATCATGCTGATGTCCCACCTTCCGTGATATCTCTTCTCCATTTCTTTGATGTCTTGGTGAAACCGTTCTCCTTGTTCTTCGCTGAGTGCTCCGAGATTTACAGAGAAGTAATCCAAGTGTGAATGTAAGAAATGTAATTTTAAACTCATATTACAACCCAACTCTTTGAACTTATTTAGCATATTGTTCACAATGTTTTGGTAATTTGGGTCCTTGTTCCCCAAACATTTGCTGATAACATCCTTAACAGCAACCCACGCTTCTTTTTCAAGATTGTTCATGTTGTTTTAAAGTGTTCATCCAAAGTCAGTTTTCTAATATGGGGACTAACGAAAATCCCTTCTTTCAATTTTGCTTCAGAAAGAGTTGGGAATTTATCACACAGATACTTAAAACAATCTCCATCTTCGTCCAAAGCCTTAACAAATTGCTTCATCAAGCCCAATTTTATGTGAAGCGGAGGTAAAAGGACTTTCTTCGTGTCAACCAAACTTTCACGTTGAATTTTTTTAGAACCAGGTGTCAGGTTGACTCTGCGTGGCCATTCCTTTTTTATCCAGTGCTGAGTTCTTGCTCGACTATCCCATTCACACAGAAAACATGGAAACTTCGTATAACCTGGTTGTTGACCTAACAACATACAAATCACTTTTAAGTCTCTACAAAATAGCCAACCGTGTTCTTTGTATTTAATCTTAGCTAGAAGAAGCTCAAGATTCTCGTACGTTTCCTTCAAGTGAATCGAATGAGACACAGGAACGGATACATACAAGTTACCGTTGTGAAGGAGGATGCCTTTTAGACTTATTTTGGAGGAATCAATGAAAAGTCTCCACTCATTTGGGTCATAGACTGCAGCGCCTAGCTTAAGTATTAGTTCCGAAACATTGTTGCAATATACCAGTGAATTTTCTTCATAAAAATATTGGATGAATTCTTTTTCTCGATTTTTGTACCAGTAAAATGACGTCCCGAGAGAAAGCAAGTTCTTTGCACGAAGTCTGGATTCCAAAATCTCTGAAGAAGCCTTAGGGAGGCACAAATCTCTTACCAAATCATTATGTTCACTTTGTGTAAACAATTGGGGTTCACCAGATGTTTCGATTTGAAAACAATCAATATCAAGTTTCCATCGTCATCAGACACCGAATCAGATGAAGTTATATCAAGAGTATTTGGTTTAGTAGGTACAGGTATACTAGGTCCATGAGCAACAGGTCTTATAGCAGACTGAAAGTTTGGATAAGAGTTTGGAGTGAAATTGAGTATAGAGAAAGTAAGAGGGTACAGAAAAGGGGTTGCTGCCAGTCGTCCCAGACACCTGAGTTTCAGTGAGGTAAAGAAGATAAGGTTTAGAGGGGGAGATGTGGTGTTGAGCAGATTGAAAATTTGAATAAAGGCAAAGAATGTTGCTGAAGTTTATGAAAAATGAATCAGACAGAGACCCAGAACATCTCGAATGTGTGGTAGCAGATCCAGCCCCAGCATAGGATACATTCCCGGTATAGGCAGCGGGGGAGCCAGAAGTGGTGACATTTATGGTCCCCTCCCCATGGGGACTCCGAGGCTCTTGAAATTAATGCCATTTTTCTTTTTTTTAATTTCGAAAAAATTATGTAGTGTGTAAGATGTATGTATATGTAATGAGAAATAGGGAGAAAAGCGTGTGTTTGAGAGCGTGCTCGACTGCTCGGAGGGTAGAGGAGACACAGAAAAAGATCAGCTAAGGAGGAGAGTGACAAGAGAAACGGGAGTTCCAGCACTCTGTATCTTCTGTCTAACGTCCCCCACTCGCCAGGAGTACTTCCCTGATCGATTGGCGTCTGCAATCTCTTCCTTTCCTTAGGAGTTCTCCTAAGGAGATCTGTATTCAGATCCTGGTTCCCTTACAATCACGACTTCTTCTTCAAGTATAGTAGTGGCGCGATTCTTTGATCCTTTTGTGATTTGGGTCCTTGTTCTGTCTTTTCGACCATCAAAGTACACACCTTGCACTTCTTTATTACTGGATGCCTGATTTTGTAATCCTTTCCGATGTTTTTGTCGTTCCCTACTCACTTTGCTTGGGTCGATAACAAATGAGGCATCATCTCTATCGATGATACCAAGCTCTTGAATGACTGCAGTGGCTATAGTTGCAGCAGATTGATCTCATGTTCCTTGGCGACCACATTTTCGGGCCAAAGTTGGGTGTTTAAGTGTCATTTGTGGTGACTTCCCTGTGGTGTTTTCTGCGGGATTCATCTTATCCATCTTGCTTGTTTCTTGACTTGATGTCGCTGTACAAGTGTTTTCAATATTAACAGGGAAGCTAGAGTGAAGTTTGATGTCACCTTTAGAACTGCTGTCAGAAAGTACACTTTCATCATCCACCCTATCAGTTGAACTGTGAAACTTAACAACCCGAAGATCGTCTGCATTTTTTTCTTTTCAACGACTGTTTTTACTGATAACCACATGAACTTTTCCTATTATCATTTTACATTCTTTCCTCTGGTCGGCTAAAAACTCCACGCACTGGCATTTTTCGTTTTTTCTCACAGGAGCAAGAATCAAAATCATATTGACAGGCAACTATATCAAATAACTTACCAGAAGCGTCAAGACGGAATTTGTGTACTTTGGTCCTGTAGGCTTCCTGTATTTTTCTTCACTTTGCATTTATCGTTGTATAATGTATATCCTGATTTTTACGAATTATACTTTTGTGAGAAATTACAGGTATTGATGCTTTCATGCACAGTATTTCAACTCGACAGGCAGTGCTGGGATTAGCGGCGCTAACTTTTCATCAGCAATACTGTCAGTGCCACTAATTTTCAAAATTGGTAGCGAAACAGGTCGCGGCGCTAAATTTTTAGAGAAAGTCAATCGCTAATTTTTCAAAACCACTTGTAAATTGAATAGACTTTATTCTTCCGTTGGCTTCTTTTCCCTATTAATATATACGAAAGGAACTCGACTCCTTCATAAAATGTTTTCCATTTTCGTAGACTATAACGTCACATTTTGTACCTTAGCAACCAATTATATCAAGGTGTTTGCTAATATATATAAGTAAATTACGGTAGGCAGAACATATATAAATTGGGGTGGTTTCAGAAAAAATTAGCGACAAAATTAGCGTTAGCGGCGCTAACTGTTGAAATGCTTAGCGTTTGCGCTACTGTTGAAATGCTTAGCGTTCATTTTTCTGCCCATCGTTTCTCAAATTTTTTCTTATGAATAGATAATATTTGAAAACACTTTCGTAAATAGGCAAATCAGTTTCACTTACTTCACTTGGGCTCCTAAATACAGAACACACCCACGTTTTTCTTGTTTTAATACTTGCCATTGTCAAAAATGAAGTCAGAGATTACTTATTAAATTGTTTTATTTGAAACTGAATATCTGAAGAAAAACATAGATGATAATTATTAGATATGTTCAATTATCAAACATAGAGTAGATGCGGGAAATACACTGTAGAAATATTTTCCAAGGACAGTAATACTAATATATATGTACAACAATCTCTACCATCGGTATCGACGACTCAGCGAGTGGACGTGAAAAAAATTGAACCAGAGCAAATCACACACATGCACCATCCAAGAGATCGAACGGAATATTAATATCAACTAGTGAGTGATGAGACAGCAACAGTAGCACTACTGAACTGGCAACAGTTGCCAACAAGTATATTTCTTACAGTATAAATATAAAACACTTTCACTGAAAAAAATTTATGACTTAGATTATTTTTTCGGGATCTTTTCCGTTTGACACACATGGTTCGATTTTATTTTAAATTTCTACACAGACGTAGTTTTGCATGCCGATTACGAAAATCAGAACCATTTTTTGGAGAAATTAATAATAAAAAAGTTACAACCCTTTAAAGTATTTTATTAATATTAGTGACAAAAATCAACACAAATTAATATTTTCGATTAAATGTTGCGATGCACTGTAGCATTTTTTGGAACTGGTCGCAGTTTTCGTGTCTGCGTCGCCAAATAAACTCGCAGAGGTAGGAATCGATCATCGAACGATGAGTGCCGCAACGTCGTTTATTAGAGCGTTTAAGGCAGTTCCATGTGCTTTCAACTTGTTGCGTGTGGGTCCCGTCTTCTGAGTTGACGAACTCAACACTGTGGTTCACTGTTTGATGGTGAAACTTATAGCCTTGTATCTAACCTAACCTGGTATCTAACCTAACCTAACCTAACCTAACCTAAAAATTCAATCTTTAAAGGGTTGTAACTTTTTTATTATTAATTTCTCCAAAAAATGGTTCTGACTTTCGTAATCGGCATGCAAAACTACGTCTGTGTAGAAATTTAAAATAAAATCGAACCATGTGTGTCAAACGGAAAAGACCCTTTTTTCGATATAATCACAAATTTTCCGAAATATTTAATGTCCATGGAGACCCACAAGATAATATCGCAGAGCCAAAATTTTTTAGTAGTGTTATTTAATCCTTTAATGGCAACTTTTTCCACCCTGGCCGATTCTAGTTTTTCATATTCTATTTTTCGCTGCATCCTACGAGTGTACAGTACATGCTATTTACACGGAATGTAAAAAAAAAATTCCCAAATAATGTCTACCCTTTAGCCACAAAAAACGGAAACTAATTAAAAAAGCCTCTCGTTATAAAATATACTCTTATTTATTTTTTTTTTCTAATTTTAAAGTATAACTTACCGTAAAAATATTAATTTACAATTAAAACGGTACTTGTAGGTTATCACCCCCCCCACGCTTGATTTGTTATCGTGGCAAATAGCATGAGGTCGCATTAAATTCATTCTGGCTGAAAAAGCAATAATTAAATTGTGCAAAGGATTGGTAATATCTACTGAAATAGATACTATTAAATATCTAATTTGGCTCATGTAATAATTATTGATACGATTTATTTTTTAAACTAATTTATGGCCGGATTCTGAAGGATCGCCATTATAAAGTTAAGGATCACCTGAAGATCAGGGCTCCCAGCCTTTTTTAGTTAGCTTTATAAGGCTAACTAACGAAAATATCACGACCTAACCTAACCAATCATCAAGGGCGTACAGTTGACCTAATGATTGGTTAGGTTAGGTCGTGATATTTTTGTTAGTTAGCGTTATAAGGCTAACTAAAGAAAACTGGGGACCCTGATCTTCAGGTGATCCAAAGTTAATATAAGTTGTATAACAAATCAACAACCAATGTGCATCAAACATTCTAGAATGAAATGCTCGTTTGATTGTTCTGCGTGCGTGCTATTTGCCACCAGGGATGGGGTCAAATACAATTGCCCAAATACAAATATAGATAAAAATACACTATTTTTTTTACGGCCAAATTCAAATACAGATACAAATATTCGAATTTATAAATCCCCAAATACAAATATAAATACAAATATGAAGCTTCAAATACAAATAAAATGCAAATACAATTTTCACTGTATTTGCAAATTTCGTACCAATTTCATCCTAAATATAAACGGATAATATTTACTTGACTTCGGCTACCCCTCAAGTAAGAGAATACTGGTATAGTACTTATTGTATAAAACTTAACATTGCAATACTTTGACTCTTATCAAAGTAGACTTCATTTTCACACCAAGGCAAGAAAAGTAACAAATTCCTCTTGTTTATTATTTTTATTAGAGAAAATTATTTCACACTTCTTGATATTTCTGCACTTTTGCATAATTAAAGAAAATAAATTCATATTTCTCAATGTTTGATTTTTACTGTTCATATCAATTTGTAGTTATATGCACAGTTATATTACATTAATGTATTTGACTGTATTTGAAGCAAATACGGCAAATAAAAGGCTCAAATACAAATTCAAATACAAATATGCAGCTTTTTAAATTCTCAAATACAAATACAAATGCAAATATCCATTTTTGTGTATTTGTAAATACAAATGCAAATACGTATTTGACCCCATCCCTGTTTGCCACGATGACAAATCAAGAGTTGGGGGGAGATAACTTACAAGTACCATTAAAACTATATAAATGGAATCTGTTAAAGCTAAAATTTATGTGTCTAATTGTATAAGGAATATTATTTTGAATTATTTGTAAATATACCCAGATAATTTAGTTACTCTTATGTTGTAAAAATGTATATTACAAATGTAACCAAAGTACACTTTGATGTACTTATGTAATGCAATAATGCAATTATGTTTTGTATAATAATTCAAAACTGTGTTCTAAATGTTTTAAATGGGCTAATGCAAACCGAGCAAAAGCATGAAAAAACTAAAATATACGACGTTTCGACGTGCAACATTTGATGGAAAAAGCCTGTGAAGATAAAATGTTTGCGGCGTTTATGGACTTGGATAAAGTGTATGATAGTGAAGAGAAAAACATTGCCGAAGGTGTTGCAATTATAGAGATGGTGAGAAAGAGATGCGTGGTGGGTGTATAGCAGTGGTGGGCACCGTTAACCAAAAAGTTAACTTCGTTAACCGCTAATCCGTTAACCAAAAAGTCAACTTCGTTAACCGTTAATCCGTTAATTCGTTAAACATGTAACGGAAGTTACCGATAAACCGTTAACGTTAACTTTTATTATAAAAAAAATGAAAAACACAATATATATATAATTTAATTTTCCCTCTTCTTCTCGTTCTCCATTTTGTCCATGAGATGCATGTTGCCCTTCATGAAAATTAGCATATCAAAGTTTTCAGCAGACAGGGATGATCTCTTGGCCCTCAGGATGTCCTTGCCCATAGAGAACAAGTTGACTCAATAATTCCTTTATTATTTCACACTTAAAAATAATAAACAAGAACAACAATTGTTTGAAGCATTCTTGAACATTTCAAGAACAAGATAAAAAATAAAATAACCCTTACCTTTGTTATTTGGAACAGATATGGCACAGAATATTCGGGAAGTAATTGCACTGAAATTTCTTCGGTCTTCACAGCAGAGATACTAAAGAGTAAACAGCCTCTGGCGCCACACGCTCACATTTACTTCTCAACGCCATCTATTATCTCATAAAGAAACTAATTCACATTGGGACTTGAAAGTACCGGCAGGATCAACCGGGTAGAAAAGTTTTATGGTTCTTGAAATGTATCAAGGAGACTACTAATAAGGTACTCACAGACATATTATAAATATACATGACTTACTTGACAACGATTATTTTTAAATATTCACTAGCACAAACATGTTGCGCAAGTGACAGACTGCAAATGAAACGAATGTAGTTATTTGTTGTAATTGTTACATATATATTATTGAAAGTGCCTTAAAATGCTCGTGATATTTCTTGAAAGAAGTTGAAACATTCAACTCAAATGGCAAATCTTTCCGCCTGATTTTACAGTCGACCATGTTTTGCTCAAACCAATGCCATAAATAACTACCATATTTGGTAAGACACAAATTGTGGCGACGGAAACAAATATATCGCCTGATTTTGCACTGCGGAAATGGAAATTCGTTCATCACTATTAACAGTGGCGGATTAATTGCGCACCTGCTCAGCACTGAAAATAATAGAAACTTTTAAACGTTTATTTATGAATTTTTTGGGTTAACGGACTTGAGTTAACGGAAGTTAAATGTAACGGAAGTTAATTAGTCCGATAATGATTTTCAAAGTTAACTTAAAAGTTAAATCGTTAACGAAAAAGTTAACTTCGTTAATTAACGATTAACGGATTAACGGTTTGTGCCCAGCTTTGGTGTATAGTACGTGTATAGTAGGGTGGATCGAAAAAATAAAATCTTTAGGACGTACATTTGTTGTTGTTAATTAGTGATAGTATTAACTTTGTAAAATATTTGATTAATTTGAATTTATTTAGGTCTGCCCTAAGCGACTTGAAGTTTGCTAAAAAAAACATTTTCACAATGAAACCGATAACTTGTAACATAATAGTATACAGATAACATAATAACACTGGCACTGATTAAAATATACATGTACTTCAGCGAGTGTGTTGAGGCTTGTCATAACCCAAGATGTACAACACTCTCATTGGCTGACGACGATGACGTTATTGGCCTGCGCGTGCGCAATTGCGCATCCCTATGAAACAGACGCCATACGGTCCATGTTCTTTTCCCGCTTGGCGTGCCAGCGAGATGCCACGTGTTTCGTTCACAGTCGATTTTACTGTATGTGTTGCTAACATTATTTTTTCGGATCACCTGAAGATTAAAGCCCCCCCCCCCAATGTTAATCGCCCTTGACAAATGGTTAAGTTTTGTCGTGATATTTTCGTTAAAACTAACGAAAATAACTAACTCGTTAACTAACGAGTTAACCTAACCAATCGTCAATATATATATATATATATATATATATATATATATATATATAGGGTGGGGCACGGGAACCAAGTGTTTATGGAATAATCAGGAAAATGATATTTATTTTTGTAAAGAAAATATATTGGTAGAACAACATTCGTAAGAACATAGCATTTCATGTCATAATAATCATGTACCGAAAATTATATCTGGCATATGATGTCCTTGGCCGTCGACGCATTGTTGAAGGCGTTTACGAAAATTGGCCTCCACTCTTCCCAGCAGGTCTCTGTTGATTTGGATGATTTGTTGACGGATCGCTTCCTTCAATGCATCTAATGTACGGGGCTTGTCCTCGTAGACACGTGACTTGAGGTACCCCCATAGAAAGAAGTCACATGTGGACAAGTCAGGGGACCGAGGGGGCCATGCAATGTCACCAAATCTCGAAATGAGATGGTTGGGAAACAGGGGGCGAAGAACAGCCATTGACGCTCTGGCGGTGTGTGGCGTGGCCCCATCTTGCTGAAACCACAAATGTCGACGAGCAATACGCCTTCTTCGTAACTCAGGGATGAAAAAGGTGTTCACCATCTCAATGTAACGCCCAGATGTTATGGTAACGGTAACCCCATTTTGTTCGAAGAAATAGGGACCGATGACGCCAAACTTTCCCACCGCGCACCAAACTGTAACCTTAGGGCTATGCAGCGGTTTTTCATGGAGTTGTCGCGGATTTTCAGCAGCCCAATACCGACAGTTTTGATTGTTGACGGCCCCATTAAGGTGGAAATGGGCTTCATCACTCATTACCACCATCATGTTTTCATTCTGCTCATAAAGTGCAAGCATTTCCTGTGCAAAATTCAGTCGTTGGGGGCAATCGTTTACATTCAATTCCTGCACCATCGCTAACTTGTATGGGTGAAAATGTAATTCTTCATGCAAAATCCGTCTAACAGTACGATTGCTGATTCCGAGTGCAGCTGAATGTCTCCGAGCAGAGCGGCCTGGGCTTTGCAACATCGCTTGTCTGACCCTTTCAACGTTCTCTGGAGTACGCACAGTGCGTTGCGGCCCCTTCGGTTTTGTTTTCATTATTGAGCCTCCTGTTCGAAGATTGTTAACCCAACGTAAGATTGTGTCACGAGCGGGAACAGAGTCATTTCGATGAATGTTGAATCTGCGGCGAAACGCACGCTGAACTGCTGTCACTGACTCGCCACTCCTAACAAAATGATCATACGCGAACATGCGGTGTTCAAACGTCCACTGCTCCATGATGGCACCTGAAAGATAAAGGTGAGTGTTAGTTAAAGTTAAATGCTATGAACCCAGGAATGGAATGCTACCTACCGCACGCCCCTCCCATTCCTAATGGCCGATTACTAGCTATTCAAAAAACACTTGATTCCCGTGCCCCACCCTGTATATATATATATATATGTATATATACATATATCAGACATGTCAACTCTCACGGATTTTTAGTCTAATAATAATAATAATAATAATAATAATAAAATAAAATCGGGGGAGAATGAGAAATCTCACGAATTTTCATACTTCAAGGTTGACGTCTCTGATATATATATATATATACACACGAGGGGCGGTCAGAAAATAAGTTTACACGGTGTATAATTTCGTAACTAAAGGACCTACATTGATTATGTTTGTATCAGGTGAATTCGTTCATCATTGTTGGCAACACTGCACGTCGATTCGGCTGCCATCTACCGTACATTGGTTATATGAGTCAGTTGAACATGGCGGCTCGACTAGAACAGTGCCCTGTCATTTCTGCAACAATATTCCGAGTCTGTCAGTGGTCAAGAATTTCTCGAGCGCATTATCACAGGAGACGAGACATGGGTTCATCACCGTACTCCGGAAACAAAACGTGCTAGCATGGAATGGAAACACTCTGGGTCCCCGCGACCAAAGAAGTTCAAGATTGTGAGGTTCGCTGGCAACGTGATGGTTACCGTGTTTTGGGACCACAAAGGCGTTTTGCTCGCAGACTTCATGCAAAAAGGCACAACAATCAATGCAGCTGCATATTGTTCAACACTGGAACGTTTACGAGCGGCCATTAAACGTAAACGTCCTGGACTGCTCCGTAGAGCAGGGCACTTTTCCAGTCGAGCCGCCATGTTCAGTTGACTCATATAACCAATGTACGGTAGATGGCAGCCGAATCGACGTGCAGTGTTGCCAACAATGATTAACGAATTCACCTGATACAAGCATAATCAATGTAGGTCCTTTAGTTACGAAATTATACGCCGTGTAAACTTATTTTCTGAACCCCCCCTCGTATATATACATTCATACAAAACAGTTCAGCATGCTCTCAAACGCACTCTTCTCCCTCTATTCCTCACTATACATACATGCATCTTAACACTACACATTCTTTTCAAAATTTAAAAAAAATGGTATAGATTTTAACAGCTTTAGAGACCTTGATTTCGACTCTCTCCTTTTCCTTCTTTGCAGGGGCGGTTTTGAGGGCGTTCACCCTTGGCCCCTCCTTCCTTCATAAAAAACAAAGAACCTCCATCAGTTAGTGGAGTAGGGGAACGAGTGGCAGTAAAAACGAAAAAAAAACTCAGGAAGCGTCAATTCTGACTGTATCCCGTGAAAAAGTCCTTCAGAAGGTCAAAGCATACCACGACAAACATCGAACTTTGCTGAAGCCATTCAAAGGCCAGCAAGGGAACACAGCATACAAGAATAGACTGGAAAAGTTTAAAGAGGATGCAAAGAAGCTGTCTGACATCGCAGCATGTAAATGTAAGGTAAATGCAACATATCACTGTGCAAAAAGACGAAAAGTTCCTAGTGAAGAACGAGCTTTCCTAGCTGACTCACGTACTGACAGGAAACTGATGATTAGCAACATTGGCATAAAGACACCAAAACAGCTGCAGAAAAGGGAGAAAAGGAAACAGGCTGAACACGACAGAGCAATGAAGTTAGCGAGAAGCTGTACCAATGCACAAAGAATGACTAATACTAATTCGGAGGTGAGTTAGAGTTTGTCTCCCTTGTTATCAAAGGAAGAGTCTGAACCTTCTTCTGCGCAAGCTGCATCCTCGATTGAAGCAGCTACTTCTCAGCTGAATTTCTTGCTGGCCCTCAGAATAGACTGGCCCTTCCGTCGCTTACAAGAGCATGCGACCGCTATGGAGTTTCAGATCGAACAGCTGTAGGGATAGCATCTGCTATCCTTCAAGACATATGAGTAATCAGTGCATCGGACAAGTCAAATGTTATAGACAGAAACAAAGTTTGCGAGAACGAAAAAGAAAAAGATCGGAACTGTAGCAGCTACCAAAGGGACTAGTTTTTCAAGAGATGTACTTCGATGGGAGGAAAGCCAAGACTAGAATTCAGCAGAAGATCAGCCCAACTTACCACATCATAACTATTGAAGAACACGTGACTTTGATAGAAGACCCACATTTTAATTATATGGGCCATATAAAACGGTTAATATTCAATTTACCCCTGCGGGTACCCACTGCCGTTTCGTGTGCAAATTCTTAGTTTTCCAGTTATTTACTCTCAAAGGTAGCATTACTTTCAATTGCGCGATGTGTTCATTGGTACTGGTGCATGTGGTAATGTCTGCCGTGACGTAACATGTTCAGCACATGCGCAGATGATAGGAACTATTTCGCACAACGCACATACGTTGATTTCAAATTTCTTCCACGCCAATCAGTGACAAATTCGAAATGGAACCCGATACATCCTCTGGTTGCAAGTTATCATATTTCGACGTAATTCGCCGGGTGCATACTAATTAGGTTAGGTTAGGTTAAGTTTTGGTTAGGTTGGTTATATTTTCTGGTGTATTCTGGTTCAAAATTCGCTCATTTGCACAAGAAATGAAGGTCAGATTTGAATAAAACACATCAAACTACAACAGAAAAATCTATTCCCATATCAAAATCGACCCGCAGGGGTAAAACGAATAATTACCTATAAAACTTGCTTCAGGAAGTGCTAGAGCTATAGCTGATGGCAGTTTTTGGCATCGAACAAAATTTCTACTGATAAACTCTTAGTAATTGGCTGTGATGGTACCAATGTCAACACAGGGAGCAAAGGGGGCGAAATAAGATTTCTAGAGGAACATCTGCAGAGGCCTCTACAGTGGTTCATATGCCAACTTCATGCAAATAAACTTCCACTCAGACACTTAGTGCAACATCTGGATGGGGTCACGCATGGCCCTCAATAAATATTCTTCAGAACCCATTGGTAAAGGCCTAGAGACATGTGAACATCTGTCTCCTGTTGAATTTGAGCCCATTGATATTCAGCTGCTTATCATTGATGTTATTTTAAGCACGGACCAGCAGTACCTGTACGAAATTTGTCAAGCAGTTTCTTCTAACTAGTGTAACCCACAGCTTGCATGACGTGACCCCTGGGAGGAGGAGTCAATCCAGATGGCCTACGACGACCAATCGTATCCTGCGTTTGTACGTTCGTAATGAAGATCCCTCGTCAAAATTTAAATCACTGGTAGAATACGTTGCCAAGGTCTATACTCCAATGTGATTTATAATAAAAACCGCATCATCGTGTACTGAAGGTAGCAAACATGTGTTTGAGCTAGTGAGACGGTCAGGTATCTCAATACTGAGGTGAAAGATGTGGATCCAGTCATCAGCCGAAATGCCTACTTCGCACACTCAGAGAACTTTTTCCTCTCAATGCTGACGGACGATCGCCATCATATCAGACAACTGGAATTCCGGCGGATTTCAGGAGCCAGAATTCAGTCAGCGGGAAATCAGACTTCTGTCCGACACTTCAGAGTACCAGAGTTGAATTTCGAGGAGGAAGACTACTCGACTAGAGTCAAAATGAGAGGGTGGAGCGTCCACTCACGAAGCACATATCTCAGAAAGATCTTTTTTGCTTTATTAATCGAGTCGATCCACCAAAGTTACATTTTCAGAGGTACCCATGCCACACACAAGCTGTGGAACAAACAGTCTGTCTAGTGACAGAAGCGCAGCTGCAGTGTATGGTCAACAACAATGTGACGGATTCATACAAAACAGACTGGAAGCAAGATCAGAAATGCCAAAATTCAACATCAAAAGGCAATATACGAGTATGTGATAAGCCACCACATCACAATCCAGTAGGGTGGGAGGGTGGAAAGGTGGAATTCGAACTGCAGCCACCTCGTCGTGGTGAGTTCTAGGTAATTTGAGTGGTCTGAAATAAAACCAATTCTCAAATTAGCGAAGAGCTGCGTATTCCGTCGGGTAATTTATACTTACTGAATATTAGGGTGGAGCGAAAATTACTTTTTTTCTAGTATGAAGTTCTAATAGTGATTAAAAGTTGCATTTAGTGGACGATATATACCTGCCAAAATATGAGTTCATTTGTTTAATATTTTCAGCTGCCACCAGGGGGCTAAAGTTAACACAATTTTGGGTAAAAAGGAAAAAAATGCTTCTATTTTAGGTTTATCAAACTATTATAAAATTTTATCTAGAATTATCTAATAGTTTGATTAAGATTCTTAAATGATAAGAATTCGTTTTGTAAAAATGCCTTTTCATATGCTTAATATCTTCAGCTGCCACAAGAGGGCTGAATTTAACTTAAAAATGACAATTAAGTATGATTCTGTATTTACTTGAAAAAGGGAACAGTAATAAATTAGGATGTCTCTCCTCCTTTATACTGGCTTGAGACAGTTAAGAAACGTTATTTTGTGCCTTAGCGGAGTTACCAACCTTTCCCCAACCAACCTCCCTCTAGAAAGGGTTCTTGCTGAAGACTATTTAGTAATTTGCTTTTGTGTCAAATTTTGGCTGTTTTTTCCTTGATTCTAATGTAGCACGAATCCAACCGTCTCTGTTTGTAGGTCCGCAGACTGATCCAGCAGCGTCTGTAACGAGCTTGACGCATCTCTCTACGGCTTGTGTATGACATGGAAACTGAAATAATTCTGAATGAAGAGTAGTACCATGTTTGATGCATGATTCAATATCATCAAGAGAAACTCCTTTGGTTATCGGTGGTTCTGCTATCTGAAAATCTTGCCACATAATGAGATCTGTATAGTCTTTGGCATAAAAATTTATTTCTGGCACCTTAAAATACCTGATAACATCTGTTTCTTGAATGCATGCCCTTGCTTTTATGATACGCCGAAATCCCAACTGACGCACATGCTCCCTTTCATCAGCTATCATTGCAATGAGAATGTTTTCTTGATTTGCGTAATATGCATTTCGCTGAATGACTGAGTCATGTACTCTCCTAAGCTCTTCACGGAGATACCGGCTTCTTGCAATCATATGCCACATATGTTTAGCACCATATTGGCATAATGGTTTACGCTTTATCTGAAACCACATTGGTGCGTATACCCTAACAATGAAAGTAGCTAATTCTTGTAAATTGCCTGAAGGATTCTCTGTGCTTGCATATAACCGCAGAGTCCTGTTTGCTGTGGTAAGCCACCTTGAATGTGATATATTGCCTGGACTCTTATGACTAAGACTCTTGAGAATGTTCCACTTGATATAGCCTTGTGAATTTCAAGAAGGTATTTCTGGTCAGTACTTATGTCATCTACATCAACTTCACACATGTCCTCTTGAATTTCAATGGGTTTGAAGTTAACTATGGGAAGCTTTTCACAGTCTGAAAGTGCTCGGCCAATTTCTACTGAAAATGCTCTTGGTCCAGTAGTGGTACCATCCAAGTGATGAAACAGATGGCGCAATGGAAGTTCATTAAGGTGTAAAAGGCATATCAGCCACTGCAATGGCTTATTAAAGGCTTCTTCCAGTAATCTTATTGTGCCTCCAATACTACCAGTGTTAACCACTGTCGAATCACAGCCAACTGCAACGATGTTCCCTATATCAACATTCCTTTCTTTCAAGCAATTTACTAGCGTTGTGCAAATGTATTTAGCTTTGCCACTGGAAGGTGTCACATGTGCAAAGTACAGAGAGTGTGGTTCAGATATTATGCTGATATGCTCTTCGCGTTTGGTTCTTTTGGTGGTTAGAGCCATCACTCTCCTGGACTTGAATCATTGTTTTATCCTTTCTGCCATCAAAGTATAATCCCCGCATGGTTTTTGGCTCTCCTATCTGTTGTAGTTCCTTTCTCTGTTTTTGTCTTTCACGTCTAAGCTTACTTCTGTCTATAATATTCCCTTTGTCTTCGGGAGTAACAATTTTAAGATCTGCCAATACTGCAGAAGCAATAATAGCCCCAGCTCTGTCCGACATTTTAAATCTATCACAAGTAATTGCTATGAAGGCAGTGGCATCCGCATCTGTTGTTTCTGATATTACATATTGAGTCGAGGTTGTATCTTCCTCATTATCTTCAGATATCTCTTCTAGTTGTTGAAGTTCACTTGTCTCTGTTTTCGATTTGTAAGTTTGGACGTATTGGTTATAGTAGCACTAGTTGTTTGTGAGGATTCCAGACGTGCTTTTTCCATTTCCTTTCGATGTTCTCTTGCTTGTAATCGTCTTGTGTGTGATATGTCAATGCTTCCTTCACCATTATTCTGCGTGTTCGTTGGTCATTTAAAAAATCCTGCTCTTTTGGAGGGACTTTCTTACTCTTTTCACATGAGCATCTCCTAAACTCCTTACATTTGCAGGTGCAGATGTCAACAAAGTGCATTTTGAAGAGTTTTCAAATTCTTCAAGCTGATTTTTGTACTTAGGCTGATCCTTGCGTGACTTGTATGGCTTTAATAAGGACCTGTATTTATCATGGTACACTCGCATCATCTGTAAAACGCGTGTATGTGAAACTATTGGCAAAGAGGCCTTCTTCCAAATATTTTCTACCTTTTGGGAACTGCCTCTGCTATTTCAGAAAATGAAGGCTCCTTGTTATTCATCTGCTCCTTCACTAAATGTTTTGTGAACAGGTAATCTTTCATAATGCAGTTATAAGTTGGTAGTTGCATATCACTCATCTCACAAGGTACTTCAAATATGGCACACTTCATATGTTCTCTAGTGAAATGTTTATATTTAGTATTTGATGCCATAATATTTTTAAGAAAAATTCACAATCACAAAATATCCTGTAACATCAAAACTTATATAATTAATATATATAATATATTTTTATAAGTATATATAATATATTATATAAATATATAATATATTGTATAATAAACTAAAATTATATAATACATTATAACAAGCATTTTATAATAAAATCAATATTATCTCTATATAAATCACTTTAAAATAAAGTTTTATAATATTCCGATCATATTAAAAAACTCTCCGATCAACTGAGCGACTAGGCCTACTACCTAAGAAGACAAGTGTTAACACACTGTTCTAATGACTCACAGAAAGAAATTCCTTCACACCAAAACCCTCCCCCACAACCCTCCCCAAACCCTCCCCCACACATTCAGTGTAGTCTCAACATGACTCAGTTACTCTAAATTGTGTTAACTTCAGCTCTCTTGTGGCAGCTGAAGATATTAAAGCATATGAAAGGCATTTTTTACAAAACGAATTCTCTCATTTAAGAATCATAATCAACTATTAGATAATTCTAAGATAACATTTTATAATAGTTTGAGAAACCTAAAATAGAAGCATTTTTTTCCTTTTTACACAAAATTATGTTAACTTTAGCCCCCTGGTGGCAGCTGAAAATTTTAAACAAATGAACTCATATTTTGGCAGGCATATTTCGTCCACTAAATGCAACTTTTAATCACTATTAGAACTTCATACTAGAAAAAAAGTATTTTTCGCTCCACCCTACTGAATATACAGTGAGCCACTATTACCTTCAGAATAAAACTTCAAGTTTCTTGGGTCAGACCAAGATGAAGTAGTAGGACAATAAAATTTGAACATATTTCTTATATTAATTGATAATTTTTGCGCATTATTGGAATTTAAAAGTAGAAAAAAGATTTCTACCATATAATTTCAATCCACACTAGTGTATAGTAGAATATGAATGTTTAACGACCTGCGGAGGAAACCGCTGCTTCCTTATATGAAGGTGAAGATGGCTTCAACTTAGATTTGACGGCGATTCAAAGCTAAGTACCATGAAGCACTACTGTACTAGATTAAGAATTATTTTTTGCTTTGGATAAATTTGTATAGCTTATTTTTTACAGATGTCAACCTTTCACCGAAATCAAATATCTTATTGATTTCCATATCCCTTGAAATTTATTTGATAGCGCCAGTCCTAATTCTCCCTATTTTTAATTTAGGATTAGAATGAGTAAAAGGATGTTTACCTTGTATGTGATACGAAAACTTTTGAAATAAGTATGAAGTCAATAATAGGGAAGTGGGGCTGAAAAGAGACTTCATTTGAATAAGGTGGAAGAAGAGTTAATAGCATGCAGAAGAGAACATAACCAGGTGGAAGAGGTGGATACAAACAAAGGAGTGTGTAAGATGCATGAATAAGGATTTGTGTTGTCGAGCGAGGAAGAAACAATTCCATGGTGCAGGAAGTATGTAAAACTCTAAGACAATGGGGGAGCATCGGCTAAATAGCTATACAAAGGGTCATACAAGTTTTTATAAAGTCATATGGGGGATGGGGGTCACGTGAGATGTAAAGCAGAGGTAAACGGAAAACACTTATTTATTTGGTAGAGAAAAATAGGATACTAAGGGAAAATATAAATCCTAAAGGTCACCACTGTAGTATGAATTATAAAATTCCTACTACAGGCAGCTGATTTATATCAAGTTTGAACACATCCCATGAGGTGAAACTGCAAAAAGGCACAGTGCAATCAAAGGAAGCCAAACTAGTTAGAATTCACAGTACATAAAACGAAGAAATGGGAAAAAGAAATAAGGTATGGGAACGGTTGACTAAATTAACCAGGAATCCTGGGACGGAGAAGTTAATCTAATAAGTAGATAAAACAAGAGTTGTGCTGCTGTATGAAAAAACTTACAAGTGAGATAGTCTTTGAAGTTTACCTGGAAAGGTGTAAAATTTAATTATAAAACAAAATAAGAAGTAAAACTGGATAAGGGGTAAAAATTAGTTGAAATAAAAATGAACTATTTACAGTATGTTCTTCCTTTTTAATAAATACGAATCTACAAAATCAAGGCATTTCCAGAACGCCTAATCTTAAACTAATAGTGAAGTCTATGTCGCTTTAATGAAAACATAGCTTTATCTCAGTTTCAAATGGTCTTCTCTTGCAAATGAACTTATTCTCTTAAATATGCAGCTTTGTCCCGCTCATTCTACATCTAGATATATGAAGGCTAGATTGAATCTGATAGAAAAATTAATTAATTTCCAAGAAACTCTGTAAAAGTTGATACTTTCATGTAGAAGTCCATAGTTCTGATATTTATGGATTTGGAGAGAGAGAGAGTTACAAGGAGTTACAAGGAAAAGAAGTACCTCAAAAGGCCTTGCGGCCCATACCGAGGAGGTACCAATGGCAACGGGTGCCAGGGAAAATTTTCTACACACTCAAATAGTGTGCAAGATTTGGTCTAACCTTTTCTTGAACTGATCCACAGAGGAACTGTTCACAACTTCCGAAAGTAACCTGTTCCATGTGTCACAGATCTTATACGTAAAGTAATTCCCACACACACTAGTCCTAAACCGTTTCAAATCCAACTTCCAACCATTGTTGCGAGTTGGGTTATCATTTAAACTAAACATACTTCTAAAATCAACATCGTTCAACCCGCGTAAGAGCTTGAAAACCTCGATCAGTTGACCGCGCAGCCTCCGAGTTTCCAGCGAAAACAAGTTCAGGGCGCGTAACCGTCGATTGTAGCCCATATGCCTAACGGAAGGGATTAACTTTGTGGCCCTTGCCTGCACTCGCTCCAGCCTCTCAATATCTTTCCTGAGGGCGGGCAACCAGAACTGCACAGCATACTCCAGGTGCGGCCGAACAAGGGAATTGTACAGTGAGAGCACAATCTCCTTGTTCCGAAACTGAAATTGCCTCCTGATATAACCCAATAGTTTCTGGGCTTTCTTTTCCACCTCTACACACTGTTTCGTAAACTTAAGGTCGCTGCTAATTAGCACACCCAAGTCCTTTTCTAAATCAGTCACCTCGATATTACTACCCAACATCGAGTAGTCCGACTTGGGATTGGCGTAGCCAATGTGCATCACTTTGCATTTACCCAAGTTAAACGGCATTTGCCATTTTTCGGACCACTCTCCTATCTTACCTAGGTCCGCACGCAGTTCCTGGATCGCTTCGGACGTCCCAACATTGGCCCCAAGCTTGGTGTCATCAGCGAATTTGGCGATCCGACTGACGATGCCACCGTCGATATCATTTATGTAAATGATAAACAACAGTGGCCCCAAAACGGAACCCTGAGGAACCCCACTAGTGACCGAGGCCCAACCCGAACTAGCACCTTTAATTACCACCCTCTGCCGCCTATTCCTCAGCCAGTTTTCGATCCACCTACCTATTTCCCCACCGATACCCAGCGCGCGCACTTTCGCCATTAGCCGGCGGTGAGGTACCTTATCAAAGGCTTTCTGAAAGTCGAGATAAAGTATATCAATCGCCCTACTCTTATCGTACTCACTCAACATGACGTGGAAAAACTCGAGCAAGTTGGTGAGACACGACCTATGCCATCTAAACCCATGTTGGGAGTCCCCAAGCAGCTTGTAGGAATCCAAATGGTCAACGATCCTATCAGCTATTATCCCTTCTAATAATTTATCTACAACTGAAGTGAGACTAATGGGACGATAGTTCCCTGCACTTTCGTCATCCCCTTTCTTAAAGATAGGGGTCACGTTGGCTTCCCTCCAGTCACCAGGCACCTGGCCCATCTCCAACGATTTGTTGAAGACTGTAGCCAGGTGGGGAGCCACCTGGTCGCGCACTTCTCGCAACACTCTGGGGAGAAACTGGTCTGGCCCAGGAGCCTTAAACGCGCTCAGGTTGTCTATTCTATCGGCAACGAGAGAGAGAGAGAGAGAGAGAGAGAGAGAGAGAGAGAGAGAGAGAGAGAGAGAGAGAGAGAATTACAATGGGTTATAAGGACAAGAAGAGGCCTCAAAGACCTTTCGGTTCCTGGTTCCTGTTATTAAGCTAGTTAATTTTTTAACTATTCTAGCAGTAGTAGAAAACTGGATAGAAAAGCATAAGGCTCTCGACCCACCCTCCGCTCCCTCCCCGCCAGTGGCGGGTACGGAAAAGGGTTGGAGGAAAGACCTTGACCCTAGAAAAGTAGTCAAGAAAATTTTACAGAAAAGGGGAATAGAGAACTAGCTCTACAATTACGCTATGCACATCGTACACTAGATAGCACCGTTGTATAAACTAGTTATTAACAATATATTTATGATGATCTAATATCAACTACTTGGTATCGTCACAAAAACCTCGAACATATGGTTTTGATTTTATACAAAATATTTACAGCTCTATTTACCGAGGTACTGGTCCAACAAGGACCCCATGCTAGATCCAAAAGGATTAAGAGAGGTAAAAGTTAAACGCTCCATGTCTACACTAGAGTGTGCCACTTTTAATAAATGTTCGAAATTTTGAGGTTCAATATTCTCATGTGGTGATCCCTGCTACTTTATTAACGAATATGAAGTTTTAACCCATTCTGAAAATATTTGACCCCGGATCGGGGGCATTGAAATTTTGACCCCAGCCTGTGACGTCATCAGACCGATTTTTCATATGCATTTGGCAATAAAATCTTTATTTATTAACCGATTCGAATGACTTTGGTGTCAATTAATGCAGAATTGGAAATACTTTCTTTTTCACACCAAAACAGTAGCTTTTACTCTAAGTGTTTGGTCGAAAACTCAGGTAATCTATAAAAATTAGACAAATTTGGTGCAATACAGGAGACATTGTGGGTGTGACCGCCACCCTGAAGCATCATCTCAGATCAGCTTCGCGGCAATGAGCCCATCTGAAAAGCATAATAATAAGAAATAGGCTTATTCCGATGGGTCGGAACAATTTTGAACATGTCAAAGTTGAAATAAACCTTTCACGGAATGAAAAGTCAAAATTGTCAATGACATGATCAAAACCCCATTTTTTTTTTTAAAGCATACAAAAGTAATGTAAAAAAACATTCCTTTGAACACTCCTTGCCAGTTTATTGTCAATTCGGTTGCCGTCGAAGACCCTGAAAAAGGAGAAATTGTTAATAATAATTCATAATATTAACCCACATTAAATACTGAAAATATTTTAATGCATGAAACAGTATATAGAACACTCACCTTTTATTTTTTCAAGTAGTTTCGCAAACTGCTCTTCTTGTAGATGTCTGGAAGAAGGCGTCTTTCATTTTCAACAAGTTGAAGGAGGAAATGGCGTTGCTGTTCATTAATGGTGAGGCTCTTAGCATAATCTTCAATAAGTTTCACCCCCCCTTTCAGCCGTATCGTTTGTTACTTTCATGTCTCGCACGTAAGAAGCTAAGCGAATATAGTCCTCGTGTTTCTCCCATTCTTCTACTGGTCTTCTCAACCAATCCCCATTGGATTTAAAGAGCCTCAGAAACTACCCTGATTTTGGGCCAGCAAGGTCGGAAAGCTTGGTTCATTCACTGAGGAGAGGGAGGACTGGATGGTCAGTTTTCATGTCATAAATCTTTTTCTCTGACTTTTTTAAGACATTGGCAATCTTAGCCTTCTCTGCATTGTTGACCCTGTGTGAAAATAAGGAGTGGTATCACTTCTTCCACAAAGTACATTTGCCTATCAAGGGCTTTAAGACCTGCACCTGCCACTTCACTATGTTTTTCATAGGTTTTCAGATCGTGATATAAACTTAAATCATTAAAAGAAGAATCTGCGGCGTTGTCTGAATGTAGCCATGCTTTAGCGTAGAACAATGCATTAAAAAGACATATCTGCTCAAGCATTTTCATCATATTCTCATCGTAGCCAGCCTGGTATCCAAAAGCATACATTTTATAGGTATATAGAATTGCAGACATCCATCGTGTACGATGAGCTGCTCCTAGACGGAGCCAATGTACTCCTTTTGGGGGTACTTCACCTAAAATTTGGATTGTCAACTCAGCGCATTCCCGATAATCACCACGTTTGAATGCATTCTCAGTCAGCAAATCGGTTAATGCATCTAAGACTTCTTGCCGTTTAGACCTTAGCTTTCTGTCCTTGATTTTCAGTGTTCTGAAATCTTTCTTTTATGCTTGTGTCAACGCCTTGCCACTTTTCCTCCCGGAACTCTTTGAAAATTTCATAATCTGGTGAAGTGCTTTCTCCAAATACTTCTACAAACACACTGTTGAGTATCCGCTCATATAGGTGATGCCGACAAGCAAGCCACAATACTTTCCTACATAGATATTCTTCAAGTCTCTTTCTCTTACAGGCTCCAGTATGGCGCCCTGAGTTGGAGGTTGTAGTGTCAAAAGCAAACCCAATAACATGGCGCTCTAAGTTCCACTTTTTGATCATATCAAAAGTTTCAGTAGCCTGCGACTCGCCACTAGTATTTGGGATTTCAGGAACAGCCAACAGCTTGCCCTCTTTGGCATTTGCTTTATCTGTTATCAACTTACTGTCCCAGTGGATGACCGAGAAAGGTGGGGGAAACAAAATCCTCTTTTATTTGTCTTGATGCTTGATCCCGAACCATCTCTGCTGCACGCTTGGTAGAACTTTAAGATAAGGCCAGCTTGCTTAGATCCATTCCACAAGCAGAGGCTACTGCTGCCGTCATTGCTGTCCTCTGTCCCAAAGAGATGTTTAGGCAATCTGCCATGGAGGATACGTTTTCGGAACGAAACATTTTCTGTCTTTTGGGTGTGTTTTTAGGAACAGTGAATTCGTCACCGTTATCGTTGTAACTGCTGGACGTCGATGAAGAAGAATTGGGTTTCGATGGCGCTTCAAGTGCTTGGAATTTCTGCAGTGTCCTTTCTTTTTCTTCTCTTCAAATTTTTTGTAGCTTTCCTTCGTGTGCGGAAATTTGTACGTCAACATTTGTACGACGGAAATTTATACGCCAGCATTTGTACGACGGTAATTTAAGTATGCGCTCTACCAGACTTTTTTGACTTAAGTATGCGATCTACCCATGATAATAACCGTAACTTCATTTTTTTTATAAACATAAGCACAGGTGCCAAAAAATAAAAAATAAATAAAAGTAAACATTATTTAATACTTTGAAAATAATTTCAATTTGAAGAATTTTAAATTTTATCATGTATCACAGCGCATTAACAGGTAGGTAAATGGTTATTGAATAGGTACAGGTGGTTAGATTAGGTTAGGTTAGGTTAGGTCTAGAGATTAATGAGAAAAAACTCGCAAGATTTGTTCTCCGATTTTTTAAATGACATTCGTTAGGTTAGGTTAGGTTAGGTCTGGAGATTAATGAGAAAAACGCGCAAGATTTGTTCTCCGATTTTTTAAATGACATTCGTTAGGTTAGGTTAGGTTAGGTCTGGAGATTAATGAGAAAAAACTCGCAAGATTTGTTCTCCGATTTTTTAAATGACATTCGTTAGGTTAGGTTAGGTTAGATTAGGTTAGGTCTGGAGATTAATGAGAAAAAACTCGCAAGATTTGTTCTCCGATTTTTTAAATGACATTCGTTCTGTATATCGCTAGTTACATTTTCTCTTAAATTGATAAGCTGAAATCTAGTTTCAATTATGCATTTAATTATTGTAATATGTAATTTCATAATTTGTGATAATTTGTATTTTAACTTACCTAGTTTCAAATTCAATTTTATTAACTGATCATGAATTTCTTGCGTATAACGTATAAATTACCGTCGTACAAATGCTGGCGTATAAATTTCCGTCGTACAAATGTTGGCGTACAAATTTCCGGGTTTCGCTTTCCTTTCGTGTTATGTTTTTCACTACTTTTTTTTTCGTAACTTTTGTCAACATTTCCCAGACAATATCTTCTCTCTGTCCTTTGATCTTCGAGAAATGTTACGTCTATCATTTTTTGATTTTCATCTTTAACCTTGTCTTTTTTTATCTTATCTAAGGCGTCACTGGCCGCGATATCAAATAATTTCTCTAACTTCCTTAGAAAGTATTTTTGTTTTTGCTCAAAATTAGGTTTACCTCTGTTACGAGCTAGTGAAGAACGCGCTTTTATCAAATCTTTGAGTTTGGCTTTAGGCAGAGGATTCTTTATTGCATTTTTGGTAGGAATGCTTGCCATATCCCAGACGACCTTCACTTTCCTCAAAGCAATCGCAATCACTTCATCCTGAGAAGCATTTTGGTATTCCCCTCTAGTTAAATAAATAAACTACTTCAACACATCACCATTGGATGGCAACACACTGCCTTTACCAGTTTTTATGTCAGTCAAAAGTTTTCCAATAATAAGATCACTGGAATCATCACTGACATTTACTTCACTTCGCCTTAGTGAATAAGCATTATTATCCACAGTCTGAAAAGAAGTACAATAAAAGATCTGAAAAGAAATAAAAAAACATTAATAATTAAAATGCATTAATAACATTAATAGCTACTAATAACAGTTAATATTAATAAGTACAATAACATTAATAACTAAAGAACTTTAAATTCTGAATCAATTAACACAAGACTCATTCGAATCCGTTAATAAATAAAGATTTTATGGCCAAATACATATGAAAAATCGGTCTGATGTCGTCACAGGCTGGGATCAAAATTTCAATGCCCCCGATCCGGGGTCAAATATTATAAAGTAGCAGGGATCACCATATGAGAATATTGCACCTCAAAATTTCAAACTTTTATTAAAAGTGGCACACTCTAGTCTACACCCTTGTACTAGGGCGGGTCATACTATGCATTTTTTTTTAATCAATGGAGAGGGGTGTTCAAATGACATATTTTGGTGTATAGAACACAATTCTGAAGAAAATATTTAATTCTGATAACCCTAACCTACATCATTCTGCAGTTGATTATTAAATTGTTGATTATTTTACTATTGTAGTTACCCCAGAATATGTCTTCTCACGTTTTCTATCATGGCTGCTCACGTTATCTCTCATAGAGCATTGTTCTAACTAATTCATATAAACACACATAATGTAATTCATATAATAATAATAATATTTAAATACTCAAATAAAAAGGTGTGCCATTCCACTTAATTGTAATTATCATACAGTTTGGTATATGAAATATTTTGACGGTTTTCTGGCGCGCATAAGGCCATTTTCTGAGCCACCTTTCTCAGAGGCTAGAATGTAACGTTTCAGAACATTCTAAAACATTTTGTGAAATATTTGAAGTGACTCATGATTTATGAAGCTATTTTACCACCTCGGCTTGCAGTGAGGGGATAGATTTAGTGATTATCTACTGATATTTTTTTTGTTACTGTTCACATGTGAGTATTATTCTGTTATATTTTAGAAAAAGCTATTTCCACGCATATTATAGTGATACATTGAGCAAAATTTAATTAACAACTTTGATTTGAGCTAAAATTAGGTGGTTCATTTTTAGTACAACTGAGCAGTATGAGACCTATTTCAATGTTCTAAAGAACATTTTTAGGATGTGTTTCTTTAGTTTTTTTAGAGTACATGAACAAATTATTTGCATTACAGACAACAGATAAATTAGCATTTTATAACATTTTGAAACCAAAAAAGCATAATGTGTTTAGCATTTGCAGATAAATTTGTTCTTGCCCATTTCAGCTCTTTTTTTAACCAAGAATTTTGCGCTGAAAAGAGTTAATACCTGTCTGTAGTGGATACTTAACTGTTGTATTATTGTTTTTATTTCAGTGTGAACTCATTAAGAAAATGGCTCAAGTCAGAACAAGGACGAAATCAAGTTCTCATCTGAGTAATCTTGTTGGCACTGGCCGGGAGCTGTTGGTGTCTGAACTGCCAACTGTGAGGGATATCCTGAGGTATGGCATCTACTTGAGGAAGCAAAGTGAAGATGACAGGAGGAACTACCCAGTGGACAAGCTGGTGAGTGACATCTACCCTGGTCTGATTTGTCAGTGGAGCAAAGCTAATGCTCTTTTCAAGCCACCTGTTATCAATGAAAAAGTGACCATCATGTCCAAGCTCAAGGAGGTCTGGAATCAGGCAGTGAAGTTTTCTCTTGGGAAGGGCAAACTTGATGCCAAAGAGAGGTTCATTGTCAAGTTAGACAAGTTCTTTGATATTTTGACTTGCAAGTGTCAGATTACCAGTTGTGAGGGGGGAGGCTGTGAGGGCTGTGTTATCCAAGCCCACATTAACTGTTCCTGCAGCAGAGAAAAAGATTCCTGTGAAAGATCTTGCCTACATCAAGGGACAGAAAGAGAAGGTTGGAAGTAAGGGACCCCACCAAATAGGGGGTCCTGATCTACCAGAGCACAAGAGACAGGTGAGGACATTGAAAAGGCAGTGAATGGAAAGGAAGGCAGAGAAAAGGAGAAGGAGCAAGGAGGAAAGTGCTGCAGTAGCAGAGAAGGCAGCCAGGAAGGATGTTAAGAGATTTTTGGCAGATGGTGATGAGGATCTGGAATTGGAGAGAAGTGGTGATGCTTCCAGCATCGGTGACTTGATCAGCTGGTCAGAAGGTGTGTCAGAGCCACCTCTCACCTGCTCTCTAAGCACCTAAGAGGTGAAAAACTTCATCAACACCCCCATGGAGGTGCGCAACTGGCCTTGCCACACACAAAGCATTGAGAGGGTTGTTAAAATGGTGACTGAGGCTTCTGCTAAGTACTTCTCACAGGAAAAGAGGGATGGAGGGATCAGGGCTCAGGAGACCAGCAGGAAGCTGATGTCCAAGTCTGAGTCAAAGCAGGATTTGTGCAACCTGGCAAAGTTCAAGATGTCAGGAGAATGATCTTTGTAATTATATCCAGTGATATACATGCAGTTCACCTATTAATAAATATATGTAAAGTTGATTTGGCCTTGTCAATATAAATGATTTACCTTATATCTTTTAATATATTATAAAGGGGTTCAAAAGGGTAAAATTGGCAATTTAGAAATACAAAATGATGTAGGTTAGAGTTATCCTATCCACAAAAGAAGCTCATATTTGAATTCCCCATGTAAAAACACATAATTTAGACACCCCTGATGGTAGGATTTCCTTCAGATTCATGTTGTCACCTGAGTACGACCCGCCCTACGTACGCGCAAAGCTATCACGCCGGCAAAGTGATGAAATGCTTCTACAGAACAGAAATAAGATTTCCTACACCGTGCCCTCACCCGTCACATGCATCCAGCCATCCAAGAGAAAGAAGGGAAAAAAAGAAATCGTGACGGTAGAAACGCAACTCTATTTCACCTAATCCATGCCATGCATTTTTTTTAGTTTTTTTTGTTCGTTATGAAATTATGTATTTCTACAAAATATTTTCCTACTCTTTTCTTAGACATATTAACCAGGCAGGCATGTGTGTGAGTGTGTTTTTTGTAATTGGATGTCTGTCATGTGTATGTGTTCGCGAACTCTTTGAATGTCGCCGAGTCGTGAAAGAGAGAGAGAGAGAGAGAGGAGAGAGAGAGAGAGAGAGAGTTACAAGGAAAAGAAGTACCTCAAAAGGCCTTGCGGCCCATACCGAGGAGGTACCAATGGCAACGGGTGCCAGGTAAAATTTTCTACACCCTCAAATAGTGTGCAAGATTTGGTCTAACCTTTTCTTGAACTGATCCACAGAGGAACTGTTCACAACTTCTGAAGGTAACCTGTTCCACGTGTCACAGATCTTATAGGTAAAGTAATTCTCACACACACTAGTCCAAAACCGTTTCAAATCCAACTTCCAACCACTGTTGCGAGTTGGGTTATCATTTAAACTAAACATGCTTCTAAAATAGACATCGTTGAACCCGCGTAACAGCTTGGAAACCTCGATGAGTTGACCGCGCAGCCTCCTAGTTTCCAGCGAAAACAAGTTCAGGGCGCGTAAGCGTCGATTGTAGCCCATATGCCTAACGGAAGGGATTAATTTTGTGGCCCTCGCCTGCACTCGCTCCAGCCTCTCAATATCTTTCTTGAGGGTGGGCGACCATAACTGCACAGCATACTCCAGGTGCGGCCGAACCAAGGAATTGTACAGAGAGAGCACAATCTCTTTGTTCCGAAACTGAAATTGCCTCCTGATATAACTCAACAGCTTCTGGGCTTTCTTTTCCACCTCTACGCACTGTTTCGTAAACTTAATGTCACTGCTAATTAGCACACCAAAGTCCTTTTCGAAATTAGTCGCCTCGATATTACTCCCCAACATCGAGTAGTCCGACTTGGGATTGGCGTAGCCAATGTGCATCACTTTGCATTTACCAAAGTTAAATGGCATCTGCCATTTTTCGGACCACTCTCCTATCCTTCCAAGGTCCGCACGCAGTTCCTCGATCGCTTCGGGCGTCCCAACATTGGCCCTAAGCTTCGTGTCATCAGCGAAATTGGCGATCCCACTGACAATGCCACCATCGATATCATTTATGTAAATGATAAACAACAGTGTGTGTGTGTGTGTGAGAGAGAGAGAGAGAGAGAGAGAGAGAGAGAGGGGGGAGAGAGAGAGAGAGAGAGAGAGAGAGAGAGAGGGGGAGAGAGAGAGAGAGAGAGAGAGAGAGAGAGAGAGAGAGAGAGAGAGAGAGAGAAATTGCAGGCTAACAAAGTCCCTAAGATGTACTCTAGGCTAGCCCAAGAAGGAAGGAAAAAAGTTAGATATAGCAATGAAAAAACGAACGCTGTAAACTTGTACCATGCTTACATTTACAGACGTGTAAAGCTTTCATACATGAATAGTATTAATAGTAAAGTATATAATAAAGCTCTATCCATCCTCCGCCAGCCACTGCTGAAAGAAAATAGTGGTGAAAGAAGATTTAAAGAAATTCGAAAAAAAGAATAATGAAACAAAATAGCTTCAGAGTTTATTCACACCATGCGTATACTCATCTCATGCACTCAGTTGCGCATTAGAAGACAGCGGAAAATACAGGATAGCATGAATACTGAACTACTAATCTAATCAAGACCAACAAGATCATCAAAAACATTAAGAATTCGAAGGCTACTGGACCAGACAACTTATCTAACATACACCTTAAACACTTGGGCCCACAGGGAATACTAGCTCTCACAAATATCAGCACATATTCATACCAACACTGTATTATTCCTGACATATGGAAACAAGGTAAAATTATCACACTACTAAAACCAAACAAAAATCCAACAGAACCAGCTTCTTATAGACCCATTACTTTACTATGCACACCTTCCAAAGTAACAGAGAGACTAATCTTACAAATCACCAACCCACACATACCACTATCGCCTACTGAACATGGATTCAGACCTCACCACTCAACCACGACATTACTCACTAACCTCACGCAGCACATCATGGATGGCATCAATTCCAGACGACCAGCTCAACGTACACTATTAGCAACAATAGACATTGGTAAAGCATTTGATGCTATCACACGCTTCCCTCTCATAAACAAAATACTCAACACAAACATGCACAATAACACCAAAAGGTGGCTGAGAAACTATCTTTCAGGAGATGCTCACATGTCACATTTAATGGCAAGTCACCCAAAAAAAAGCTTTTTCCGAACGGGTCCCTCAAGGCTTTGTTCTCTCACCAACACTGTTCAACTTATACATGCATGACATTCCAACACCCATAGATAACAAGCTTACCTTATCATCATATGCAGATAACATCACTTTAACATCCACCCACAACAACATCGACACCGCTATAAATAACCTACAAACATACATAAACAGTATACAAGACTGGCTCACACACAATAGACTCAAAGTAGCGCCCACAAAATCAACCATCACCTTGCTAACAAGCAACACAAAAGAACACCAGATAACTCCACAGATTACACTAAACAACAGGACCAAAATACTTGGGGTCACAAAAACACATCATTATCTTTTGCAAACCACATTCAGGACATTAAAAACAAATGTACGTCAAGACTTAACACGCTTAGGGTACTAACAGGCACAAACTTTGGACACCAGCAGGAAACAACATCACTCATATACAAACAATATATTCGCTCAGTTATGGACTATGCTAGCCCATGCTGGGCACACATTATCTCAAACACACACACATAAACACCTTACAGACAATACAAAACAACGCACTTCGTATCACTACAGGATGTACTCAAACAACACCAATAGAACATCTGTACACAAAAAAAAATATATTGAAAGTTAGGGAACACTTAGACATAAGGGGAACACAATTCATGGTAGCGGCGACAACTAACCCACAATGCCACTACATCTACAATCATGCACCAACATCTCGCACCATTAAGGTAACACCAAAGAGACATTATAACCAAATACTCCAATCCATACCACGTCCCACAGACATCACACAGTACAGAAAACACATAAACACACACCTAATTCACAAAGCACTGACACGACTCGGTCCGAATGCGGTCCTAGGTTCGAAGCCGCCTCCCATTAGCAGGTCAGAGACCAGCCTGAGCAGATCGGATCAAGTTAACTTGCACGGTTCTGATGTGGACATCACCCCAACTTACAGACATACAGACACAGACTAGACAACTCCACAGACAACACCTGCCACCTGTGCCAGGACACACCACAAACAATTGAACACATTATAACAGACTGTACTGCTCTAGCACAACATAGAACACAACACGACACCACTAGTGCACTGAAATCTGGTCTACTCCGGAGAGGGCGATCGGTTACCTGCATGCCGCCGGTTTGCTCGATCAGGGTGGGCTGATCAGCTAACCAACAACAATAACTAATCTAATCTATGCCATGTAATTTTTTTAGGGAAATTTTTGTTTAGTTATTTATTAGTATTATTTATTATTTATTATTTATCATTATTTATTTATTTATTATTTATTATTTATCATTATTTGTTTATTTATTATTTATTATTATCATTATTATTTATTATTATTTATTTATTTATTATTTAATATTATTTATTTATTATTTATGAATTATTATTATATTTATATATTACGGTATTTATTATTATTATTTATTATTTATTATTTATTCATTTATTATTATTATTATTTTTTTATTTATTAGTTATTATTTATTTGTTTATTATATTATTATATTTATTATTTATTATTATTATTATTATTATATTTATTATTATTATTATTATTTATTATTTATTATTATTTATTTATATATCATTTTTATTATTATTTATTATTTATTATTATTTATTTATTTATTTTATTATATTTATTAATTATTATTATTTATTTATTTATTATGTATTTCGTCGTTGCATCATTTTTCGTAGCTTGCCTAGCCACCGTATCAAAGACTCATCATATATTACGTCCGATTACCCAGGTAATATTATTAATTTTTATACAATACTTATCTAGTCTATTAACCAGGTAGGTGAGTGTCTGAACGTGTTTTCTGTAAGTGGATGTCTGTCATGTGTATGTGTCTGCCAACTTTTTGAATGTCGCGAGTATTCAAGTTGGGTGTCCCGCGTGAAAGATGTTTATGCGGTAAGTGATATAATGAGTCGTTCATATTTAGTGTTGTTCCACAAAGAGAGCAGAGAAAATCTCTTTCCGTCGAGGAATATCAGTGGATGGTCCCTGTATCTATCCCCGTGTATTTGTCCCTTATGGAGAATGAAAGTGTTTCATAGGTGATTTCCTTTGTTGCTACGGCGAACTGAAGAATCTCCCACTTAGAGGTGTTTATGAGACAAGTGATCAAAAAATGAGTTGATCGTTGGTTGATCATGCTACGTGGGGCACAAAACAATCAGAAGAATCTTTCTAAAGTGGTGGGCGTGGGGAAGGAAATTTTTAAAAACATAAAGGAGCACTGGTCTAGAGGGGACCTCCAGTTGACCAGACCTACAATTTAAAAGTTCCCCACGCATAATGGGGAATAATAATAATGCATAATATGCATAATTTTTAGTTATCTTGCGATATTTATCACTATTATTGCGAAATTTGATGCACAATATTTAAAACTAAGGTTCTACTTTAACTAAGTAGCTTTCCTGGAGATGAGTATTACTGTTTGGAGGTTTTGACTCTAAAGAGAGAGAGAGAGAGAGAGAGAGAGAGAGAGAGTTACAGAATTACAGGTTAACAAAGACCCTAAGATCCAGTTTAGGCTCGCCCAAGAAGGTGGTAGGGAAAATAAAGGAAAAATAAAGAAAAGCAAATGAAAATAAAGAATATTGAAAATTTATTCCATACTTACTATTAAAGCTTTCACCCAGGAATAGTCGTAATAGTAACGTTAGAACAGAGAAAGCTCTCTCACTTCTCCTCCAGCCTCTGCTAACAGAAAATATCATAGTAGTGAAAGAAGATTTATAGGAAAGAGAGAAAAATATAATGAAGAGAAAAGCTTCAGAGTTCATTCACACCTTGCGTACACTTATCTCGTGTACTCACTTACGCATTAGAGGACAGCGATAAATAAAGGAGAGCATAAATACTAAGCTACTCAATCTAGTCTGCACCATGCATTTTTTATAAGGATTTTTTTTTATTTACTTATTATGTACAAGAAGTCATTATTTCATCCTTGCAACATTTTTCCGTTGCGTACCAAAGCCATTGTGCTGATGAAACTCGCTTTTAAAAACCTACTATTTTCATTACCATCTTTCGCAACTGAATTTCTTATTCTATTTCTACTACTAATGCCAAAAAACCTTGGTTTAACTTTACTTGTTCTAATGCTATCCGCAGCAGAGCGGAGGCTTTCAGAAGGTAGCTTCACCATCCAACTACTGGCTCTTACTCAGCTTATATTTTTGTCCGGAATCGTGCAAAATCTGATCTTCAACTCGCCAAAAATTCATTCATCAGACAAAAATGTGAAGACCTATCAAATTCTAATTCTTCTCGTTCTTTCTGACATCTAGCTAAGAACTTCTTCAACAACTTTACTTCCTCTTCTTTCTCTCCTCTTTTCCATCCCGACGGTTCAGTTGCTCTCTTCTCGTGACAAAGCGGAACTCTTCGCTCAGACTTTCGCTTCCAACTCAACCATGGACAATTCCGGTGCTGTTCCTCCATCTCCTCCTCCCTCTGACTTTATTGTGTCTGAAATTAGACTCTCTTCGAAAGATGTTTTTTCTGCCCTATCTGGGCTCAACTCTAGGAAGGCGTGCGGTCCTGATGGTGTTTCTCCTGTTGTTCTTAAGAACTGTGCTTCAGTGCTAGGCATACTCTTTCATCTTTGTCTCTTACCTGGTACTTTTCCTTCCTGCTGGAAGTTTGCTTTCATTCAGCCTGTCCCAAAGAGGGGTGACCGCTCTCAATCCTCCAACTATTGTCCAATTGTGTTCATTTCTTGCCTTTCTAAAGTTTATGAATCTCTCTTTAATAGGAAGATTCTTAAACACCTTTCTTTTCACAATCTTCTTTCAGATTGTCAATATGGGTTCCGGAAGGGACACTCGATTGAGGATCTTCTTGCATATCTCTCTGACGCTTTAATAGATACAGTATATCGAGCTTCGATGTCAGATTAAAAGATCAGTTAGGAATGCAAAGCGTAATTTAGAGATACTTATAGCTGCGGATAGTAAACAGAACCCAAAAAAGTTTTTCGATTATGTGAATAAACGTAAGCCGATAAAAGATAATATAGGCCGTCTCGTGGACGTTAATGGCGCTTTGGCTTCCGACGTTCAGGCGATGGCGGGTATTTTTAATAACTTTTTGCGGCAGTTTTTACCGTAGAAGACGTCAATAATGTCCCCGATGCGGGCGATATCGTTCCATTTAGCAGCGAGACTATTTTGGAAGAAATACCTGTTTACGTGGGTGAGATTGCGCATTATATCGATAGGCTAAAAGTTAGCAAGGTTTCACGCCCTGACGCGTTTTATCCTATACATCTAAAAGCTTTGAAAGACGTTATCGTAGGCCCCTTAACGAAGATTTTTAATCAGTCACTGGAAATGGGGATTATTCCTGAAGACTTCAAATTAGCTAACGTCACGCCCATTTTTAAAAAAGCGACCGCACAGTAGCTAGCAATTATAGGCCCATTAGCTTAACGTCAATTGTCGGTAAACTTTTGGAATCCGTAGTTAGGGGTCGTATCATCGATGACTTAGAAAGTCGCGATTTGATTAATAGTAGTCAGCATGGGTTTCGACGCCATAGATCTTCTTTAACTAATTTGTTAGAATTTTATAACGAAATAGTTCACGAATACGATAGGCATAGAGCGGCTGACGTTATTTATTTAGATATTAAAAAACATTCGATACACTTCCGCACAGAAGATTAATTGCGAAGGTTAAAGCGCACGGTATACACGGTCAGGTAGCTAACTGGTTAGAAGAATGGCTTCGTACTCAGAGACAGAGGGTCGTTGTTAATGGTAGTGAATCGGGGTGGTTGGATGTAGGTAGAGGTGTCCCACAGGATTCAGTGTTAGGCCTATTGCTATTCGTAATTTACATTATCGACATAGATGTAGCATTGACTAGTAACGCGTCAAAATTCGCAGACGATACTAAAAATAGGCGGTAAGGTGGTTAACGAGGACGATAGAAATAAGCTCCAAGACCGATGTAAATAGGATTATGAAGTGGACAGATAAGTGGCAGATGCAATTTAACGTAGACAAATGTAAAGTTTTGCATATAGGTTCTCGTAACAATAATTACATGTACACGATGGATGATAGAGAGTTAGCGAGCGTTGACGAGGAAGTAGATTTAGGCGTACGCGTATCTAAGGATTTAAAAGTTAGGAACCAGTGCCTGGAGTCTTGCGCAAAAGCTAATAGGATGTTGGGTTTCATAGCGCGTAATTTCGAATTTAAATCGAAGTATATTATATTGCCCCTTTACAAGTCCCTAGTGAGGCCTCATTTAGAATATACCTTTCAGTTTTGGTGCCCGTATTTGCGTGAGGATATTGATAGGTTAGAAAGGGTTCAGCGTCGCGCCAAGAAACTAATTCCGTCATTGCGCAACAAGCCTTATGAAGATAGAATTAAAGAGTTAGACTTGCACTCACTCGAAACTTGGAGATTGATGGGGGAGCTTATTGAAATTTTCAAAATCGTTAATAAAATTGATAACGTAAATTTTGATAAACTGTTCACTTTCGATAATAGCAATACTCGTAATAACAGATTTAAGTTGCGTGGTAGACGTTTCATTACTAATATCGCTAAAAACTTCTTTACGTTTAAAGTAATTGATAAATGGAATAATCTTCCCGCGTCAGTCGTGAACTCTACCAGCGTTAATGTGTTTAAGAACCGTTTAGATAGGCATTTTAAAAATATTAACGTTGTTTAATATAATAATAAAACAATCAGTAACAGGAGCTCTGGGGCTGGTGATCGGGGATGAGTCTGTTGACGACTAATGCCAGCTTGTGACATACCAGCGGGTGATATGCCAGCAAAAAAAAAAAAAAAAATTAGACTAACACGAACTTAGATGTAGCTCGTAGCGTAAACTAACCCACTTTTTGTTATTTTTTCCCCTCTCCTTATTTGCATTTCTGTAACTCTTCACTGCATATCTGTAGTTTGCATGGTATGATAGTGTTTGAGTTAAGAATGTGTTGCATGGTTTGTAATGCGTTCTTATCTTACTTCTTTTCATCTTCCACCCCTTTCCGGCTGAGTGGGCTGCGTCCTCTACCTCCCTATGGAGTGGAGGACCGGTCTGCAACAGCTGGAAGTATTCTCTTCGACTATCTTTCCGACTTGTCAGCAGTGGCCGGCGGATGATGATGGTGTCTTTCTTTCTCTTTTTCTGAATGAATTTTAACCCACGAGTGATAGGTTTTGCTACTTACTTAACCCATATTCTCTTCTTTTAACCCCTTACTTTCTTCTTTCTCTCGGGCTAACCTTAGAGTGGATCTTAGGGTCTTTGTTAACCTTAGCTTCTGTAGATCTGTAGATCTTTCTTTCGGGATTTCGATGAAACTTTTGCCATGGCGCTTTACATACCGAAAGCTTATGATAGAGTCTGGCACAAATCTTTAATTTCGAAACAGAATTCCTTCGGTTTTTATCCTTCTATCCGTGCCTTCATCTCTAATTTTTTTTCTGGACGATCTATAGCTGTGATTGTAGATGGCGACTGTTCTTCTCCTAAAGCTATTAGCAGTGGTGTTCCTCAGGGTTCTGTCCTGTCACCCACTCTTTTTCTTTTATTTATTAATGATCTTTTAATTCGCATTTCCTCTCCTATTCACTCCTATGCCGATGATTCCACTCTTCACTTCTCCACTGCTTCCCAAAGCGTCCCTCTCCCCAGTCACAGCTATTATGGAGCACGTGACCTCTGATCTTTCTGCTATTTCTAATTGGGGTCTTGTGGCTTTCAATGCGTCAAAAACTCAGTTCCTCCATCTGTCTACTCGTCACAAACTTCCACACGACTCTCCCATTAATTTCAACAACACACAACTCAATCCTTCCTCTTCTCTTAATATTCTTGGCATTTCCTTTTCTCGTGATCTTTCCTGGAAAGTTCACATATATTCACATATACTCTCTTTCCAAAACAGCTTCAAAGAGATTAGGTGTGCTGTACCGCCTCCGCGGTTTCTTCACCCCCACACAGTTGCTGTCTCTGTACAGGGGCTTGTGTGCCCCTGTATGGAGTATGCTTCACGTGTATAGGGTGGCTGAACCCACACAGCCGTACTTGACCGGGCGGAATCGAAAGCTTCTCATGTGATCAATTTCCCGCCTCCCTCTTTACTATCGCTATTACAACGGACACTGCTCTTCCTAATTCTAACTGCATGCCTCCTCTATTAAGGAGAGCACGCAGAACCAAACTTTCTATACGTTCTCACAACTTTTCTGTCCAACTTTCTAACGCAAGGGTTAATCGGTATTTTCAATCTTTCATCTACTCAATCGGTCAACTCTGGAACAATCTTCCTCAATCGATCTTCCCCCATGTCTATAACCTCCAATCTTTCAAACGCAGAGTCTAGGCATCTGCAGAACCCTGGACCTTGATCTTGTCTTTCTTCTTCTTTTAGGGGGGGGGCGCTTTTTCTGCCGTTGCCCTTGGTCCCTCTTTCCTGCATAAAAAAAATGATAAAGGAACACCGTTCTACTGATCCATATCTGGATCAGTACACACCAAAAAAAGTGTACATCATAAAAATGATTTCCCTTCCCCTTTTTCAAAAAAGATTTAATATGTTGTAATTTTATATTGCGTTCCTCGCATGGGAATTACTTTGACAAGAAAGCATTGATCTATAGGCACCTTCTGCTGGCTAGAAATTTTCCGAGACTACGTATGCATTTTCTCTCTTTTTTCTTACTAAATTCTGTTACACACAATTTAAAACTAAAATTCTGCTCTAGCAAAGTAGCTTACTAGAAAATGAATGTGTCCATTTGAAGGTTTTGACTCTCGAACATTCTCATCAAGCTTCCCATCATCTGAGACCCACCAGTACTCTGAAACCAGCCCAGATCAGCGCTCCTACTAAATTTATTACCATCCTAACTGTGCCTTCCTCAAGCAGCTCCCTTTCGATAATGAAAAATAAGGAAGGGGCAAAAGAAAGAAAGGGGGTAGAAGAGTGGCTCCCCAAAATAATTGAATATAGCTATTCACAATTTTTGACTCCCAAAAATTCCTATCTATTAGAAACACGTAAATAAAATTTTTAAAAAGTAAATAAAGGTTATCATTTGAGAACTCCCAGTGCTCAGATACCAGCCATGACCAGCGCCTCCGACTACTCTAGGATTTATCTGGGTCCCAACAATAGCAGCTAGAGGTCGGAGGTGGGAGTCAAATCCAGGTCTTTCAGACTCCGGGTCCAATTTCCAGCGAAACAAGCCTCTTTCTCCCTAAAGTAATGAGTGGAAAGGGCCAGAAACTGGCATAGCGCTCAGGCCAATTACTGCGGTCCATTCCGTTAATTTCCAGATTAATATTACCAGCACCACCGGGAGTTCACTTCCCTGACCATTTCCTTTACAGGGAAACGCTCTCTCGCCCCCAAAATTTAAATTCAGACGCCGCCGTTTTCGTTCTGACGGAAATGTGACGTTATATAAAAGGTGCCATATTACAGTATTTACATTATATACATACAGTAACTTCTCGCATAACACGTTTTCGCTGTAACACGATTCATTCATCAGTTTAGGAACACTTTTCGCTGAACAGGGTTGATAACTTTATTCTCGTTATAACAGTTGAGAAAGGCAAGTAGTCCTTGAGAAGCTGCGCGTTTGGCCGGCAGCACGCAGGAAATACGTTTATCTGTAGTAACTCTACGCGGTGTCTCTTCTGCTCAGTTATCAGCCCGGCCGCCATCTTATTTGTGTGCTCGTGCAACAGCTTGGTAAACTATTAATTATATTGTGATTTATCTGTCATCCAATATTAACCATGAGTAAAAAGCGGCCATTAAGTGATAGCAGGGTGTCTTAAAAGTCACTCCCTATTTTTAAATTCTTATTGCTCCTAAACGAAAAGGGACATGAAAACATTTCTTTAACTGAAGTGAAGAATATTTTTTGCTGTTTACTTTACTGCAAAATTGAAAAGCTTTAATACAAAGTTAAAGTTCAACTAGGCTCCAGCATTGTCAACACACTTCTGTAACTTGGGTGGGAAAATGATGGAGAATTGCTGCTCATGCAAGATGGGGCTCCACCACATTTTGCATTAACTGTTCGTGCCTGGTTAGATAACCACTTTTCCAGACGGTGGTTAGGTCGTCGAGGGCCACCGGAATGGCCTGCTCGAAGTCCAGATTTAACGCCATGTGACTTCTTTCTGTGGGACTCGGCCAAAAAAGAAGTGTACAAATCAAAACCAACGACCATTGATGAACTTGAAAACAAAATTTGTGATGTTCTTGGTAATGTAGCACTTGACTTCTTGAGAAAATATGTTGAAAATTTAGCGGTAAAGTTACAGAAGTGTGTGGACAATGCTGGAGCCTACGTCGAACTTTAACTTTTTATGAAAGCGTTTCAATTTTGTAATAAAGTAAACGGTAATAAATAAGCCTCATTTCAGTTAAAGAAATGTTTTCATACCCCTTTTCGTTTAGGAGCAATAAGAATTTAAAAATAGGGAGCGACTTTTCAGATACCCTGTATATCATTGGAGGTAAAATTAGATGCCATTGAAAGATTTGAAAAAGGCGAACATGTACGTAAATAAAACTTTTTTTGCATTTAATGTTTAATTTTATAAATTTAATACAATAATGTATACATAATATATAATGCACAACACATACTGTAATACATAAGAAATATAGTGTTGCATGGTGTGCTCTCTTTCTGCCTCTGTTTCTCCCTCACTTGCACCTCACTCTTATATTACATTATTTCTTATGGAAAAATTAGTTTCGCACAACACGTTTTCGTTTAACAATTAATTTTCAGGAACACAACTACCGTGTTAAGGGAGGAATCACTATATATATATATATACACACACGAGGGTTGTTCGAAGCGTAAGTTTACAAGGTTAATTACTGCAGCATTCTACATAGTACAATAATGTTGTTGGTAGTACAATATTTTGTTAGGCATGTGTGTGGCAACACTCTAAAGTGGCAACATCCGGGGTCACCGCGAACCAAAAACTTCAGATTCACCATCAGCTGGTAAGGTGAAGGCAACGATTTTTTGGGACCATCAAGGCATTTTGCATGTTGAATTCGTACAAAAAACGGACGACAATAAATGCCACTTCTTATTGTGAAACTTTACAGCCACTCCGCACGGCTATCAGAAGGAAACATCCCGGGTTGTTTACTACAGGTACATTTTCATTGTTCTTGCATGACAATGCACGCCCTCACACTGCAAATCAAACACGCGAACTTTTGGAATCGTTCCATTGGGAAGTCATGGATCATCACCCCCATAGTCTTGACCTTCCACCAAGCGACTTCCATTTGTTTTCAGCACTAAAGGAACACCTCGGAGGTAAACAACTTCAAAACGATTCTGATGCAGAAGCGGCCGTACGAAACTGGTTATAAACTAAAGATCCTACATTTTACTCGACCGGCATCGGAAAGATAGTCCCACGCTACAACAAATGTTTGAATCTGTTTGGTGATTATGTAGAAAAGTAATAATAAGTTGTTGAAATACTTGTAATAATGACTTGCCTTGTAATAAAAGTTTCTTCAAAACACCTTATGAACTTGCTTTTTGAACAACCCTTGTATACACACACACACACACACACACACACACACGAGTGTGTGTCTATATATATATATATATATATATGTATATATATATATATATATTTATCCATTCACCCTTGACGGTGTCATTTGTTACCATTAAAGCCATGCCCACTAGGGCATATCATACTCTGGGTTCAGGGTTGAAATTTTGGAAAAACAAAGTGGCTAATATGTATTCCTATGTAAAAATTAATTCTAAGATGGGTTTATTATTTGCAACTTTTCCGAAAAATCTCATTTTCATGGTCAAAATCGCGATTTTCTGATTTGAAGGTTGCCTAACGCAGCCTCAGGGCACCCAAACCAAAGCGCATAGCTGTTCTGCATATGATTTAGTCTAAAAGCTGCTTTTCTGACCTCATCCTTGCTTTCTTGCGTGTTTCAACACCTCTGGGTGCTGAAAAAATGTATAGATTTCACGTAAAACTTAAGAATTGTAAGTTTTTCTTCAAAGAATAGGCGCGGCTCACCAGCTCTACTCTGATCGAGAAGCGGGAGACTTGCCACCGCCACGTGTAGGTTTACACGCCTGTTCTTCCTGGATCCCTGAAAAGCGTGGCCTCATAAGATCTTATATTATGATCTTATGAGGACTTTCAGCTCTTATGAGCATTAACGATGGCTTCAGCCTCTTCATCAGCCACTCGAACCTGAAAAGCTCTTAAGTATGTCCTGCTTCGACCTGAACACTGGGAGCATTTCTCGATGGTCTATCCTGGCTCTCACCCACCCATCTCTCCTCTCGTGACCGTACATAGCTTGAGAAGCAGTTGAGAATTCCTGTACAGCTCCCTCGCAGGACTGAGTATAAACAAAGAAAGCGTCCACTTTGAGTGGAGTTTTCCTGAGATCCTCGAGCTCAGTCAAGGTCATCTTGCAGGTGAAAATAGGCTCGTAAATATTCCCTGAGTCCTAGTTGATGAAATCGTCAGGTGAAGTGGCTTGCAGATTGACTTTAGGATTTTTATGGGACCTCACTCTCGTATCACCAAAGTCTCTTCTTTCTTTGATCTTCTCTATCTGGCTCACAGCAAAAGCTCTCTGATGCTCATCCTCACTGCACAGGAATGAAGCCAGGATGTTCTCAGGATGCGCGTGATAAGCTCCTCTTATCACTGCAGCAGAGATGATGTTCCTGACCTCGGTAGTCTGGTACCTCAGCAGCCTCAGGCTTGAAAAAACGTGTGCAGGACCAAATTTGAGGTGGTGCTTCACTTTGATGTCGTAGTACATTTTGAAGTAGAAGTTAAGGCAGAACTTCACGAGGATCTCGAGCCTCCTCAACACCTCCCCCTTCAGTCCGTGCTCTCTCATCCACAACAGCAAGATGGCCTCTGCAGTAGTGAGCCGCCTGGATTGGTTCAGAGGTCCGCACTTGAGACCAGCCAACTGTGGACTGAGACTTCCAGACTTGATGGCTTTGATCAGAAGATAGCAGTTGTGCTGGTCTGTGGAGAGAGATTTGACTATCTCTACTGGCAGCTCTATGATATCTTCAGTTCCTTCCACTGGTTTGAAGTTGAAGTTGACCTCAAGTTCATTCACTTTCTCAAGAAGTTTTCCAATAGGCCCACTGAAGCCTGACCGGGGAGTTACAGGGCCGTCCAGCTTGATGATTAAGTGCCTCAAGGGGAGCTCGTTCACATGGAGCTGACAGATCATCCAGTGGCACTTGCGACCCAGCATCTTCTCCAATAGGGCTATGGCGCCTCCAGACCACCCCGTGTTGGTGTTGGTAGAGTCTCCTCCAATCATTACAAGGCTCTCGTCAGCTCCGTGATCCAGAAGCCACTCATGCAGGCCCTGAGCGATCTTATGAGCAGGCTTTTCTCCTTCCTCAGGTTCCTCGGGAGTGAAATGGAAGAGGTACTTTCCTTGAGGCTCCCAAGTGATAGTGTAATGCTCCTCGATCACTTTGCCAGGATGAAATCTCCCTGTCACTTCGTCATATTTCAACACCTTTGTGTTCCTATCCTGCTTACCATCAAAGAATATCCCAGAGATCTCCTCCTCTGACCTCTGCGTGAGAGCTTCAACTGATGAAGCCATTACTTCCTCCTTGGCCCTCCAGACTTTTATGCCATCTATGGCCAAGTAAGCCTTGTCTTTGGAAAGATGACCGGCCTTGATGAGGTCGTTGAGGAAGCCAGTGGCAACTGCAGCTTCCGGAACATTTGCCACCTGTACCTCAAAGCTGCTGAAGCTGTCCCTTGGATCTTCATGTAGTTTCGTGTAGCAGAAGTTGGAGTTTCGGCAGGTACTTCAGCGGGAACGTCCATAGGAGCTTCAGTAGCCTCAGCATTGCTCAGAGCCATCTATTGAGGGAATGTTGAACTTCACCTTCTGCGTCCAAATGGTTACAAAGATTCAAATGGAGTAGATTTTTTTCTTATGTATGTATGTATTAAACCTGTGTAAGAGTTAAGCAAAGTTAATGCGTCTAAATGGCAACAAATTACGACAAAGGGTTAAAAATATGAGGTTGTGTTCAACTGAATATTCGGTATTTCAACATAGAACAGAAAACCGCAATTTTGAACATGATAACGCGATTTTTGGGAAAAGTTGCAGAAAAGAAACCCCTCTTAGAATTAAATTTTACATAAAAGTACATATTAGCCAGAGTGAAATTCGGACTCGGAAAAGTATGGTATGCTCTAATGACCACAGTGTTAATTTCTTCGACCTGATTGGTTATATTAGGTTAGAAAGAGTTCCATTACATGATGAGTGGAAATACACTTATTTCGTAGTAACTAGGAAACAGTTTTTGCACTCAAGATTTTCAGTAAAAAAATATATAAATATTTCATGGGATACTAAACTAAACAAAATTCAGATATCGGTTTTTCAAACACATTTGTCTTGCAGCAGTTTGTCTGAAAGGGGCATACATCTGTGTGTGTGTGTGCGTGTGTGTGTGTGTGCGTGTGCGGGCGCTCATAGGCAACTGGGCATACGTGTAATTGAGTGTGTGATAATTCACAGGTGAAGAAGATAAGTTGTTTTGTGAGGTAACACTTTTGGTACCGCGAAACATTAAAAAAATTCTCTAAAACTAGAAAATTTTCACTTTCTTTAAGATGACATGTTGACTCTGATTAGGTTTGGTTCCGCTAGGTTAGGTTTTTCTTTTTTATGCAGGAAGGAGGGGCCAAGAGCGAATGCCAGAAAAACGACCACTCATAGAAGAAAAAGAAAGCCAAAATCAAGGTCCAAAGTTTTTGAGATGCCTGGACACTCTGTGTTTGAAATATCGGAGGTCAGAGACAGGGATAAACATCGATTGAGAAAGACTGTTCTAGAGTTTACCGGTTTAGTAGACGAAAGATTGAAAATACAGATTAACCCTTGCGTTAAAGAGTTAGACAGAAAAGGAATGAGAATGTGTCGAAAACCTGGTACTGCGTGCTTTCATTAAAGGAGAAGACATGCAATTAGAAAGTTCAGAAGAGCAATGTCCCTTATAATAGCGATGGTAAAGGAAGAGTGAAGCAACATTGCGGCGAAGAGAGAGGGATTGAAGACAGTCATTAAGAGACGGGGAATTGATAAGGGTACACCGGATAAGCCGGATATCAGGACGGATACTGGATAATTAAAATATTCTTAAATCCCCCAACATTGATTCTTCAATACTTAAGGCAGCATTTCTTTATGTTTCTATGAAAGTACCAGTATCACAAGTTAATCTGTTTTCTCGAGTGGAACTGGGTTATTTGTTTTGTTCCAATACTCTTTCTATACTACTGTATTTTATAGTTACCCATAATGCTAAGGGAATGGTAAAACGAGTTAAAGACAACATCACCATTTTTCCCCTCCAGCGTTGCTACGTCCACGGAAAATTCTGAATTTCAACAGAAACTTTGATGGAAAACAGAATTTAAGATATTTTCAAAAAAATCTTTCGACAATTAAGAAAATCTATAGAAATATATAAACAATAATATATTAACAATAAAAAAGAAAGTCACAATAGACAAATTTTGTCTGTGATTTAATTCATTTACTTAATATCCGGCTATCCGGCCAGATAGGACAAATATCTGACCGGATACCGGATACCGGATAATTGCCAATATCCGGCCGCAAATCTTATTCGGTGCACCCCTAAAAATTGATAAGACGAAAAACCTTTGATTCCTCCTGGTCAAGTAGATTTGTGTGGGTTGAGCCACTCCAAACATAAGAAGAGTACTCCATACAGGGACGAACAAGTCCCCTGTGCAGAGATAGCAACTGAATAGGGTTTAAGAAACTGTGGAGGCGAGTAGTATGACCGCAAAATGTTAGAGTGCAATGCAATTGCAAATGTTGATCAATGTTGCAAAGGGGGAGGGGAATGTTGCAAGAGGTTATGTAACAAGGGGGAGGGGTTATCCCCCAAGCTGCAATGAAGGGGAACTCCCCCAGCAAGCTGGGAGAGTCCACCTAACCTCTTTGGGGGTGAAGGTGGGACGGCCTCACCTAACCTAAGAGAGGGTCTTTGGGGGAGAAGTGGGACGACCTCACCCCACAAAGGGGTATACCTAACCTAAGAGAGAAAGGAGAAGGAGAGAGGAGTATTCGCTTGGCTCCTGCCAAGCGCATACTGAAAGTTCATCCCAGCGCTTGCTGTCTTATAAGGTCCTAATCCGCCAGTTGGCGTAGAAGCCAGTGCCTCCAGGCATTATCAGCCAGTTGGCTCAGTGTATACATCGTTTGGACAGCCAAGAAACGCACACAAACGCACGTACACCCCCGACTATACGGCCATAAACCCCTATTATTACCCATACGATTATATGCACGAATACATGCACCGGGTTAGAGACCCGGTGACGGCGCACAGGCGCACAGCAATCTTTCCACACAAACCGTTGCAAGATAAATGGGAACCCTGGTATCCTAGTGGTTAAGACGCTAGGCTACTGGATTACCCGTTAAACTGTAGGTCTAAGGTTGAGGCTAAAGCTAGACCTTTGTCAGAATGAACAATTCGGGAGGAAGCTAACGAACGGTTAATCAAAGGAAAGCATATATATATATATATATATATATATATATATATACATATATATATATATATATGTGTGTGTGTGTGTGTGTGCGTACAGTTCCGGAATAAAGTTCATCTAAAAAATTGTGAAAACTAAAAAATTACTAATGACTACAAGAAGCGTACACAAAAGAGCCAAAATTTATAATTAGCAATCACGTCAAATTGTATTAATTCACATTAATTCCATTTATTACATAACTCAAGCAAATCTCTAGGAATTTATCGCACATTTATGCCTGATTTCTGAATATAGAGGGGGCGGAATAAGGCGGTTTACGAGAATAACGGAATCACCGTGTGAAAAATAATATTTATCATGAGTATATATGATAAAAAAAGAAATAAAAATAATAATAGCATAAGAAATACGAACGAGAAATATATATATAATCAAAAAATACTAATACACAAAACGCTGGTGTATAATCAACAACATGTTTGTACAGAAAAAAAAAATGTGTATATATACACAATTATATTAGATAACGTTCTGAAAATTGCGGAATGGAAAGCTGTATTATTCTCGTCATGCTTGAATTAATAAGGTGATGTTAATATACAGTATATATATATATATATATATATATATATACACGACTATTACAGATTTATCCTTTAAAAATAAAATTTGAATCACCTGTTCTACCAGCGAGCTTTAGTGGCGCCATTTTAGTGAAACCGAAAGATAATATTGGACTTAAAATCTCGATAATAAACTTCTCTTCGCTGGAATCTTCTTTCTATTCTCTCGACGTCATAAACTTTATAATGCGTACCCCTCCCACCCATCTCTGTTAATTTTTTCAAAATTATTTTCCAGTTTCAGACGATTTATTTTTCAGAGGAATTAGCCATAGACATCTACAGAATACAGAGTTTATTGTACCGCCGATCTCCCGTCACGGCCAGTTAATTTTTTTAAAAGTTATTTTAGATGGGCTGTAAATCCCTTCATATATATATATATATATATATTGTCACAATTGAGGCCATAAAAATGGGTATCTATCACACGCGATCTCTGGACGTCATAAAGTTTAAACTCAGACGTTTATCGTAAGGATGCCCGCCCGTCACGGGCAGTTAATTTTTCAAATTTATTTTCCACCTATCTCTCTCTCTCTCTCTCTCTCTCTCTCTCTCTCTCTCTCTCTCTCTCTCTCTCTACGTTTCTGGAAGATATCTATGGAAGGGCAAGATATATTTGACACGCCCCAGATTTCACGGGATATCCAATTGCAACCAAATGGGCGGGGCCCTATGACCTCTGGTTGGTGGATGGCAGCACTCAGACGTTAAGCCCACGCAAATTTCTCCGACGGCCAATAGGAAATTCGCGATTCGGGTATTGTGACTGTTTAAAATTAAGACCGCGTATATAAAAGGGGGAATTTTCATCTAGAATCCTCATCAGTTGCATTATCAGTGAGTACTACAGAAATTTCTCGTCATGAGTCAATCACAGCAGCTTTACATCTCCCCGGAATTGTTTGAAGATAAAGATTTCTATGCAGTGGCTGCGATCCATCTTTTCGAGGCGAGAGCAGAATGAACTTCTCTCCACACAAAGCATTGCAGAAATTTGCGATAGAATGCAAGAGCCAACGGATACATCATTTGAAATGTGAGTAAATAAATTAATTTGTGATTGGGCTATATACGTCGGTTCACTCATTCAGTTCATTCAGTATTCAGTTAAATAATTTATAAAAAGCCATAATAAATGCGTTTTGAAAAACTAGTTTGTGATTTATTCTCGGGCTTTATACAGTACATCATATAATTCAGTTATAAAAAGCCGTAATAAAACGAAGTGAAAGGATATCAGCCCAGAGGTCGAGGCCCGGTCTCTCTCTCTCTCTCTCTCTCTCTCTATATATATATATATATATATATATATATATATATATTTCAACTGCAATGAACACGCAGTATAATTAACGTAAAGAACGACGCTTGTATAGAAGAATATTCCGCGTAAGATGAGGAGGGAGAACGAACAAATGTTCGTTCTCCCTCCTCATCTTGCGCGGAATATTACTCTATACAAGCGTCGTTCTTTACGTTAATTATACTGCGTGTTCTTTGGAGTTGAAATGTATATATATGTCCGGCATGCGGAAGGTGCCCCCCTCGGGGCATTGGTTTCTGCGCGTATGGAGGAGAATTACGACTTCTGATCGAGTGAGGACCATGGTGTAGTGGTTATCATATCTGACCGGCAATCGGAAGATCCCGGGTTCGATTCCCGGGTGGTTACCTCATTTTTCATTTGTTCGTTCTCCCTCCTCATCTTGCGCGGAATATCCTTCTATACAAGCGTCCTTCTTTACGTTGATATATATATATATATATATATATATATATATATATATATTAGGATAAAAACGAAGACGTAGAGCAAAAAAGTCATTATATTTGGCTGCAGCCGACGGGCAACTCTACCCATTTTCAAGGCCTACTAAATAAAAGCTAAAATTAATACATGACAAAAAAATAATTAAATGTCGAGAGCTAAAACTAATCTAGAGTACAAAATTAAAACTGTTCAAGAATAAAAATTAAAATTACAAAGCAGAAACAGTCATAAGCCAAAATCAAATCGAAAGTAAAAATTATATAAATGACAAAAATATACGAGTAATAAAAATAAAACTTAAAACTATGTTCCTCGGTGTGTATTTTGGTGAAAAACAATAGGTTTTTAATTATTGCCCATTCTTTCTTTCCTTCTTGGTTATTTCGGCATATACAGGGTAAGTCAAAAGTCTCCATACATAGGCAAAATGGTCATGATAAATAAATGATTATTAATTTTAAATTTTTTTGCAGGTGATGTGCTGAGATGCCTTTGTCCCAAGAAGAACGTATAGAGATCATTCTTCTGGCAGGATCAGGAAGCTGTCGCAAGGTTGCCGAGGATTTTAACAGGAGACACGCCCCCGGCACGCACATCACACACGACACCGTTGCCAAACTCATTGCGAAGTTCAAGAAGACTGGAAGTGTTGCAGACCAACCGAGAAGTGGCCGTCCACGAACGGTCACCGATGAAGGCACAGTGACCATGGTGCTGGCAGCGTTCGCAAAGAGTCCCCAAAAAAGCACTCGACGGATGTCTGCAGAATGCGGTGTCAGCCAAAGGAGTATCGTCCGCATTATGAAAGAGCACAGATGGCATCCATAGAAAATGCAAATGTTGCAGTATCTTAGCGAAGACGACCCGGACAGGCGGATGGAATTCTGTGAATGGGCAAGAACAAAAGTGGACGAAGACACGGAGTTCTCGGCTGGCATCCTGTTTTCAGATGAAGCCAATTTTATGTTCATGGAGAGGTTAATCGTCAAAACGTACGTTATTGGAGTGATGACAACCCGCACTGGAAGAGTCCCTCAAAGACGCAAGGCGCTGGAAAAGTAATAGTGTGGTGCGGGATATGGGGCAACACAATTGTTGGCCCTTTTTTCATTGACACCAATCTGAATGCCGAAATCTAAACATGCTGCAAGACACAGTTATGCCGTCCCTGCTGAACGAAGACGGGGGATTTCCAGCGTACTTTCAGCAAGACGGGGCGCCACCCCATTACGGTATCTGCTTGCGCCAGTGGCTGAATCAGCAGTTTCCGGGTCACTGGATTGGCCGCCTTGGTCCCGTGGAGTGGCCTCCGAGGTCCCCAGACCTCACCCTCCTTGATTTTTACTTGTGGGGGCACTTGAAGGCCATGGTGTACCAGGTGAAAATATAAAACACTGACCACCTAGAGGAACGCATTCGTGATGCGTGTGCACGCATAACACCAGACGTGTTAACGCGCGCTTGCCATGACTGGGAGGAACGCATCCGTATGTGCATTCAGTGTAATGGTGCCCACATAGAGCATATTTTGTGACTTACAAGTGATTGCATAATAAAGTTACCATTTTGCCTATGTATGGAGACTTTTGACTCACCCTGTATGTATATATATGTATATGGTGTGGTTTTAATAATACATTTCTTGATAATCTAAAAAATTATAGAAAGTTCTACAGGTACAATTTTAGAATTACTAAAACTTTTGAGAATTGCCTGCGGACCCGGGCTCAAGACCCGATACGGGCAGACGAGACGTAGCACACCCATCTAGTCAATAACGTCACTTAGACAGCGAAATTTATTAATTGAAAGTGAAATTTTATTACACGCTTGTTACTGATAAATTTATAGGAAGTTCTACAGGTAGGATTTTAGAATTATTAAAAACTTTTAAGATTACCCGGTGCTTACTTGCGAAACATGTCAGGAGATCTGCTTTGTGATTATAATTTGCCAGGTATCCTATTCATCATTTTCTCTTATTGTAACTCTTTAATTAAACTTTAATTTAATTTAAATTTGGACGTATGTGTTAACAACCCGGTCCCGGGCTTTTACCCGGTGCTGGCTGCTGATGTGTAGTATGCTCATCTAATCTTCCTTTTGAGCTGCAAATTAGTGTACTTGTAACGCCTTGCAGCTCTCTCTTCCTTTTCATATATATATATATATATATATATATATATATATATATATATATATATATATATATATATTGCATGATTTCCTTCTTTCTGATCATAGACCATTAGAAATATTAATTAACGTTACTAATTTATGCGTAACACGACTTAACAAGAACTCAATAGGTAAGAATAATCGCGTCGATTGGTCGAACGTTAATATGCAGCAGAGAATAGAATACAAAGACAAAACATGTCACCTCTTTAATAATTTAGAAATTTTGCACCTTGCCTGTAATAATCCTTGCTCAAATGATTCTCACTGTAAACTCATAGATAGGTATTATAGTAAGATAATATCCCTGTTAAGAGAAGCAGGAAGCCCCTTGATTAAATCTTACAACTATCATACTAAGGTTATTCCTGGATGGAATGATTTTATTGCCCCCCTGAAGAGGGAATCGAAAGACGCCTATGATTTGTGGTCCTTTCATGGTAGACCCAGATTAGGACGAGTATACATAAATATGTGTAGAAGTCGGGGTCAGTATAAGGCGGCCATAAGGCGATGTAAACAGGAAGAAGAGTCTATTCGAGCATCAAATGCCTGTGAAGCTCGCATAAATAACGATAATAACAAATTTTGGAAATTTGTTAAGAATCAAACGGGTGTCAAAAATGTCCTCCCTCCGACAATCGATGGGGTGTCGGGGGAGGATGAAATTGCAAAGCTGTGGAAAAACCACTACTCTAACATTCTTAATAGTGTGAGTAGGGATAATCTTAAGATAGAGTGCAGCGAAACGATCGTGGGAGGGACAAGGGAAAATATTTTGATATCATTTTCTGAAGTAAAGAGGTTAATTAAAGAGTTAAAGACTGGTGCTGCGTCAGGGGTAGATGACTTATCGAATGAGCACTTAAAATATGCAAATGACGTAGTATGTCTGCATATATCATTGCTCCTATCAGCCATGCTTGCTCATAGCTATATCCGTGCAGAGTTCATGAGGGTATATATCTTGCCCCTGGTCAAAAATAAGTACGGAGACATTCTGTCCAGCAATAATTACAGGCCTATTGCTGTCGCTTCCTGCTTTTCGAAACTCCTAGAAAAACTCTTGTTACTCCGATTAAATGATTTCCTATCGACATCTAATCAGTTTGGCTTTAAAAGGTCCCACTCAAGTGACCTGTGTATCTATGTACTTAAAGAAACAATATCTAAATACATTGACAGTAATTCAACCATTTATAGCTGTTTCCTTGATATAAGTAAGGCATATGATAAGGTGAACCACAATATTATATTTGCAAAACTAGAAGACAGGAAGGTTCCCATGTACATATTAAATTTATTGAAATTTTGGTATTCCCACCAATCTTTTACTGTTAGGTGGGGCAATGTACTATCCGAGTGTTTTGGCTCCTCTTGCGGGGTGAGACAAGGCTCTTTACTCCCCTATGCTGTTTAATGTGTATATTGACGGATTAATTGCTTCACTGAATGAGGCAACAGTAGGATGTTGTATAGATAACACAAGGATAAATAACTTAGTTTATGCCGATGATATGGTGTTAATAAGTCCCTCTGTTAAAGGTCTGGATCGGCTACTAAATGTCTGCGAAGTGTATTCGCAGAAACATGATATTCTTTTTAATGTTACAAAAACTAAGGTTATGCAATTTCATCCTAAAAGCCGTAATCAGCCAGCTGATATAAGGTTTAAAATGAATGGTGAAGTAATTGAGGAAGTACAAAAGTTTAAGTATGTGGATCAAACTATTACCAGCTCCTTGAGTGATGACTCGGATATAAGAAAACAATCTCGAAGCCTGTGTGCTAAAGCGAATATGACCATAAGGAACTTTCGTTTCTGTACAAGTGAAGCTAAAGACACTCTTTCGTATTTTCTGCAGTAATATATACGGTCAGCAACTCTGGGTGAATTATAAAAAAGGTTCTGGCAGAACCCAAAATTTGCTGTACAACAGGTCTTTTAGACTCTTACATAAATTACCCCCGAGATGCTCAGCTTCGCAAATGTTTGCTACCCGCAATGTTCCGAGCTTCCCGGAGGTAACAAGACGTGCTCAACACAGTCTAATGCAAGAATTAAAAAAAACTCAACCACGATCATCCAAGCTATCCATGAGTCCTGCCATTTATCCTGTAAGCTATGGACTTCTTGGTACGAAAACGTCTGTCTGTAGCTCCACTTAACTTGGACAGTGCAGTATTATTTCTAATCAATTGTGTATATTTCTATCCTTAGTATATGAACTGTCATTGTATTAATAATATTTGTCATATGGACTATAGTCTGCCAATAAACCTTTTCATTTTCATTTTCATATATATATATATATATATATATATATATATGTGTGTGTGTGTGTGTGTGTGGTGTGTGTGGTGTACCTCTGTGTGTATTTTGGTGAAAAACAATAGTTTTTATCGTAAATGTTTTATTAGCGGGGATCCTCAATTATAGCCTAGTTTCCATTAGCACTGAGCTATGATTTCTGAATACAAGTCAATTTATGAAAAAATGGACTTTAATTAATCCATTAGTGCCTGGTGTCCATTTTAACGGACGCTGAAAAATGGGTTACTTTCTGTGTGCATTTATTTTTTAGAATATTTCATTATAATAATACGATAATTATTGTTTTGAGATTACATTTAACAAAAAAACACAACCATCATCTGGCAACATTTCTTTCACTAGCATCAAACATCAAGATGGCTGCCGCGAATCGGAGTATTTTCACGAAGTTAGTAAAAAGTGAATATTTTGTTAGTTCTATAATGTAATTTCAGTAGATAGCTATATACTAACACTAAGTTCATAAGTTGCTCTAGATCAGCGCTGTCCAACTTGCGGCCCGGGGAATGGACGTTTGTCAAATTTAATTTCTGATTTTTCTTCCCTATTTTGTCATTTCTAGTAGGGAGAACAACATTCAGCGGGTTCCTAAGTCGTATTAACCAACAGTGTATGATTATAGGCAACATCTTGGCCGCGCTTTATAGAAGTTGGACAGCACTGCTCTAGATGATGAAACCACATAATATCGAATATGTCTTATATTTTCTAAATAGCTTGTTCAAAAATCAGTGTCAGTTATAACAGACACTCACAAAGAGAGTGCTGTTATGTTTCACCTTCAAGTGTCCATTTTCAATGAACTCTACAAGAAACGTTTTCTGTGTTAAATTTGGGGAAACTAAATTGATATTTTGTTTATTAGTTAATTACTATTTTGTTTATTAGTTAATTACTATTTTGTTTATTATTTATTTATTATTTATTTGTTAATTTTTTACCTTTTGTGACATTTGCATTTTTTTTCTTTCAGACTGACAACTGCTGAAGCTTTGCTTTGGCTATTCTAGAGGACCTGGATACAGGTGGTAATGTTTACATGGGACTTCCCAATACTGATGAATTGTCAGGTGGTGACAGTGACCATTCAGATGATGAAGCCGCTGGCAGTTCAATCCGTTTGAAGAAAGGAATCTTGAAAGCCAATGCGAAATTTTTCATACTCGATATTCAAATGATCAAAATGTATTAGATACATACGATGAAAGCACATCTGATTTAGTAAAAGAGAACCCTCAAAAAAATATAATGCTTAGAAAATGGAGGAAAATTAAACCTGCAATATCCCTCACAACTGATTGTCAACCGAAAGAAATATCTGAACAATCAAAAACTTGTTCTTGCCCGTCGAATTTTTTCTGCTTTTTTTTGACAAAGATTTAATCAAATTACTAATTGAACAAAGCAATAGTTACGCTGCTGAAAATAATCGTAATCGAAATTTATCAGAGTCTGAATTATTTGTATTTATTGCAGGTTTATTGCTCTCTGCACACTGCCCTCTCCAAAATAAAAGAAAATATTGGTCATCTCAGGACAATGTACCGAAAGTACTGTCCAAACATATGAGGAGGGATAGATTCGAAGCAATACTTAGGAACATTCATTTGGCTGAGAATACAAACCAAACTGATGATCGAGCCTATAAGCTCAGGCCATTGTTTGATCATTTGCAAGAAAAGTTTCTTCAGCACAGTGGTTTGGAAGAACATCTATCTGTAGACGAGAGCATGATACCATATTACGGTAAACACTATGCAAAACAATTTATCAGAGGTAAGCCCATCAGATTTGACTTCAAAATGTGGGCCCTGTGTTCAAAGAACGGATACTTGCATTCTTTTGATATCTACATGGGAAAGAATTCAAATCAACCATCAACAACTGACAAAAAGATTGGCGTTGGTGGCAATGTTATGTTGCAGCTTGTTTCTGAAGCTCGTGTGCCTAATGATGCTGGTTATAAAGTGTTCTTTGACAATTACTTTATTGGTCTTAGCCTCATTGATGAGCTATCTAAACAAGGTATTTGTGCATCGGGAACTTGCAGAGAAAACAGAAAAGAGAAGTGTCCACTGAAATCAAAATCTGAAATGAAGAAGGCCGTACGAGGCTTCCCTGATTACAGAGTATCAGATAACTTGATATTATAAAGTGGAAGGATAATAATGATGTCATTCTGGTGTCGAACTTTGAAACTGAGAAAATAAGCTCAACAGAAAGATGGGATAAAATGGAGAAGAAATATGTTAAAGCGCCACAGCCTGAATCCATTCAAAATTATAATAAGTACATGGGATTTGTTGATCAGATGGATCAAAATGTTGGCACATACCGAATTCGGATTAGACAGAGGAAGTGATGGTGGCCGATATTCTCCTACATGATATCTGTTTCCGTAAATAATGCATGCATTTTGATGAACAAAGCCGGACACACAATCACTCTCTTTCAATTTATTGAAAATGTAACCCTTTCTCTAATGAAGACACAAGGTACTCCAAAGATTCAAAGTAAAAGACTGTCCTCACACTTGGCAAATATAGGTCGCTGTGATAACATTGGACACTGGATAAGTATACATCGAAAGAGAAAGAAGATGCTAGCATTGCGCTGGAAAAAGTCACTTTCAGTGCGAAAAGTGCGACATAGGGCTTCACCCAAAATGCTTCAAAGCATATCATGTTCATTAGCACAAAAATGATACTGATTACTAATTGAAGCTAATTTCAATACCATATTAATAAATAGCCACTGCATTTCGTGTATGTATGTATTATATGTATTATATAAATATATTTTTGTGTGCATAAATATGAGCCACTGCATTTGGTGATTTCAGTGTAATCATTTTTATGAAAAGAGAATTGTAACGTCTTCTAAGCATAAATGACAACTATTTAGTTCCTATCCGCCTAGTGCCTGGCGTCCATTAAAACGGACACCTTATATCTTGGTAACTAATAAAGATTTGAAAATAAAACTTTGTGTAGTCATTTACATCATTTTTATTAGCCTCCGTTTGAATTTTCAGCAAAATCATCCCAGTAGATCAACTTTCTGCACTAATCGGTTAAAAAAGAATCAGTATGAACCAATTTTAATTTCTCCTTAAAGGACCGATGCGGAACTTGATCGTGTTATACCAACTTTTCGCGACAGCTTTGATGAAAGGCGAATAAATGATTTGGAGGTTTTACCGCACAGCCAACCCAGTGAACTGCATACCGAGGCCAAGGTATTGGCTCACATCAGGTCCAACGAATGCCAGGTCATCGAGGAACTAATGTAAGTTTTTTTTGTGGTTAAGAACAAAACACATTGTATTTTCATTTCATTTATTAAATGGTAGAAAGCATGTTTTAGTACAATTCGGCTTACAGAACTAGCGTCCATTAAATAAGGCTAACATTAATGGAGACACTTTACAGTTACAATTATATATACACATAAAACTTTAAACAATATAGTTACAATTATATATACACACACGTAAAACTTTACACAATACAGCGAGTGCTCACAAATGTTTACCTTTTTTTAACTGTCTGCATACCAACTCGACATTCATCTCAGTGTCGCACAAATCGAATAATTTTAAAAAATTTATAAATCCCCTCCCACGTGACATGTGCAGGAGAAATGAAAGACAGTACATGCCACAAGCATTACTAAAATATCCTTGGAAGCGGTAAGGATTCCAGACAATTTCAGGGACATGTGGCTGTTCGATAAATTGTACGACAACAGGGTCACTCCAGGGCTGCGTGCCGATTGAATCAAAATAGTACATTCTTTCTCTATTTTTTAAATAGATTGCAAACCAATGAATCCCATCAACCCCACAATGTCGGTGTTGACGATAAGACTACACCAATCTCTCGTAGTCAGCACTTTCATTGCTTCATTCTTCTCAAACACACCGATAAATTTGGAGCGTGTGATTCGGTCACTTTTCATTACTCTCTGGAGTGTATTTAAGTCCATTTTAAAAGTCTGTAACAACGTTCCTGAAACGGTCAACTTCTATTAGAACTTGTGATTCGAGGTACACGAGTACGCTAATAGGCGCGTCTATAGGGTTGGCGAATTCCAATCTGACTGAGATGTTCCCACTTTGCTGTGGACTTAAGTGTGTATTTACACCGGCAGATAAGTCATGGGTAATGTCAAACGGGTAAAGGTTAAATTCTTCGTAAATTTTTTCTGCGTTACGCCAAACCCAAGCTCGTCACAGCCACCGGCAATATGGGCCAGATTACTAGAAGCTCTCGCGCAGTGCGGGAACACAGCGTCTCCTGAGTAGTCCGTAACCATAGTCCCCCCCAATGCAACGCCATTTAAGTATAAACTTATATTTTAAGACCGAAATTCTCGAATTTAAAGGCGCTCTTTTTATGTTTTCCATTCGTCGATGCGTGATCCTGCATTCCAATTAATATCATTTTAGGTAGAACTCCCAGGGCCACGTTTTCTAGCTGTTTCGAGGCCAACCCGGGGGGCACCGTGTATAACTTGATCTGTACTCTGTTAATTGGGTATTTTACTGATGCGTGTATTAAATTTTTTTCAATTTCTACATATTTCAGGGAACTTAATTTCACTCGCCGTACACGTAGATATGTTTCCACGATGTGAATCACAAAGGGATTTGCGCCCACTTCTTGAACAGGTCCCAGATTTATACAGATCTCAGGACTCGTGCGGTTGGGTTTTAGTTTCATGTCGATGCCGTTCATAAATAGTTTCTCCTGGAACGTGAAGTCTGTATGAAGACGCCCAAAACATTCGTAAATCTTTTTTTTAGAATTTTTAAATTTATCCTTTATACTACTTTCATCTTTAGTCTGATAATTATAATAGCCCTCAGCCGTTAAAAAGGTGTCCTTCGCTTCTTTTGAAAAGTTGAGGAAATTTTCCAGATAGGCTCGTAGGTGATAATAACCCGTTCCTGCCGAGATGTTAACCTGATATACAGTAAATACACCTCACTCTGGCTGAATATGGAGTGCAGAAAGTTGGTCTCATGGTATGCAGAGTAACTATCATCGCAGCCCGTTCCATCTGAATGGGCTATACGCAGTTTAGCATACATGTGCATGAAGCTTGGATCAAAAAAGTATGGGCCTGAGCTGGGTATCACGAATTCTATTGGGGCACTCGGTGAACTAATTGTGTTTAATAGGTTAATTGTAATAAAGTCGCTATGCTCAATAGAAACATGTGTAGGGAGCATATCAAAGAGGAACAGTTCCGATTTACAACATTGTGAGCTACACGGATGGAAATGAAACGCGCCATGACGAGTCAGAAATAATGCCACCTCTCTCGACAAGTAGTAATCAGCCTATGATTCGTGAGAGTAGTGAACTCAGCTTATATCAGTTAAAAAAATGATAAGCCATAGGCTTCATACGCTTAGAACACTTCTTTTTTGATGTCCTTTTACGTTTAGCGCCACATGTTGGTAACCGCTCCTTCCTGACAACCCTCTTCTTCCCGCCACCACGCATTTTTCTCTTTGCATCTTTGATGATTTCGTCCCCTGTACGTTTTAAATGCTTTTTAGACCTTCTTTAGGTTTAGTTCCACCCATTATGTCTTCTACCTCTTTAAAACCTGATTGTCACGCCTTCTTCCAGAGGTATCTAGCCCCCCCCCTCTTCAACAGTGGAACAGCTGTACGTAGTATGGTTGAAAAAATGGATCTAAGCCCACTCCTCCGCTGATATCTCACCCCTCGATAGACTGTGAAAAGCCTTCGGGTCATTATAACTGAAAGCGACGAAAGTGTAGCTTCGGTGTTAAGCTCCAATCACCGAATGGGAAATTTTTTCCTTCAATCGTTCTTATATATATCGAGATATTGGTTCATAGATTAGTCGCAACATTCACATAATGGGGCTTGTTATAGGTAATGCTCAAACTTTTCCCTCTATGGTTGGGGATGTGTGCAATGCTCGCCTGGGTATCCCCAACAAATTGATGCTCTACGATATTGCTACGATATTAAGCTAGACAAGTCATGGTGTGCCTCGTGAAAGGTATCTCTTTGGAGAGCTGCACTATATCGACCCTAGGCCACAATTGTGAACAGCTCTTCGTCTTTAATATTTCTACGAAGCGTTGATTTTAACTCCAACGTGCGTGCAGGAGTGTCTATGTTTACGACTTGAAAAAGTAAATCGGTTGTCAGGTACGATTTTTCAAGACTCTTTTTTAACCCCGTCACAATGTCCATGGCTGTCATAATGACCGATTCCTAGTGTTACATTTGTACTATAGTACTGTACCTCACCGAACAGGACTGATCGCATAGTGTTGTCTAAGGTTATTCCTAATTTTTCACACACTCATCAATTCTTCTAAGGATCAGAAATATGATTTTCTCATTTTGAAGAGTTAAAAATTTGGTGGCGAGCTGGAATTCACAAACACCAACTTCGTACGAATCACGTTCCAACTCAATGGGCCCAAGGAGTTCTGTTACAAAGTTGGCCAGAGTGTTGTTCGGATGTACAGACAGAGAAGACGACAGGAGTGTGAGAGAGAAGTGGTTAAGCTCCATGTTCATACTATTTAAGCTTCAATATTGCACCAGCTTTTATAGAGGTTGAAGCTTTCTGGGTACCCTAGCCATTTCACCAGATACCTTTTTTTCTTTCCTGAACCTTTGCTGCCTAAAATTTTTTCAATTTTAAACACACTTTTTCCTAAATTAAATGTCACTTTCTGTAACTCCTCGCGGTAAAAGCCTCCAGCGATTTCTTCCCCATTCAAATCTTCAACGTAGTACATCATTATCTCGCCTTTAGGTCTCATAGCACTAACTTTAAAACTCTCACGTGTCCACCCTTGCTCAAATCCCTTCGCGAATTTATTCCCCGAACGTGATAGTTTTACATAATCATTGATTTTGAAATGTGTAGTGTGGTGGTGCTCCATCTCTTCTCACCTCTGGGCGCGTACCTCTTCCTAAAACTTCGTTAGGTGTTATGCCAATCGTACGGTGGTGTGAACGGTTGTATGACGAGGCCAACGATCCCAGAATGTTTATATATCTGTATGTGTTTTTATGTGTAAAATAGCGATACATTAGGGTGTGTCGCATTTTTCAACTTTCAAATTCCAAATATGAGGGGTGCTAAAAAGTTGCAGCATGACTTAGGAATTCTAAAGATATTTTTGTTAATTTAATATAATTTAGTTTTGCTTGGTAAGAAGCTACATAAAAATAGTGACTTTTTTGACTTTTTTGTGGAATTATATAATAATTATTATATTAATAATTATATATGCTGTATATATAATGCACTGCTGTTTTTGCTTATTTCACAGGTTGAAACATATTCATCAGTGTGCTGAAGATTACTTGTCCGTCAGTGCTACCATCCTAACCAGTGGGAATTGGCCTACAATGGCTTCTAAAAGGAGGGCAAGACTGGGGACATTCACACATATAAGCAACCTAATTGGAACTGGTAGATAGTTGTTGCCCTCTGAACTCCCAACTCTGCGAGACGTTCTGAAATATGGGCTACTGCTAAGAGAACAAAGTGGTGAGGATGTGAGAAACTACCCAGCAGCCAGTCTTGCAAAGGACATTTACCCTAAAGTGCTTGAAAAGTGGGAACGAGCAAACAGTTCTTTTGTAGCCCCCGTTGTAAATTCACGAGTCACAATCTTAAACAAGATCCAAGAGAGCTGGGAGCAGGCCAAAAACATATCTCTTGGGAGAGGAAAGCTACATGTCAAAGAGGCTTTCATTGCAAAACTTGACAAGCTTTTTGACATCCTCAGTTGCAAGTGTAAAATTGTTCTCTGCTCTGAATTTGGCTGCCTTGCAGATGCTGGTTGCAAAAACGAAACTCACATTAACTACATGCCCTAGGGAGATGAAGATCCCTGTGAAGGAACTTGCTTTCATTAAAGGTCAGAGAGACAAGTCTGGTTCTATTGGACCACATCAGATTGGCTTGCCAGATCAACCTGAGCACAACAGACAAGTCAAAAAGCAGAAGCGGCAAGAAGACGAAAGAAGAAGGCTTGCTGAATATAAGCAGACAAGTAAGCAGGATGTTTCAATGCCATCAAATGAAATAATTTTCTCTGATGATGAAAATGAAGAACAAATAGCTGATGCTCAAGATGGAAAGGATGGAAGTTATGAAGTGACATTAGAAATACCAAGCACGTCTTCAACTTCCAATAAAAAGCCAGAGTACAACACATTAGAAATACCTAATGTTGCTATGCATAGCATCAGATATGGTGTTGGCCTGCGTGCCACAGCTGCCATCACCACTGCTGCCTTTATGGATGCTGGCTTGATCACTGAAGAAGACAAGAGACTTGTAGTTGATCACAATAAAGTCAAGAGGGCCCAAGAAAAAGTTATGAAATCCCTGGATCAGGAATTTGATGATCTTTGTAAGAAGGGTGAAATTGACTGCATCTTCTTTGACGGCCGTCAAGATACAACTAAAGTTATGCTGAAAGCAGACAATTCAGATCGTCAGTTCCCCAGCATCATCAAAGAAGAGCATTATTCTGTGTGCAGTGAGCCAGGTGGAAGATATATCTACCACTTCACTCCTGAGAAAGGCTCAACGAGAAAAAAACCTGTTGAAGTTATTGCTGATAATCTTGTAGATTTCATGAAGAAGAAGGGCATTGATAAAAGCCTGCAGGCCATTGGAGGTGATTCTACAAATGTTAACACTGGCTGGGAGGGTGGTTCCATGCATTGGGTAGAGGTCAAGCTTTGCCGTAAGCTGATCTGGTTGGTTTGTGCCCTCCACACTAACGAGTTACCCCTGCGACACTTGATCACAGCACTGGATGGGAAGACCTTGTCTAACAACAAGTGGACAGGTAACATTGGCAAGATGCTAGACACTGCAACCGAACTTGAAATTGATCCTTCATTCACCAAACTCTCAATTGGAGAGCCTCTTACTTCACTGAGTGACAATGTCGTAAAGGATCTCTCTACTGATCAAGCGTACGGGTATAGGATCACACAGGCCATAAGGACAGGAGAACTTCCCACAGATCTGGCCCTTCTTGAAATTGGTCCAGTGAGCCATTCAAGGTGGTTGACAACAGCAAACAGGCTTTGTCGCATATGGGTTTCAAAACATGGCCTTAAAGGCAAAACCCTCAACAACTTAAGACTGATAGTGGAATACATTGTTGGTGTGTACTACCCCTGTTGGTTCAACATCAAAGTAAAACACTCTTGGGTGGAAGGCCCACGCCACATCTTGTTTCAGCTGCGGCTAGTTAGGCTGCAAAAGAAGGCTGTAGTGGATGCTGTTTTGCCAACCATCAAGCGCTCAGCATGGTATGCATTCAGCGAAATGATAATCCAGACACTCTTGTGCTCAGATGACAGTGAGGAGAGGAGAGCTGGTGTCCAAAAGATTGTTGACATGAGGGGTGGAGATGATGACACACTTGGAGATCTTTCTGTACTTCCCAGGAAGACACCTTCCATCAACCCCAGTGCTTCTTCCGTGTTGGAGCTGACAGACTGGTCTGACGGGTATTTGAACCTCCTTTGACATGTAAACTGACTACAGCGGAAGTAAAGAAGTTCTTTGACAAGCCTATGCAAGTTCCACAGTGGCCCTGTCATGCTCAGTCAATAGAGAGGTGTGTGAAACAAGTCACAGAGGCAGCAGGCAGGGTGTATACACATGAGAAACGTGAGGGCTATATCAGAGGCCAAGAAGCAAGTCGGCGGCTGATGTCCAAGAACGAATCAAAGTAAGACTTGATGAAACTTGTTGTTTAAATATTTTTTTTTACTGATGTCATTACTTTCTAATGTTGTTTTATGATTACAAGGATATGTTTTATGATTACTAGGATATGTTTTATGCAGAGAAACTAAAATTTTTATAGCATTACCTGACATTTTGAGAAGCTAAAATTAATAAATGTTGTTTTCCGAGAGCATTTTATGTACTTTTTAATCAAACGTAGATTTACCAAGCTAAGTGTTGAGCAATCACAAAAATAATAGCAGATTTGAATTCTTCACATCCAAAAACATATTTTTAAAACCCCTCAGTGAAGGAATTGGCAAAAATTAATTTTCACCTCCCAAATTGACACACCCTAGCGATACATGCGTTCCTTTATGGTACGTTGAACTCTTTCAGCTAAAGAGGCCTTATGTATAGAACTGCTAGTGTAGTAACTGATATTAAACTCTGTCAGCATGTTCTGAAAAACGCGGCCTATAAATTCTTTCCCCATATCCGTACAAAAATAGCCAGGAACCCTGTCTTCTTTCAACATCAACGTTTCAGTCGCTTTAGCAACTGTTTGAGGCGATTTATTTTTCAGTGGAATTAGCCACAGATATCTAGAGAATACATCTATTATGAATAGGATGTAGCGGTAGCCGTCGTTATACACTGAATATCTTTGCATGTCTGTTAAATCCGCTTGCCAAATAGAGTCAATCGAAGCCGCTGTTGTCTTGGCTGTTTTAAACCTTTTTATCACCGGTTTATGAAGTGTATAAGCATCCTGCTCCGGCAAAAACCTCTCAACATCTTTTATCCTTCCTCCATCATTGTGAATACCTCTGTACAGTCTATTAACGCCGGCATGGGAGGCGTGGTTAGAAATGTCATAATAGCGTTTTCTTAATATGTTAGCCATTTGCGTATTTTAGAGACACGTAGATACGGTTGGATGTTTGTTCTCTTATTTCTCCTCTCCAGAGATGCTACTGTTGGGGGTGATTGTGTACTCAGTTGTGACACATGCGAGACTCTTTTAACCTATTCAGATTTCCTATCAATGTTTTGGGTCATTTATTTGTTGTAGTCTTGCTTTAATATGCTTCCATCCTATTGGTGAGGACCTGTCCCACTTTCTCACCAGATCATGGACAATGTCGACGATATTGGATACCTGTACCCTTGTTCCTTCAACAATGACCTCGCCTGTATCGGTGCACTGTATGATGGGGTCCTCACTCAAAAGATTAAAAAGACTTATTCCTCATTTTATATGGAAGACTGCTTTTTAATACATGCTCGATGTGTTGCGATCCGTTATTCTTTGGTTGGTCATCTCTAACGTCGGCCACAGGCCCTATGTCGCCATGCTCATCGTTGCTCGCGCTGTGCCTAATAACTACGGGGAGCTCTGTCGGATTTTTATAATCTTCGTACTCATGAAGAAATTTCTGCAGAGCTTCTTGGTACAAGGTCCTTTTCTCATCAAGTGACTTTTCACTGTTTAATAGGGCTAACAATTCGCTTTCCATTCTTTTAAGCCTGCTTTTACGAGGTTCCAGAACCGTGTCTGGATTCTTTGAACTTTGCAATGAAGCATACACCTCGTGCGGAATCACTACCACTTTCTTCATTATATTAATCCTGTCAGTAAAGGTCTTAAAATTGAAAATAAGATGGGGAGGAATGATCCTCCTCTTTGTAAAATAATTCGCTTTTCCTTCCCCACAGTTTGACTTTTACGAGCGAGCGCACGTATTATGTTCTTGTAACGACGTAAGCGAGCATTCTGAGTGGATTTCATTGGCACATTACATTTTATAACATTAAGACAGATTTCACAGATGCATTTCAAAAAGTCGGAGTCGATATTTTTAACAAACATCTTTTGCAGTACCCGGGGCAATCGTGGATAGATTTTTATTAATTCACGATATTTCTTCAAACTATTTGTCATTCTGGAATATACACCATTTCAGGATCGCTTGGGAATATATTCGTTCATAGAAGCACTCTAAACGTGTTTCCCGGGTGAAGGTCACAAAGCAAATACCCGTAACGCTAACTTGTGACTTCTTTATAAGCCTCCAAAAACGCCTTACGCTGATTCGGGAACGTTTGATTGGCTAATACCCCAATTTGTGACATCTCTACGTTGCGCGAATAAGACTAGATATTGTGTATTTAACGACACATGGCGCATGTATCTATTTTTGTAAAAATAGATTCTGATTGATGAAGAATACGCTTATGTTAAGATGGTGGGCTAGCACTGTAAATTTCTCGGTAAACGTTTTATCCATTTCCAACATGAGATCGTCAATTACAATGACTGTATGCTCATTTCCCTTTAACGAATTAACGTCATATACACCTTTGTGGAACAAAATATCATCTTTGTACTTGTTGAACACTGATTGATACGTCGAATAGCACCATATTACTTTATGCACAAATTTTGAGAACATCTGCCCCTTATCTTTAATGATTTTAAGCATAAACACAGTTTTACCACATCCTGTAGGGCCAGATATAATACATGTGGATGGGCTTCTGAACCTGAATTTTTCTACAGACTCCATCTCTAACACGTCACACTCCAATGTAGAACATTTACAAAATATAGCAAAATTTAAGTGCTGCTCGTTATATTCTTGCTTTTCTTTTTCCACAGAACCGTGAATGACGATGATGTGCAGCCCCCCATCATCGATATTACAGATGACCCCGATGACCGTGTAGCTACGGAGTCCATCCCCGCTGACGAACCCAACCCTTCACCAGCGATACCTGTAGCACGCGGCAATTGAAAGCGGAAGCATGATGAAGAACCCTTCACGTCAGGTATAAAGCGTGCCAGGATTGCGCCGGTTGTTAGACCCCAGTAATAGAGTCCCAACCCTCTACGTCTTACGACATATCCCCCACATTAGCACTTTCGTCATATATACCCCCTTATTCCTCTTCAATTTCGGGTACTTCCTCCACACCAGCACCAGCATCAGCTTCTTATGCTGTGGAGGAAGGTATAACATGCGAGTTGGTGCGCACCGCTACCCCCACCCCTGCCCTGACTAGCAATCGGTACATGGTCAGGGTTGACCCTGGATCCATGTATAGCAACGTCGTTGGACTGCGACGCGTAGTTGAACGTATTGTGGGGTCTGCCCTTCAGAACTGCGACGAACGTAAAGTCCGGACGAGGTTGTCCTTCATGTTCGGGTCAGATGACGGGGATGTAGATGATTTTTGGGTAGTAATACCGTTCAGATTCTTGGCCGCTGTAGACATAGAATATATCTTTGGTCATATCATGCAGGCCTCTCAAAGTAGTACAGACTTCAATATGAACAACTTCATGGTAGATATTGACAGAGTATTCCGAGTTGCGGGTCATAGTGCCACAACTTATACTCTTAATTTCAATTCTCAGGCTATTTACAGAAAGCATATAAACGTCGATCGTGGTTGCGGCTTTATAGCAATAGTCTTAGCTCATATGTTCACTGTACTAAATAAAATCGCGTATAATATCTGGCTACCTACGGCTGTGCAGCGTGCCAGTAAACTGGCTTCAGATTGTAAGCTTGAGTTTGAGTGTAATAAGGGTCCTGAAGAGCTGAGAAGGGTTGAGCAGGAAATGAATGTCCGTATAGTTGTATTTGGAATGGATGATCGTCGTAGGACTGTGTATGTTTTAAAAGCTGCTGGGAGAGGTCATATAAGACCTCTACTTATTTTAGGATTGTCAGGAACATCATATCTCTCCATCCGTAATATAAGGACTCTCTACGCTAGTTATGATAAAAGTCGAAAATATGGAAGGTGTCATGATTTGTGTAAGGGATGTCTCGAGTTTGCTGATGATATAGTGAAACATTGTAAGGAGTGCTACATGGTATGTGAGCAGTGTAAAAGCCCCAAATGTGAAAGTCGTGTAGGTGAAACCGGGAAGAGGGAATGTAATGTGTGCAGACGAACATTTTTCAATAATTATGCTTTGAGCTCCATAAATCAATTGGCAGTTGCAGGAAAATGAGAATCTGTGAATGTGGCATGTTTCATATGATGGATAATTGGGGTAAGTTTGTGCATAAATGCAATGAAATTCACTGTTCTACATGTCATGAAAAATATAAGGCGGATGGAGTGAAGCATGTGTTATATGAAAGATGCTAAGCCTAAAAATAGCCCTTGTATAACCTTGTATTACGATATAGAAACATACACGAACGCTGAAACCAAAGAGGTTATTCCACATTTACTCTTAAGTCAGTCTATCTGTGATGAGTGCATGGATGTCGAGTATGATGAGTGTCATAAATGTGGTAAACGGACAAACATTTTTAAGATGATTGCACACGACAGCCCTGTGAAACTGTTTGTATCCTATGTTGTCAAGTTAGCGGACAAGTTAAAAAAAATGACTATTTTCTTGTTCATAACGGAGCAAAATTTGACACACAATTCCTTTATAAGGAGTTGCTTGAACACGAGTCATCGGAGATATTTACAGGCGACCCCTTGAAAAGAGGCAAAAACTAATACAAATGCAAATAAGAGGTAATGTTCAGTTTAAAGACACCCTGCTCTTCACACCTTGTAAATTAGCCAAGCTACCCAAGGTCATGGGCGTAGCCGGTGAAGTCTCAAAAGGGTATTTCCCTTACACTTTCCTCACTAACGAAACTTTAAACTACGTAGGACTGCCTCCTCCAAACATTACTTTAACTACACCAACATGAGTGATAGTGAACGTGAAGATTTTGACCGCAATTACAAGAGTTTTAATGAAACTAGTCCATACACTATAGCTGATGAATGTCAACATTATTGCGTAAATGATGTGCGCGTGCTTAGAGAATGTTTCCAGGCCTTTAGAAGGATGTACAATTTAGGGTGGAGCGAAAAATACTTTGTTTCTAGTATGAAGTTCTAATAGTGATTAAAAGTTGTATTTAGTGGACGAAATATGCCTGCCAAAACATGAGTTCATTTGTTTAATATTTTCAGCTGCTACCAGGGGGCTAAAGTTAACACAATTTTGTGTAAAAAGGAAAAAAATGCTTCTATTTTAGGTTTGTCAAACTATTATAAAATTTTATCTTAGAATTATCTAATAGTTTGATTAAGATTCTTAAATGATAGGAATTCGTTTTGTAAAAATGCCTTTTCATATGCTTAATATCTTCAGCTGCCACAAGAGAGCTGAAGTTAACACAATTTAGAGTAACTGAGTCATGTTGAGACTACACTGAATGTTGTGGGGGAGGGTTGTGGGGGGGTTTTGGTGTGAAGGAATTTCTTTCTGTGAGTCATTAGAACAGTGTGTTAACACTTGTCTTCTTAGGTAGTAGGCCTAGTCGCTCAGTTGATCGGAGAGTTTTTTAATATGATCGGAATATTATAAAACTTTATTTTAAAGTGATTTATATAGAGATAATATTGATTTTATTATAAAATGCTTGTTATAATGTATTATATAATTTTAGTTTATTTATATAATATATTATATATTTATATAATATATTATATATACTTATAAATATATTATATATTAATTATATAATGTTTTGATGTTACAGGATATTTTGTGATTGTGAATTTTTCTTAAAAATATTATGGCATCAAATACTAAATATAAACATTTCACTAGAGAACATATGAAGTGTGCCATATTTGAAGTACCTTGTGAGATGAGTGATATGCAACTACCAACTTATAACTGCATTATGAAAGATTACCTGTTCACAAAACATTTAGTGAAGGAGCAGATGAATAACAAGGAGCCTTCATTTTCTGAAATAGCAGAGGCAGTTTCCAAAAAGGTAGAAAATATTTGGAAGAAGGCCTCTTTGCCAATAGTTTCACATACACGCGTTTTACAGATGATGCGAGTGTACCATGATAAATACAGGTCCTTATTAAAGCCATACAAGTCACGCAAGGATCAGCCTAAGTACAAAAATCAGCTTGAAGAATTTGAAAACTCTTCAAAATGCACTTTGTTTGACATCTGCACCTGCAAATGTAAGGAGTTTAGGAGATGCTCATGTGAAAAGAGTAAGAAAGTCCCTCCAAAAGAGCAGGATTTTTTAAATGACCAACGAACACGCAGAATAATGGTGATAGGAAGCATTGACATAGCACACACAAGACGATTACAAGCAAGAGAACATCGAAAGGAAATGGAAAAAGCACGTCTGGAATCCTCACAAACTAGTGCTGCTATAACCAATACGTCCAACTTACAAATCGAAACAGAGACAAGTGAACTTCAACAACTAGAAGAGATATCTGAAGATAATGAGGAAGATACAACCTCGACTCAATATGTAATATCAGAACAACAGATGCGTGAGCCACTGCCTTCATTAGCAATTACTTGTGATAGATTTAAAATGTCGGACAGAGCTGGGGCTGCTATTGCTTCTGCAGTATTGGCAGATCTTAAAATTGTTACTCCCGAAGACAAAGGGAATATTATAGACAGAAGTAAGCTAAGACGTGAAAGACAAAAACAGAGAAAGGAACTACAACAGATAGGAGAGCCAAAAACCATGCGGGGATTATACTTTGATGGCAGAAAGGATAAAACAATGATTCAAGTCCAGGAGAGTGATGGCTCTAACCACCAAAGAACCAAACGCGAAGAGCATATCAGCATAATATCTGAACCACACTCTCTGTACTTTGCACATGTGACACCTTCCAGTGGCAAAGCTAAATACATTTGCACAGCGCTAGTGAATTGCTTGAAAGAAAGGAATGTTGATATAGGGAACATCGTTGCAGTTGGCTGTGATTCGACAGTGGTTAACACTGGTAGTATTGGAGGCACAATAAGATTACTGGAAGAAGCCTTTAATAAGCCATTGCAGTGGCTGATATGCCTTTTACACCTTAATGAACTTCCATTGCGCCATCTGTTTCATCACTTGGATGGTACCACTACTGGACCAAGAGCATTTTCAGGAGAAATTGGCCGAGCACTTTCAGACTGTGAAAAGCTTCCCATAGTTAACTTCAAACCCATTGAAATTCAAGAGGACATGTGTGAAGTTGATGTAGATGACATAAGTACTGACCAGAAATACCTTCTTGAAATTCACAAGGCTATATCAAGTGGAACATTCTCAAAGAGTCTTAGTCATAAGAGTCCAGGCAATATATCACATTCAAGGTGGCTCACCACAGCAAACAGGACTCTGCGGTTATATGCAAGCACAGAGAATCCTTCAGGCAATTTACAAGAATTAGCTACTTTCATTGTTAGGGTATACGCACCAATGTGGTTTCAGATAAAGCGTAAACCATTATGCCAATATGGTGCTAAACATATGTGGCATATGATTGCAAGAAGCCGGTATCTCCGTGAAGAGCTTAGGAGAGTACATGACTCAGTCATTCAGCGAAATGCATATTACGCAAATCAAGAAAACATTCTCATTGCAATGATAGCTGATGAAAGGGAGCATGTGCGTCAGTTGGGATTTAGGCGTATCATAAAAGCAAGGGCATGCATTCAAGAAACAGATGTTATCAGGTATTTTAAGGTGCCAGAAATAAATTTTTATGCCAAAGACTATACAGATCTCATTATGTGGCAAGATTTTCAGATAGCAGAACCACCGATAACCAAAGGAGTTTCTCTTGATGATATTGAATCATGCATCAAACATGGTACTACTCTTCATTCAGAATTATTTCAGTTTCCATGTCATACACAAGCCGTAGAGAGATGCGTCAAGCTCGTTACAGACTGCTGGATCAGTCTGCGGACCTACAAACAGAGACGGTTGGATTCGTGCTACATTAGAATCAAGGAAAAAACAGCCAAAATTTGACACAAAAGCAAATTACTAAATAGTCTTCAGCAAGAACCCTTTCTAGAGGGAGGTTGGTTGGGGAAAGGGTGGTAACTCCGCTAAGGCACGAAATAACGTTTCTTAACTGTCTCAAGCCAGTATAAAGGAGGAGAGACATCCTAATTTATTACTGTTCCCTTTTTCAAGTAAATACAGAATCATACTTAATTGTCATTTTTAAGTTAACTTCAGCCCTCTTGTGGCAGCTGAAGATATTAAGCATATGAAAAGGCATTTTTACAAAACGAATTCTTATCATTTAAGAATCTTAATCAAACTATTAGATAATTCTACGATAAAATTTTATAATAGTTTGATAAACCTAAAATAGAAGCATTTTTTTCCTTTTACCCAAAATTGTGTTAACTGTAGCCCCCTGGTGGCAGCTGAAAATATTAAACAAATGAACTCAGATTTTGGCAGGTATATATCGTCACTACATGCAACTTTTAATCACTATTAGAACTTCATACTAGAAAAAACGTATTTTTCGCTCCACCCTAATGTACATAGCTCGTTTCAAATGCGATCCGCTGCAAGTCGCAACCACGATCGCCACATTATGTTCTACGGTGTTCAAGAATAACTTCATGCCTAAAGGCTCCTTAGTCGTCATTCACAGAAACAATCCCCGCAGTTATGGGCACAAGGCTATTTACTGGCTCATACACCTACAGCAACAGACTGGAGTATACATAAAACACGCCCGCAACACGGGGGAAGTACCCATTAAAGTCAATGGTCGTGTTTTTTGGGGTAATGGTCTAAGCCAGGATCCAACAACTGGTGAGAAGACTGTACTCCTTTAACGGCTGCTGGTGGCATGGATACCTACGCCTTGAGTGTGCCGTCACAGGGGACCTTCATGGAAGATCCCCCGTCGACAGCCTCGCATGGACCCGTAACCGTGATGAACTTATAGGCTCCCAATTCACTCACAAGAACGTGTTGGAGCATGAGTATGATGCATGGATGGAAACAGATGCCCAGTACTGTGAAGAAATAAGGGCCATCAAACGTTCAATGGTGTTGGACCCCCCTCATATGCGATGACAGCTTGTTTGGAGGGCGTACAAACCCATTCAAGCTATACTTTCTGCCTACGTAGGGCGTGAAACTCCATTAATACGTCTTCTGTTCTTTATATCCCTACATGATGAAGAACTGAAAAACTGGTGGGTCCAATCATGCCAATCATCGAGGAGTTCTCAGCTAACTTGAGTGAGCGCTACTTTGGACTCTCTTTCGTGGACGTGCTCCCCCGTCGCGATTTATGGATGCCGATCTTACCCGTCGTTATAGATCACAAGCTCATGTTTCCAATGTGCGCGAAGTGCGCAAATGAGAACAACGGTGAATGTAACCATACAACCAACCAGCTTAAGATCAGAGGTGTATATACAAGCCCTGAGATGGCCCTAGCCGTTCGCCATGGGCACAGAATATTGAAGATACGTGAGATGTGGAGGTTTCAGAAGTTACCCAACCTTTTCACATCATATATAAACGCTTTTTTGAAGGATAAAGTAGAAGCATCAGGATATCCGCGAGGGGTTGATACCGAAGATGAAAAAACGGATTATATTCAGCGTTACCGTGCCCATGAAGGTATACAGCTTGACCGTTCCCAAATTGTTAAGAATCCTGGCAACCGTTTTAGTACAAAGTTGCGTCTAAACAGTCTTTGGGGAAAATTTGCACAGAATACCGGCAAAGGGAACGTTCGTTTGGCACAAAGTTATAGTGAAGTCTGGGATTATGCCAACACTCCCGATAAAGAGGTTATGTAGATCATGAATGTAGGTAATACTTACATAATAAAGTCCAACATCACCGAACTGGCCACAGATACCTCACGGGTTACAAACATACCTGTATCCAGCTTCACAACGGCCTAGGCCCGCATCAAACTTTGTGGTCTACTGCACTCTCTTGGACGGAGGGTGTTGTACGCTGACACAGATAGCGTTATATTCACAGCGAGGGATGGTGAATACATGCCTGCTATTGGGGAATTCCTCGGGTAGCTAACTGACGAGATCAAGGATGAGTATGGTGATGGTGCATACGCTGACTCATTTTTATCAACAGGGCCAAAAGCTTATGGGTACGGGTGAGGGTGGGGGAGGATATGAAATATATCGTGAAGGCTAAGGGTATCACGCTTAACTATGCGAACCGTCGAGTCGTTAACTTTGACTCGTTCAGGGATCTAGTTTTCTTTGAAGATGAGGGCGACTAGCCACCCCAACTGACTCTGGGGACCCACAATTTTTGGGCGCAGAAACTGGGGTGTGTGAATGAACTTAGGAGCAGGAAGGTATGCCGTAACACCTATCGGAAACGTTACTAGATGCCTAGTACCTATGATACCGTACCCTTCGGATACCTTAATCGTTGATTGTTTATATATATATATATATATGTGTGTGTGTGTGTGTGTATTGTTAACGATATGTTTATTTATTTCGTATATTTGTTTCAATTATGGTTTCATTTTTTCCTTTGTGTGCGTGCGTGTGTACAATCCTAAGCTCCGCCCACTGTAAGCTCGGTCATGTGACTCCTACTACCACCTGGGCATATCTCTACCCCGGCGTGCTCAGTTGACCTTTGCAAACCCTTGGGCTCAGACGTGTATTTTCTCGCGTAGAAGAAAAATAGTGATGGCTACTTTTGATATTGCATGTTCGACGTTTATGATGTGGTACTCGGTAAAGTCGGAAGCTGTAGTGGATACTGAAAGACTGCCTAACCCCCTTTCCTTTGAGACTTTTAAGGATACATTGAATAGAGCGAGGGAACAAGATGTTCAAATACTCTATGGATATTCTGGCGAGAGTATTGCCGGATTTCGCACACAAACAATGTAGTGGACTACGTTGTAAGGCTAAACTGTATAAAAGCGTACATATACCGTAATGTGAAAGAAACAACGCGTGAAGAAGAGAAGCAGCGGGTATGGATAATGTTTCTTGTTGATGAGTGGTGTGACAGGCTGCATCATACCGAGTACACGTACCCTGCGGCTGAGAATGTAAACCTTGTCATCATGGACAATCTAAAGTACTTTTACCACTACATTCATGTATATCATGACGAGGTTCGCAGTGAGGTTGTGGCTAAATTGTGGCTAAAGGCCTGTGTGAGTTTTTAATAGAATTGTGAGACGAGTATCGATTGTTAAACAAAAAGGAAAAATACGGTAACATGTTTCGCTCAAATAGTGCACCGGTTTGTGGATAAAATGTGTTTAGTTCTTGAAAATCCCCTTAAGCGAAAATGTTTCGTGCGTATTCTGGGGAGTGGGAGCGATAAAACATTAAAACCGATATTGCTTCATGTGTCGGATAAATTCTCTAAACGGTTGCCCAGTATAATGGGGTTCAAGTATTCACATGACTCTTTCATGTCGGAACAAACCCGTACACTATTCAACAGTTTATGGTGTGGCTCGCTCTCCCCGTCAAGCCGAGCAGCCCACCCGTGTACCTCACTCTTCCACACTTGAAACACACAAGTTCGAACAAACCCGTACACGTTTCACCCGTGTGACTCACTCCTCCACACCTGTTCCCCGAGCTAATGAGCGCGCCGGTTGCTCATAGTCATCTCAGAGCTTGGACCGACTGGACGTGCACTCCTCGAATACGATGGAACTTCCTTTGAGAAGTATGCTCAATGCCGCGTACGATGTGTCCGTGACGAAGTCACTGCGCGTGTTCAGGCGTGAAAACGATACCATTAACTGTGTACTTGAAACGATTTGCAGGCAATCAAATTCTAGTAAACGTAATGTTATTTATTTAAATGTTGAGGAGATGAATAGAGTCTTAGTGATAGTTGAGAAGTGGGGTGAGGACTGTTATAAAATACCTGCAGGTGTAGTACAAGAAGAGAACAGATTAGTGATGCCCCCTCATATGCCGTTGTTTATACGTTGTGTATAAATAACGATCAGCGATGCATTGATATATGACTGATGTGGAAGAATGCATCTGATAATAACGTTCTTGTCCCTACGCGAAACCGATTCATCTTCGACAGAATGTTTGAAATCGTCGGATTTGACACGGTTATTGAATACGCATTCACCGCTCTGCTCAACAGATTTATCGAATGTAGGAATGAACAAGGAGAGAATGGTCTAGAGCTGGATGCTTATTTAAAAGGTTTAGACGCTTCGAAATATCCCGAACTTTGGTACAAAGGACTTGAGCGGTACAGGGCAGAGCTCGCCCACACTGTTCACCCTGAAGAGTTGTATTTCTATATAATGAGTACCTGTCGTTACGACTTGGAGGATTATTTCAATTGCCGCTATGCAGAGTGAAGAAGAGTTCACGATTGAAAAGCTCGGGACGGTAAGCAAAAACCCTCGATTGGAAAGGAGTGTTTATAAACTTGTATTTGTTAATGACGTGATGGTTAACGATGCCCTCTTTGTGCGTGATTTTGACTGTATTCTATCCGTGTTTAAAGATAACTTGCCAACCGAATGTAAAGTGGGCACAAAAATAGTATTGAACGATATGAAGGGCAGTTACATCGAGTATAGGTATCCCTATAACTTGAGCGGTGAAATAATGTTAAGCCGTATTTACCGTGTAGTGCAAAGCAAAAATGATGTGACTGTAGACTCCATCGTTTTGTATATTATTTTTTTTGATTATATATATCCCTCGTTCGTATGTCATATGCTATTATTTTATTATTTTATTTTTTGGGTCATATATATTCCATCGTTTGATTGTATATTTATTTTCTATATATTTCGTGAAATTGATTCCAATAATTGGTCTAAATAAACAGATGATGTAATGGTGTTTTATTTAATTATTTTGGTTGCAAACTATATTGTTTTTTAATTATAACAAATGGCTGCCTTCTAAACCGACTGACGGATTTCAAGCCAACTGTCAAGAATATCTGAATATCGCAATGTGGCAGCTGAAAAGTTAATATATACATCTGCCTTCTAGGTCTTCTACGTCAACTGGCGGGTTAAGCCAACTGGCGGATTATGCCAACTGGCGGAAAGCCAACTGTCGAGAATATATGCTTTAATTAATTAAATAGCGCAATCTGGCAACTTAACCCTAATAACGTACACCTGAACAAGCCATTTACGCCTGCTAAGAAGCCTAAGAACTCTCAATATGCGCTTGGCAGGAGCCAAGCGAACACTCCTTTCACTTTTTCTTCTCTCTCTTAGGTTAGGTATACCACTTTGGGGATGAGGCCGTCCCAACTTCTCCCCCAAAGACGCTCTCCTAGGTTAGATATACCTCTTTAGGGGTAAGGCCGTCCCACCTTCTCCCACAAAGGGGTTAGGTGGACTCCCTCCCCTTAGTTGCATAACTCCCTCCCCTTGTTGCATAACCTCTTGCAACATTCCCCCCCTTGCAACATTGATCAGTATCTGCAATTGCATTGCACTGTAACATTTTGCAGTCATACTACTAGGCGGTACACCACACGTAACCTCTTAGAAGCTGTTTTAGAAAGAGATCTTTCCAGGAAAGATCACGAGAAAAGGAACGCCAAGAATGTTAAGAGAAGAGGAAGGATTGAGTTGTGTATTGTTATAGGGAAGGGGATAGTCGTGTGGAAGATTGTGACGAGTAGACAGATGAAAGAAATTAATTTTTGAGGCATTGAAAGCTACAAGGTTTTCTCTGCCCTTATCAGAGATAGTTAAAAGATCAGAGGTCAGATGTACCATAGCCGTCTCACTCGGAATATAGAGTGACTGTTGAGACGGACGCTTCGTGAAGCGGGTGAAGTTTAGAGTGGAATCGTTGGCATAGGAGAGGAAGTGCAACTTAATAGATCGTTAGAGGGTGACAGGACAGAACTCTGAAGAATATCTTTAGGAGAAGAACAGTGGCCATTCACCGAAATCCCGAAAGGAGGATGACCAAGAGATATGCAAGATGATCGCCAGTAGTGTCTCTTGCGGAACCCTTACTGACGATCTAAAATCAGATTGTGAGTAGAGATATTAAGGATAGATTCCAAAACTTTAGAAACACAAGAAATCAAAGCAATTAGAGTTGGGAGGGGTCACCCTTCTTTGGAAAGTGCTGAATGAAAGCTAACTTCCAGTAGGAAGGAAAAGTACCAGATGAAGGACAAAGACGAAAAAGTTTGCATAGGCAGTGTATCAGCACATATAGGGCAGAAAAAACATCACTGGAAGAGATTCTAATTTCAAACATAACTGTGAGGGAGAAGATGGAGGAATCGTCCAGGATTGAGTTGTAGGCGAAAGTTGGAGCGAAGAGTTCAACTTTATCAGAAGAAACGGCAACTGAGCCGTTGGAATGGAAAAAGGAGGGAAATAAGACGTAAAGTTGTTAGAGAGGTAGTTGGCTAGGTGTCAGAAAGAGCGAGAAGAATTGGAATCAGTTTTTTTCACATTTTTGTCGGATGAAGGAATTTTTTTTGGCGTGTCGAAGAATAGATTGTACACGATTCTGAGAGGAAATATAAGCTGAGTGAGAATCAGGAGTTGGATGGTGGCAGGACCTTCTGAAAGCCACCTCTCTGCTGCGGATAGCATTAGGAAAAGCAAAGTTAAACCAATTTTTTTTGCATTAGTAGCAGGAATAGAATATGGCATGTACGCCTCCATGCCCGAGAGAATCACCTCCGTGCTGCGCTCAGCGCACTCTGAAGGACACCGACCACGGAAGCAGTAATCATTCCATGAGAAATCAGAAAAGTACTGCCTAAGCGCCTCCCAATTAGCGACGCCAAAATGCCACCTCCTCTTGGAAGGGTCCAAAAGCCAAGCTGGAGTGATAGGACAGGAAACAGATATCGTCCACACACGATAATACGTGGACAAATCTTTTCTGACCTCGTCTCGCACTTCGCGGACAGCTCTTTTGAAGTTTGTAACTTTTTTTCCATAAGATACACCACACGCACTTTACGTCAAAAGGTAGAGGACGTCATCGCGAGTGATTTGATGTAAACATCAAACAAATTCCTTCACTAAAAAAAAAAGTTTAGAACAAAGTTTATGTGGTCAAAATGTTGTTCAGGTCAGTAAGATTTTTGTCTGGTGACGCTTATTTCTTCGCGTGATGCTGGGCGGAGCTTATTCGTCGACCGAATCTGAGTAGGAATAACAAGGATATTCTGTCTGGAATTAATAATAAAAATAATAATAACTTTATTAATGAGGGTGATAATGATAATGATAATAACAATAATGATGATAATAATAATAATAATAATAATAATAATAATAATAATAATAATAATTATGATGGTAACGGTAATAACATGAATAGTAGTGTGGAAAAAAACTCAATGGTAATAAGGTCGGGAAAACTAAACTGGATTATAAAGAGGTATACTGGAGAAATATTGAAAGCATAGCTATAAAATAAGGAAAAATGTTAAGGTATTAAAAGTTTGCGAATTTTATTCTGGGCTTGGTTTTTGGGATGTTATGCTACCTTCCGATTTAGTCTCCTTTAAATTCTCTTCCGTTTGAGTTTACAAATAGTGTTTTTCCATATTGAGTCAACAGATATATGGAAAATATTATTCTAAACTAAATACAGGCCTGTTTGCGATTGCGGACCCTTGCGGATTTTGTTCGTTTGTGTAGAGAAAGCCTGAGGCAGTACGAGTACGACTGTGATTGATACAACTAAATCTTTACTGCCTTAGGGAGGAAACACAAACTTGCAGTGCATCTTGCTCCTGAAGAATCATGCAACAGGAATGATGATAACTGGAAGTGTCTGCAATACAAACTAGCGAAAATTGCAATAAATTGAATACGGATATGGATGGTCTTTTGACTAGACTAACACAGAGCATTGTTTCTTTCAGTGGTGAAGAACCAGGTACGGAAGCGTCGTCAGTACTTTGACCCCCTTTTTACTTGGCAGTGCTACTGTGAACTGCCCGTACCTGGAAATGGGCGTGTGGGCAGAATGTTGCTCTATGTGAAAAGATGTTCATCTCTTCATACTTCTACATAAACTATAAATGCATCGATGAACAAAAAGCGATATATATATATATATATATATATATATATATATATATATATATATATATATATATACAGGGTGGCGCAAAAGTCAGGAGCCATAGGCTCATTTTATTAAATTATCATATAATAAATGTTCGAATTGGTGGCCTTCCACTTGGAGACACTTTCTGACGCGTTGAATGCATGACGTCTGAACATTCCTTAACACATTGGTACTGACCGTGGCACACTCAGATGTGATTTTATCCTTTAGAGAACGTATGGTTCAGGGTCGATCAGCAAAGACTACCGACTTGAGATGGCCCCACAAGAAAAAGTCAAGAGGCGTGAGGTCTGGAGACCTAGGTGGCCATTCGACGGGCCCTCGCCGTCCGATCCACTTGCTTGGGAATGTTTCATCTAAAGAGCTCTGGACGATGGTTGCGAAATGTGGTGAAACCACATCTCCGCCTGTTCTGCCAATGGAATGTCGTCCAGTATGGACAATAAAAATGTTTTCAGCATATGCAGATATGTTTCACCTGTTACATTGCCGTCGAAATAGTACGGACCAATTAACCGATCACCCCCAAGAGCGCAGCCCGGGTCTGTATCGAAGGAGTGACATTTCAAAGGAGTGACATAACAAAGGAGTGACAAATCGGAGATAAAATTCAAAGGAGTATAATTATTAAAATTTTATTTAAAAAAACAAAATTTGTTAGAATTGTTAAAATTAAGATTTCATTTCAAAAACTAGAAACCTAACCTAACCTAACCGGATCAAATGTAGAATTCGGACCCCAGCCTTCTTTAGTTAGCTTTATAAGGCTAACTAACGAAAATATCATGACCTAACCTAACCAATCGTCAAGGGCGTACAGTTAACCTAACGATTGGTTAGGTTAGGTCGTGATATTTTCGTTAGTTAGCCTTATAAAGCTAACTAAAAAAGGCTGGGGTCCGAATTCTACATTTGATCCACCTAACCTAACAGTTGCAAGCCTCTCTTCCCTCTGAATTTGTTCTTTCTTCTTCTTTGTTGGTATTTTCGTGTCACTCCTTTGAATTTTATCTCCGATTTGTCACTCCTTTGTTATGTCACTCCTTCGTTATGTCACTCCTTTGAATAGGACCTGCGCAGCCCACACCATAATTCGCAGATCGAATTGCACGTGTCCTTCCTCCATCCAGTGGGGGTTCTCATTGGCCCAATAGCGTGCATTATGCCTATTGACATGACCGTTGAGGTGAAATATCGCTTCCTTCTTCGCTGAACAAGATCCTTCGTTGAAGCTGTCGATGTTGTAGAAACCACTGGCAGAACTCTATACGACGGTCTTTGTCGTCACCTTGCAGTTCCTGAACGAGTTGGACTTTGTAGGGGTAGAAACGATTTGTTGTAAGAATTCGTTGAATGGATCTTCTGGAGACACCCGTTTCCTGGGATAACTTTCTTCAGGACTTACGTGGGCTGTTTTCGAGGTGATTGAGTACCGTTAGTGATGTTGCTGCATCAGTTGAACTTTTTGGCCGGCCACTACGCGGCCGATCGTAATGAACACTTCCCATTTCTTTGAAGCGAGTAAACAGTTTTCCAACTGATGCCTGAACAACTGGCGGCCTCTCAGGGTGTTTGTCATTAAAACAGTAGCAACTGATCGGTGTGTGATACTACGCTTTGCACACATTAAAACTATCTCCACCCGTTCATCTATTGCCAATTTCCGTGGCATCGGTTCAACAACAAATCTGAAAAGAACAAAACATATTAAAACACAAATTATTAAATGTGCCTATGGTTCCTGACTTTTGCGCCACCCTGTATATATATATAGGGTGGCGCAAAAGACAGGAACCATAGGCACATGCAGTATATATATGTGTATATATATATATGTGTGTGTGTGTGTGTGTGTGTGTACAAGGGTCTTGTCCGTCCCTGTATGGAGTATGCTTCTCATGTATGTGGTGGTTCAACCTGCACAGCCGTACTTGACCAAGTGGAATCAAAGGCTTTTCTTCTCATCAATGCCCAGCCTCTTACTCACTGCCTTCAATCCCTCTCTCTTCGCCGCAATGTTGCCTCGTTCTCGCTTTACCTTCGTTATTATGAGGGACTTTGCTCTTCTGAACTCTCAGGCTGCTTCCCTCCTCCTTTAAGGAGAGCATGCAGCACCAAACTTTCGATACTTTCTCATTCCTTTTCTGTCCAACTCTCTAACGCAAGGGTTAATCGCTATTTTCAATCTTTCATCTGCTCAACCAGTGAACTCTGGAACAATCTTCTTCCTCCAATCTTTCAAACGCACGTCTCGGCATCTCGAAATCTCTGGACCTTGATTTTGGCTCTTTTCTTCTTCTATGGGAGGGGCGCTAGCCCTGTTCAAAAATCAACTTTTTTTTATTTTCATAGGTTTCTGTACTTTTCCCATGCTTTTTGACCTGAAAAGGCCGAAAATCACAACCATTTTGACCTAGGTTGTTGGGAAGCATTGCCGCATGGAGCTTTAAGTTTTCTGCCTTGAAATCGGCCAAAAGCACCAGTTCCGGGGTCCCTTGAATCATGTTTTGCACTATAACTTTTTATCTAAACAAGATAGAGCAACAAAATAGGCACCAAATTAAAGTGTTTTTAATCCTCTTTCTAACTTATACAATTATGATAGTCTTGGAACAAGAAATGGCACATTGGTACATACAAAGATTTCAGAAATATCACAAAATTCGTTTTCTCACACTCAAGGCAGACAAGGCGCCTTATTCATGACACAAATTTGAGATTAACATTTTGTCACAAGTCTAATCGATCAAGAAGTGAAAGCATTACATGATGATTAATTTCATAATGACATTTACACAGTCAGTTGTTGAGAGTTTGTTTCTTGAAGCTGTCAAAGCGGCGTCTGTTGAACTCCACAGCTTGAAGGAGATAGTCCCTTTGCTTGGCATCTGTTGTTATGACATTTGCAAAGTCGCTCATCATCTTGACACCACGTTCAGCAATGTCATTCACCGCTTTCAGATTCTTAACATAGTCCAACGCTTTTCTGTAGTCCTCATTCTGTGGCCAAGACGTGACAGGTTCCAGAAGCCACTCGGATCCAATGTTCAGTGTGTCCAGCAGGAAATGTGATTCTGGGCCAATGAGATCAACCAGGGTGGTCTTAGCTGTGACTCTCTGGAATAGAGGTTTTCCTGTTCTGAAGCTGTCTGGCTTCTCAGTGGCATGTAACTGGGCAGCAATGTCGTGCTTCAATGTGTCACTCAATCTACTGCTGAACAGGGCAAATGGCACGACTTCCTGCGTCAGGTACCATTTGTGGTTTTTCCATCTTATTAAGTACTGCATCAGCAAGCTCTGGGTCAGTTTTTTTGTACTTCAACATGTCCTGGATTAGACTTAGATCATTCACGGGAGCATCTGCAGCAGACATTGACATCATCCATACAGGAGTGTAGAACAGCACAAGGAAGGTGTCGAGTCTTTCCAGCTTTGATACAGTGTCTTCGTCGTACTCAAGTTGATCTGCAAACATCAGCATTTTCATGGAGTACAGGTTTCTGGCCATCCATCTGGCCTGATGAATGGCGCCTGGTCGACTCCAGTGAATACCTCGAGGAGGCGTTCCTCCAAGAACAATGACTGTCAGTTCAGCCATTTCCCTGTAGTCGGCTCTTGGAAGCCTTTTTGCTGTTAGAATGTCTTGGAGTATTTCTTCACTGTTCTTCTTCTTTTCCTTCAGCCATTTGCTGTTGATAGCCAGCATCTTTGGGTTTTCCTTGGACAAGTCCGTCCAAACATCTTTCAGATGCTCAAACCAGGGATTATCTGGCCCCTTCACCTTCCCAAACAGCTTCTCCCAAACTGCTCCTACTAGGATTTCCAGGATGTGATGTCGACAGGCCAGATAAAACACCTTTTTGTTCAGCATTTTCTCTAGCAGTTTGGCAGCTCCTCTGTGAACTCCACTGTTACTGGATGTAGTGTCAAAAACAAGGGCAGTAACATTATCCGTAAGTTCCCATGTCTCCAGTAAATCCATTGAAGCCTTAGCCTGAGCTGTGCCAGAAGAATTGTCGATGACAGGTACTCCCAATAACTTTCCTTCAGTGTATGAAGGTGGACCAGACACTAGCACAGCTAAAGTCTCTGAGGTACTTCCAGGTTCACTGCCCAAGACATCTTTGAGCAACTTTCCATCCCAGTGTAAGGCAGCGTACTGTGGGGGGTTTTCACAAAACTTGGACATGTGACTCTGGCTGATATTATACCTGGACAGCATTCTGTTGCGACGTGTTGTTGAGGTTGAGATGACGAAGTTATCCAGATCAGCCCCTCCAGCTTTCAAGGTGGCAGAAACCATGGCAGTAACTTGATTGTCTGATAAACCAAGACGATCAGCTGTATTGCAGATGACATCACATTCCATGACCTTCCTTGGAAACGTCAAAGTCACACTAGTCACAGTGTCTTGATGGTGAGAACATCCAGGACGAGGCTGATGGTAATCCATGTCCTCTGTGTTAGCGTCGTTGTCAGTTGAGTCACCCCAGGTAATGTCATCCACATGAACAACTGCCTCTTGTTCTGCTGCAGCTGTAAAATAGTACAACATGTTAAGACAGTAATTGTTAAGTACATGCTAAATATCGCAATGGAGTAAAACTTAACACTTTTTGTAACGTTCAAAGTAATTAGTTTTACCTTGTTCTTGTCTAAGCTGCAGTCTTTCATTCCTCGCTGCTTGCTGCAGGGATCTTGTCTCAAAAATCTTGTCATGACCAGACATATGACCTTTCCTCTCAGTCTTTTGGTCTTCGTAGAACCTGATATCCTCATCTTTCTTCTCTGTGGATAACAGTCTGTTGTTCTGTATTTCCTGGATTGCATCTGGAGCTCCTATATCGAACAGGCTGTCTAATTCCAGCACAAATGCTCCTCTTTTTCCTCCAGGGTTACTTGCTCTTCCTTTGCTTTTCACCAGAGCACGATGTTTCTCATGTAGTTTCATGAAGAGCTTCATTGCGTTGTACTTGGTCATTGTCTTGATCCTAGCCATCTGCCAGAATGGGATGATAGATTCAACTGTTTTATATGCAAGGTCTTGAACCATGGGCTTCCCTGCATTTTCCGGTAAATTCTGAAGATTAAGGAAATACTGGAACGCCTGTCTGTTGGTGGGAAGCTGGGAACCACTGATAAAAGCTGAAGGGTATCCAACCAGGAAAGTTTCAGTGAGAGATCTGGTAGATGGCCCAGTTGATTGACACCTGCCTGTGGACAGTACGTGGAGGTTCTGAGATATCAACTGTGCGCCCACGGAGCTCCCTCAGCTCCTTGCTTAATGCCATTGTGAAGTTGTAACTTGTAGATGGTTTTCTAGATTCTGATTGAGTTTCTGTTGTTTCCTGAAAAATGATAGATAATTATTATTATTATTAATTATTATTTATTTATTATTATTATTATTATTATTATTTATTAATTTTATGCTCTTTCATTTGATACCTAATTTGTTGCTCTATCTTGTTTAGATCAAAAGTTAAAGTGCTAAACATAATTCAAGGGACCCCGGAATTGGCGCTTTGGCCGATTTCAAGGCAGAAAATTTATAGCTCCATGCGGCAATGCTTCCCAACATCCTAGTTCAAAATAGTTGTGATTTTCAGCTTTTTCAGGTCAAAAAGCATGGGAAAATGTACAGAAACCTATGAAAATAAGAAAAAGTTGATTTTTGAACAGGCCTAGAGGGGCGCTTTTGGGGGCATTCGCCCTTGGCCCCTCCTTCCTGCATAATATATATATATATATATATGTGTATATACAGGGCGTCCCAAAAAAATGTATACACACTTTAACAGCTGATAGCTCAATTGATGTTTCTTTCTTTCCAAGTTAAACCCATTAGAATTAATAATGGCAGTCAGATTAAGCTTTGAACAAAGGAAATTCATTCTAAAATGCTACTGGAAGTGTGAAAACGCAGTTGAAGTGCAAAGACAGTTTAGGAGGGAGTTTCAAACAGATCCACCAACGCGACTTACCATCACTCGAATTAGAGATAAGTTTGAAGCCGATGGAACTGTTCAGAATGTCCACAAGAAGCGTTCCGGAAGACCACGGACATCGACAAGCCCCACAAAGCAAGAAAGAGTACTGGAAACGTATCACCAAAGTCCAAGAAAATCTGTGCGGCAAGCGAGTCGTGAGGTAGGAATTTCAGAATCGTCTGTCCAACGCATTTTGAGCGCTGTCAATGGAAAAGTTACATTCCAAGATTAGTCCATGCTATTAATGAAGATGATCCGGACCGAAGAGTGGAGTATTGCGGGTGGTACTTGGCACGATGTGGATGTGGATTGGACGAAGGGGTTTCGTAGAATACCCTCCGCGTTCACCAGACCTCACACCACTAGACTTTTTTTTATGGGGATACTTAAAAGACAAAGTCTACGCTATAAAACCTGCAACAGTCGCTGAATTGAGAGCAGCCATTGAACGAGAATGCACACAAACACCAAACGAAATGTTTCGTGATGTTTGCGATTCCATTGCTTCGCGTTATCAGCAGTGCCTGGACCAGAACGGACGTCAGTTTGAAAACAGGCGTTGACAAAACAATTAAATAATGTCTGTAGATTCTATTACATTTTGAAAATGAAATGTATTTTAATAAACACTGCCTTTATAAGTATTTAAAGTGTGTATACATGTTTTTGGGACGCCCTGTATATACATTCTTCAATGGCGTAATGGTTAGCATCGCTGACTACGAATCCATCGGTCCCGGGAACAAGACCCGGTGAGGGCATACGGCGCACAGCAAAACCCAACCGTTATCCTTCCACCCAATAAAGAAATTGGTTGGTAGATAAATGGGTACCCTGGGTAGCCTTGTGGTTAAGACGCTGGGCTGCTGGTGGGGCGTGGTTCGGATTCCACGTTAATCTGTAGGTCTAAGGTGGAGTGAAATGCTTGATCTTCGTCAGAATGAATAATTCGGGAGGAATCAAAACCAAAGTTAACCAGAGTTATAGGGGGAAGTAGGAAGAGTCCGAGGGTGTTTGTAGGAAAGCACATAAATCTCGCTACAAGTTAATTTTTCTAAAATCTTTCACATGAAAATATAGAGTAAGGTATTACAGTATTTATATAATGTTTGTTTGTTATTGAACTTTGAACGCCTCTTTCATTTCATTGCATTTTATCGTGACATCTCTTTTAATTGGACTCATCCCACCTATAGGACGAGTCCGATTTGCGTATGGGGCGAGATTGATGAACCTTTTATGAGGCATATTTTCTTTATTTACCAAAAACATATTTCAGGATACCAAAACACTTTATGAAAGAAAATCCTCTTTGACTTAATATATATTTACACATGAAAGGTATAATAAATTAAAATTATCGCACGTTGTATCCTAACAAACAAACATTAAATTTAATATTTGATGTTTTCTTAGTTGATTTGTGCTATGGGTTTTGACATAACCCAGTAAAGCCTAAAGCTTTAGGGCCAGATTAAATAAAATAAATAATCTAGCTTCACAATTATTTATATCATTGTAAATTGTAAAACCAATGTATTTACTTTATTATTAATAAAGGTTATTTAATTCAATATTCAATTCAATAACAGCTGCAATGGATGTTTCAGTTATAACCCATTTGTCTTCTGCACCAGGAAATTCAAAGATGTCATAACTTCCAGAATATTGTGATTGCCGAAGATAACTTACTTCGAAAGTACTGTCTAGACTAACGTATCAACACTTTTGCCACATAATTCACAGTATCACCACGACTAAAATCTATGTTTATCAACACAAAATATCCTTCTTCTGGACGTTTATTTTGGTACCTGTTGCTATCGAAAGCTCTTCTGTAAATTCATCATAATATTCTGAAGAATCCTGTGTGAGAACTTCATCTGGTTGAATGTTGCTTGATAAGTCATTGTCTTTTTTAGAAACAACCTTACATTCCTTTATTTTGAATGGAAGAGCTTCTCTACCAACGACTTTCTTTCTCAAGGCTTTTTCTTCTGTTCTCTCTTTTTCAAGAATATCGGCGGCTATCATACAGTCGCCTGGTTTCCTTCCCCTTCCGCTCTTCTTTTCGGGGCTTTGCCTTTGAAAAGAGTAGAATTTCAGATGGCAAAACTAAACGCGATATGCCTGTTGATGATACTAGTTCAGCAGCAAATGGTGAGGGCTGAATATTAGGGCGGAGTGAAAAACTCATTTTTCGAATTTTCAAATTGGCTAGTGTGGAAAATGTGTGGAGTAGTGAGGAAATAAGCTGGTATAAATTTAAAATCATAACATTAATATCTTCAGGTTCCACAATGACCTTCAATATTGAAAAAAATTGAAAAAAGCAGATTTTAACCAATAATTACAGAAGAGTCCACGATGCACAACAGACAAGAATTTATTCACACTTGTATAAAAATAGCTCAGTCAACCTTTAAAAAAAGTTTCTATTCTCTAAAAACAGTTTTCTATAGTCAGCTCACTCAGCTGTCACGTGAGTACCTCGGTTCAGTGTAGCTGTCGCTCTCGTAGCAGGTGGGTGTTCTGTTGTTGGCGTTACTCAGATAGTCTAAACTATATTTCTTATATATTTTGCATTTCTGTATTGTGTTGCCCTAAGTTTGCCATGTACTATTAACTGAAATTAACGTATAATTGATATTAGCTCTTTCTTTTTCAGATTTGTATACTTTCAAAATGTCTCGAGTTTGTGCAAAATCAACCAGGGCCTCAACTGAGTTCCCCATGTTTGGTATGGGGGAAGATTTGTGGCACACGAATCTTCCTACATACGAAGGAGTTTTTAAATATTACTTGTTTGTAAGAAACGATTTGAAACAGAATACTAATAAAGATCCTTCAATATCTCAAATATTAGAACAAGTTGTTGATAAATTGAAAACAATTTGGGAAAGTGCTTCCGTCCCAATTCTGTCAGACAGGCGAATTGAAACAATGTTCAGAAGCTACCACGAAAAGTATCGTGTCATTATGAAGCCATACCAAAGCAGAAAAAATTCTGAAGCTTACAAAGCAAAGATTGATATGTTCAAAAAAGAAGCACACACGAAACTTTTTGACATTGCAGCGTGCAAGTGCAAAGTACTAACACAATGTTCTTGTCCCAAAGAAAAAACGGTTCCAAAGGAAGAAGTGACGTTCCTCTTAGATCAAAGGAGTGAAAGAAAACTGTTTATTGATAGAGTAGATATTACACTCTCAAAGAAAAAAGCATCTACGTTGCTAAGAAAGCAAAAAGAAGCTGTGAGGCTCACCAAAGAATCTTCACAGGAGAAATTGCAGGATACAAATGTTGAATTATCATCATCGACATCAAATAGTGAAAGTGAATCTGGCGAAATATCAGACGATACATTTCCAGAGCCAGTTAGCTCGAAGAGAAAGCTCGAACAACCTGAAGAACAATTATTCAAGAAAAGGAAAACTACAAATCTACCTTCAGTGGCTACTGCTTGTGACAGGACTGCAGTTTCAGATCGAGCTGCAGCATTCATTGTTAGTGCAGTATTGCAAGATATTGGAGAAGTTTCTATTGACAATACATCTGAAGTAGTGGATAGGAGTAAAATCAGAAGAGAAAGACAAAAGAAGAGATCAGAAATTATGAAAGATCAAAATCAGGTCCCAATCAGAGGAATCTATTTTGATGGTCGAAAAGATTCTACACTCTTCCAAGAAAAAAAAGAGTCCAAAGTATATCAGAAGAAGGTAACAGAAGAACATATCACTTTAGTGAGAGAACCTGGTTCAGATTATTTGGGCCATTATTCTGTGAATTCTGGATCAGCTGAAGAAATATGTAAAGGAATGTTTGAGTATATTGGAAATAATGACATGAACCTGGAAAACCTTGTTGCCATTGGATGCGATGGTGCAGCATTCAACACAGGAGAAAAGGGAGGCGTTATAAGGCTTATAGAATTGAAGCTGAAGAAGCCAGTTCAACATTTAGTGTGCCAGCTCCATGCCAATGAATTGCCATTACGCCATTTAGTTGCAAAGCTGGATGGAAAAACATCTGGCCCCCGTGGATTCACCGGTCCTATTGGCAGGGAATTAGAGAACTGTGAGAGTCTTCCTATTGTCGAGATTGAAAGGATTGATGCTGAGGAACCAACTGTAGACTGTGAAGATCTTAGCACCGACCAAAAATATCTAATTGATATTCATCAGGCCATAACAAAGGGATATTGCTCTCCAGATCTTGCTCATCGTAGTCCAGGCAAAATGGCACATTCACGATGGCTGACTACAGCAAATCGTTTGCTTCGTCTATACGTTTCAACTGTAAGTCCATCTGAGAACCTCATGAACATTGCTTCTTTTATAATGAAGGTCTACATCCCAATGTGGTTTTCTATTAAGCAAAGTACGTCTTTTGTCAATGGCTCAAAACATGTTTTCAAAACTATTGAACTAACAAGAACACTGAATGACGAAGTAAAGGATATTGTAAACCCTGTCATACAAAGAAATGCATTTTTTGCAAATCCAGAAAATATTCTAGCATCAATGATTCATGATGACCGCAGCGCCATAAGAGAATTAGCGTGGAGGCGAATAAAGAAAGCAAGGCAAACAAACAAGGAAAAAGTTGTGAGGCGTTTCACAGTACCTGTTATTCAATTTGAAGCTACTGATTATACTGATTTAATTAATTGGCAAAAATGCATTGTCACTGAACCACCTGTGACAAGACACCTGACAGAAAATGAGATTGAAGAATTCATAGAAAACAAGAGTACCCCTCCATTCGAGAAATTCCCTTGTCATACACAAGTAGTAGAAAGAATGGTAAAATTAGTGACTGAAGCATCATCAAAAGTATTTGGATTGAACGCGCGAGATGGCTTCATAAGATCAACACTTCAGTCACGTAAAAAAAATGCCATCATTCGAAAGTAAAGCTGAATATAAAGTTTAAATAAAACGTTAATAGAAAAAACATGCGCAAGGATGGGTGGTTGGGAGGGCATGGGTGGAGCTCGACACGCAGCCACCTCCTCGTGGTGAGTTCTGGATTATTTAGATCATTAATCAAAAGAACATTGATCTAAATAAACTAAGAGCTGCGTAATTCAGTAACTATTTTGGTAATTGGAACACTTAATATATAATAATAACAAGTAAGTTTCAGTTATTGTACTAATGCAGAATATAAGAAAATCATTATATTTCACTTTTTTCGACGGCTTTGTGGCACCTGAAGATATAATTTCGCAGGACTAATATTTATGCACAGTCATTATCTATAGCACCCACATATTTTCGCACTAGCCATATTTGAATTTCGAAAAAAGGTTTAAAAACCTCATTTTCGATCCGCCCTACTGAATATAAGAGGGAACCCCCGAGCCAAACCACTTCCGGGCAAGAAGCTACCAGAACAGGTAGGCGGAAACGGACCTCTCTCGGAGGAAAACGAACTTGAAATGCACAAGGGGGCAAAACAAAGAACATAAATATTGTCCTGGCTAATATTCAAGGAATTAACCAAACCAATCACTCAACAAAGTTTTGTACCTGAAAGGATTTATGGACAAACAAGGTCGGACATCGCATGTCTCACAGAAACTCATCTTAAAAAATGCCAAAGAAATTGTAAAAACTGCGCACATTGTATTGATAAGAAAGAGATAAATATAAAGGGTTTCAACTTACTAAGAGCTGATAGAACAGCCAGACGTAAAGGTGGTTCTGCTATATACTGTATGTGCATGAAGGTCATATGAGAGAGACAGTAATAAGTAAATTACAAGCGAGTTTATACTGACACAGAAGATAACAGAAAATATCAGAAAAAAATAACTGCCTAGATCTCGCACTCACAAATACAGTAATACGAACTTGATTGCTGATATAAAAATAACCCTAACTATTATCTCAGATAACAACATAAGCGAGATATCAACAAATATGCCGACAACATTAAAATACAATATACATACTGAAGAAAGAAGCAAATTTGGGACTTTTAATTTAAACTCCAAGACTACAAATTGGGAAGCAGTCAGATCACACATCGCCCAAATCACCTGCAAGGACTAGGAGAGCTGACTGAGATCCACGGGAGGTTTACGGCAGATCAAGATATAGAGAGCATAGAGGAGGTGAAGCTGCCTTCTGTACGCGCGTATGCCTTGCCCTATCCTGAGCAGATTATCTTTATGCAGGTATGTTGTAGTTGTGTGTTATAGAATATTATACTATTACTAGAGTAAGATTTATGTATTACACGCATTTGTATGTCCGGTTTCCACATTTACATGGGACGAATAATGGTCATAAAATTGTTCTTTAACTCTTTCAGTACTATGACAACACTTTAGAATTTTATTGTGGATAACTGCAGACTGTATTATTTGTATAACGTCGCACAATTACATTTAGCTGAGAGAAACCCCTAATACATAGGGGTTAAAACCTATCTCGAATAGTGGGTTACTGACGAAGCGTATGGATGAGATATAATTTTAGTTTTAATATTTAAAATCCATTTGCAGGACAACTCTCCCATCCACACCGCCAGGATTGTTAGAAGGTGGTTTGAGGAGCAGCGAAATCTAGAACCACTGAACTGGCCTAGTAAGGGATGTGACCTCAACCCAGTTGAGAACGCGTGGAGGAATGTGGTGAACTCGTGGGAGCCTGGGCAGGAGCGGACCAGCCGCCAGCTGCTGGACCACATTATGGCCGAGTGGGAGGTGTTCCGAAGGAACCCACATATCATATATAAGCATGTTGCATCTATGCCACACAGATTACAAGATATAATAGAAAATAATGGGGGATGGACCCAATTCTAACTATGAACTGCGTATAGCTGTTGGGGAAACTTGATATAGCGGGTTTTAAACTCTTCACTAATGATAGGTTACATAGGATTGGTGGTGGCGTTTTGCTGTACATTCATAATTCTCTTAGGGCTATCGAGGTTAAGATAGATTTTCCGGCAGCAATTAATGCGATATGCGTTGAAGTTAGGGCGCGTAGTCTTAGTTTCAATTTTGTTGTTGTTTATAGACCTCCCGTTCAACCCCTCGATACCAATATTAAATTTTACTCACTTCTTGGTAACTTTATTAATAATCGGGATAGTATAGTTGTCGGAGACTTTAACTACACTAACGTTAATTACGCGACTTTTACTGATGACGATGAGGGTTTGAGATTGATTGAGTTCATGGAAGATAAGTTTTTACGACAGATCGTTACCGAACCAACTCGCGGTGACAATATTTTAGACATGGTGATGAGGAACGGCGAAAATATAGTCGAAAGATATTAGAAATAGGTGAGAGTTTAGGATGTAGTGATCATCAAATTATTAGGTTTAAGTTATTGATAGAAAACACTAAGGATAGAAACGTAATAGAAGTCTCTGATTGTCGTAGGGCCAATTTTGATAGTTTTGCCGATAGGATGAGAGTAGTGGACTGGGATAACTTATTTATGGGTAATGACGCAAATTTGCATTGGGAGGCGTTTAAAGATAGTTTCTAGAATATCGAAAGGGAGTTTATTCCTCGTAGGTCCAAGCGCGCTAGAAATCATGGTAGGCCTAAGTGGTGTACTAGGGAAATAGGCGAGTTCATAAATAAGCGTTATAGAGCGTATAGACTTAATAAGTGCAATGGCACGGTAGCTAACGTTAATAGATATATCGAGCTTCGACGTTAGGTTAAAAGATCAGTTAGGAATGCTAAGCGTAATTTAGAGATACTTATAGCTGCGGATAGTAAACATAATCCCAAAAACGTTTTCGATTAGGTGAATAACCGTAAGCCGATAAAAGATAATATAGGCCCTCTCGTGGACGCTAATGGCGCTTTGTCTTCCGACGCTCAGGCGATGGCGAGTATTTTTAATAACTTTTTTGCGACAGTTTTTACCGTAGAAGACGTCAATAATGTCCCCGATGTGGACGATATCGTTCCATTTAGCAGCAAGACTTTTGGATGAACTAACTGTTTACGAGGGTGAGATTGCGCATTATATCGATAGGCTAAAAGTTAGCAAGGCTCCAGGCCCTGACGCGCTTTATCCTAAACATTTGAAAGATTTTAAAGACGTTATCGTAGACCCCTTAACGAAGATTTTTAATCAGTCACTGGAAACAGTGATTATTCCTGAAGATTTCAAATTAGCTAACGTCTCGTCCATTTTTAAAAAAGGCGACCGCACAGTAGCTAGCAATTATAGGCCCATTAGCTTAACGTCACTTGTCGGTAAACTTTTGGAATCTGTAGTTAGGGATCGTATCATCGATCACTTAGAAAGTCGCGATTTGATTAATAGTAGTCAGCATGGGTTTCGACGCCATAGATCTTGTTTAACTAATTTGTTAGAATTTCATAACGAAAGAGTGCGCGAATACGATAGGCATAGAGCGGCTGACGTTATTTATTTAGATTTTCAAAAGGCGTTCGATACAGTTCCGCATAGAAGATTAATTGCGAAGGTTAAAGCGCACGGTATACACGGTCAGGTAGCTAACTGGTTAGAGGAATGGCTTCGTGCTAGGAGACAGAGGGTCGGTGTTAATGGTAGTGAATCGGGCTGGTTGGATATAGGTAGCGGTGTTCCACAGGGTTCAGTGTTAGGCCCATTGCTCTTCATAATTTACATTAACGACATAGATGTAGGATTGACTAGTAACGTGTCAATATTCGCGGACGATACCAAAATAGGCGGTAAAGTTCTTAATGTGGACGATAGACAGATGTAACGTAGACAAATGTAAAGTTTTGCATATAGGTTCTCGTAACAATAATTACACGTACACAATGGATGATAGAGAGTTAGCGAGCGTTGACGAGGAAGTAGATTTAGGCGTACGCGTATCTAAGGATTTAAAAATTAGGAACCAGTGCCTGGAGTCTTTTGCAAAAGCTAATAGGATGTTAGGCTTCATAGCGCGTAATTTCAAATTTAAATCGAAGAATATTATATTGCCCCTTCACAAGTCCCTAGTCAGGCCTCATTTAGAATATGCCGTTCAGTTTTCGTGCCCGTATTTGCGTGAGACTATTGATAATTGATAAATAGATTAATCTTGCCGCGTCAGTCGTGAACGCTACCAGCGTTAATATGTTTAAGAACCATTTAGATAGGCATTTTAAAAATATTGATGTCGTTTAAAACAAAAGAACAATTGGCAACAGGAGCTCTGGGGGAGGGGGTCGAGGATGAGTCTGTTGACGATTAATGCCAGCTTGTGACATGCCAGCGTGTGAGGCCAGCAATAAAATTATCATTACACAAAAATTATACTATCACGAACGTAGTTGCAGCTCGTAGTATAAACTTGCCCACTTTTTGTTACACTTTACCTACTTTTTATTTTTGTAACTGCTGTTACGATACGAACATGTAAATGTCACAGCTTCATTCAGATGGCATTTTAAACACCGTCGTCTTTCAACAAGATGGGGCACCTTGTCATTACGCAAACATTGTTCGGGAGTACCTAAATGAACAATTTCCAAATCGGTGGATCGGATGTGGAGGCAACAAGCATCTGGGCAGCTCGATCTCCTGACCTAACGCCTTTGGATTTCTTTGTATGAGGCTTTATCATATCAAACGTCTACCAAACGAGGGTTACAGATTTGCAAGATTTACGTGCTCGTATCGTAACAGCAGTTAGAAAATAACCCTGTCATGCTCCAAAATGTGTTCCACAATGCTGCTGACAGATTCGAACTCTCTAGAGATACTGATGGTGCTCATGTAGAATCATATGCTTAAGTATTCATTAAATGTATGCCTTCTATTATAGTGTTATTGAATTTTACCCTGTTTGCTACGTTTTCACTGAAACAGATAAGGACTTTATAAACACCTTGTAAAGTATATTCCTCGTTAAGATCAAATAATATCTCCACATTGATAATGCAACAGGAAATCTGGAAAACATTAATGGGTTTATCTGTTCATCGTCATTAAATCATTATGTCTCCACATTGATAATGCAAATACAATATGGAAAACACTTTAATATAAGAGGCATCAGCCACAAACAAGTGGTGATATCCTTCTTCATGCAAGCGTCACCTTACGGTTTCCACTAACACACCTATATGTAGTCTCTCCTGGACGGCGACAGCAAGTAACCATGTCAACAACATTAGTTATGATATTGTATGACTTTATGAGTATATATAAATATGTTTATACTAGTATAACCGCGGATTATTCTTATGTGATTTTGATAATCAGTTACTGGTATTCAGAACGAAACTGTTAACAGTTTCTTTGTGTAACAATCGATAAGCCATTTCCCACTAAATCTCTATGCCCCTGTACCTCACTCTCTTTTACACTGTCTCAATCTTTTTTTCACTCAATGTCAATATACATATATATATATATATATATATATATATATATATATATATATATACACTAGGGACACTCAATATACTTTTTCCCACCCTTTTTTCTTAGCTAAATAATAGGCCATGGGGCTGAAATGTCTTTTGGGCGGTAAGTTTGAACTTTCTGCGCTTCGCATGACTGGATTTTTCCAGTTTGAACCTCCTCTTCTCCTTGTATAAAACCGCCTTTAAACGCTCTTGTATAAAACCGATGGTTAACGCAGTTTCGAAAATGGCGTCTGACAGTGATTTGCGTCGTAAACAGAGCGCTGTTATCGAGTTCTTAACCGTAGAGAAGGAAACAGTTGGACATATTCACAAACGTCTACAAAACGTTTACGGAGATGCTGTTGTTGATCGAAGCACAGTTGGACGCTGGGCTGGTCTAAACGTGTGAGATCATCGGAGAGATGGAGAGCCAGCCTCGATGATGAGCCACGCAGCGGTCGCCCGGCATCGGCTGTGACATCTCACACTGTGCAACGCTCTAACAGCATCATTCGATCAAAACAGAGCGTCACATACAAGGAGCTATCACCGGAGCGTCACATACAAGGAGCTATCTCTGGAGCTAGGAATTAGTGAAGGAAGTGTGAATACGATAATTCAGCAACTGGGATATTCGAAAGTGTGTTCACGTTTTGTTCCTCGCGAACTGACTGATGATCACAAAGCCAAAAGAAAAGAAATTGCTTCTGAGTCGTTGGTTTGATACGAGACAGAAGGGGATGACTTCCTTTCACGAATCGTGACTGGGGATGAGACTTGGGTACACCACTTTCAACCTGAAACAAAACGCTAATCCATAGAGTGGCATCACACAGACTCCCCACGCAAGAAAAAGTTCAAAATGGCTCCCTCTGCAAGAAAGGTTATGGCCTCCGTCTTCTGGGACATGAAATGGGTGATTCTCGTGGACATTATGAAGAAAGGACAAACAAGCAACTCAGACATATATTGCTACCCTACAGATACTCCAGAGACGTATAAAGCGAGTTGGACCGGAGAGAAACCTGGAAGACGTCCTTCTTTTGCACGATAACGCAACACCACACAACAGTTTGCAAACGAGAGAGGCCATCATAAAAATGCGCTGACTGTGTTACCCCACCCTTCATACAGCCCGGATCTGGCACCTACAGACTTCCATTTGTTTGTGCCAATGAAAGATGCTATCCGTGGAAGAAAGTTTCAGAGTTACGATGAAGTTGTTGAAGCTGTTAAGGGGTGGCTCCACCGGAAGCCAGCGGACTTTTACCAGCATGGAATAAAGGCCCTTTTTTTGAGGTGAAGGAAAGTCGTAGAAAAGGATGGAGGCTATGTGGAAAAATAAAAACTTTTAAAAAAGGTATGTAACTACTTGTGCACAAAATTTCTGGAACCTACAAGGAAACTTGGAAAGAAAACAAAAGGGTCGGGCAAAATATATTGAGTGGCCCTCGTATAATCGTGTAGATTAGTAAGTTAGTACAGGTTTAAAGCTGCACAGGGACTCTACAAACAGCTTTATTAGTATTGTTACATAATGATTTAATATACGCGAGACTGGTGGGTGGGGAAAGGGAATGAGGGAGTGTGGAGGGTCTACAGATCTATAGATGCTAAGGCTAACAAAGACCCTAAGATCCACTCTAAGGTTAGCGCTAGAGAAAGAAGAGAATAGGGGGTTAAAAGAAGATAATAAGGGGTTAAGTAAGTCGCAAAACCTATCATTCGTGGGTTAACATTCATCCAGAAAAAAAGAGGGAAAGATTCACCATCATCATTCGCCGGCCATTGCCAACAAGTCGGAAAAATAGTCGAAGAGATTAGGAAAGGGGTAAAAGATGAAAAGAAGTAAAATAAGAACGCTTACAAACCAGGCAGACCCACTCTTAACTCAAACACTATCATACCATGCAAACTACCGACATGCAAGTAAAGAGAGGATAAGAAAAGAACAAAAAAAAAAGTATGAAGAGTATAACAAAAAGTGGGTTCGTTTACGCTACGAGCTACTTCTAAGTTCGTGTTAGTCTAATTTTTTTTAATATAATTTTATTGCTGGCATATCACACGCTGGCATTAATCGTCAAAAGGCTCAAACCTCGACCATTACCCCAAGAGTTCCTGTTGCTAACTGTTTTATTATTTTAAACAACGTTAATATTTTTAAAATGCCTATCTAAACGGTTTTTAAACATATTAACGCTGGTAGAGTTCACGACGGACGCGGGAAGATTATTCCATTTATCAATTACTTTAAACGTAAAAAAGTTTTTAACGATGTTAGTAATGAAACGTCTGCCATGTAATTTAAATCCCTTATTGCGAGTATTGCTATTATCGAAAATGAACAATTTGTCAAAATTTACATTATCGATTTTATTAACGACTTTGAAAACTTCAATAAGCTCCCCCATTAATTTCTTAGTTTCGAGTGAATGCAAGTCTAACTCTTTAATCCTATCTTCATAAGACTTGTTGCGTAGTGACGGAATTAGTTTCGTGGCGCGTCGCTGAACCCTTTCCAACCTATCAATATCCTCACGCAAATACGGGCACCAAAACTGAACGGCATATTCTAAATGAGGCCTCACTAGGGACTTGTAATGGGGCAATATAATATTCTTCGATTTAAATTCGAAATTACGCGTTATGAAGCCTAACATCTTCTTAGCTTTTGCGCAAGACTCCAGGCACTGGTTCCTAACTTTTAAATCCTTAGAAACGCGTACGCCTAAATCTATGATACTTCCTCGTCAACGCTCGCTTACTGTTTATCATCCATCGGGTACGTGTAATTGTTGTTACGAGAACCTATATGCAAAACTTTACATTTGTCTACGTTAAATTGCATCTGCCACTTATCTGTCCACTCCATAATCCTATTTACATCGTCTTGGAGCCTATTTCTATCGTCCACATTAAGAACTTTACCGCCTATTTTAGTATCTTCCGCGAATTTTGACGCGTTACTGGTGAAGCCTACATCTATGTCATTAATGTAAATTAACAATAGCAATGGGCCTAACACTGAACCTTGAGGGACACCGCTACCTACATCCATCCACCCCGATTCCCTACCATTAACAACGACCCTTTGTTTCCTGGCAGGAAGCCATTCCTCTAACCAGTTAGCTACCTGACCGTGTATACCGTGCGCGTTAACCTTCGCAATTAATCTTCTATGCGGAACTGTATCGAACACTTTTTTAAATCTAAATAAATAACGTCAGCCGCTCTATGCCTATCGTATTCGCGCACTATTTCGTTATAAAATTCTAGCAAATTAGTTAAACAAGATCTATGGCGTCGAAACTTATGCTGACTACTATGAATCAAATCGTGACTTTCTAAGTGATCGACGATACGATCCCTAATTACGGATTCCAAAAGTTACCGACAATTGAAGTTAAGGTCTATAATTGCTAGCTACTCTGCGGTCCCCTTTTTTAAAAATGGACGTAACGTTAGCTATTTTGAAGTCTTCAGGAATAGTCCCTGCTTCCAGTGACCTATTCAAAACTTTTGTTAATGGGCCTACGATAACGTCTTTGAAATCTTTCAAATGTGTAGGATAAAGCGCGTCAGGGCCTGGAGTCTTGCTAACTTTTAGCTTATGGATATAATGCGCAATCTCACCCTCGTAAACAGATATTTCATTCAAAATAGTCTCGCTACTAAATGGAACGATATGTTCACGTCGGGCACATTATTTACGTCTTCTAACCATCAAGGATCTACAGATCTACAGAAGCTAAGGCTACCAAAGACCCTAAGTTCCACTCTAAGGTTAGCCCGAGAGAAAGGAAAGACGAGGTGGTTAAGAGAAGAGAATAAGGGGTTAAATAAGTAGCAACACCTATCACTCGTGGGTTAACATTCATTCAGAAAAAGAGAAAAAAGACTCACCATCATCATCCCCCGGCCACTGCCGACAAGTCAGAAAAATATTCGAAGAGAATAGGAGAGGTGTGAAGGATGAAAAGAAGTACTGTATAATAAGAACCCTTACAAACCATGCAACACAGTCTTAACTCACTGTCATACCATGCAAACTACCGACATGCAAGTAAAGAGAGTTACAGACATACAAGTAAGAAGAGGATAAGAAAAAAAGAGTAAGTAAAGTTAAACAAAAAGTGGTTTAGTTTACGCGACGAGCTACATCTACTGCCGTGTTAGTCTAATTTTTTTTTATATAATTTTATTGCTGGCATCACACGCTGGCATGTCACAAGCTGGCATTAATCGTCAACAGGCTCATCCTCGACCACCACCCCCAGAGCTCCTGTTGCTAATTGTTTTTTTTTATTTTAAACAACGTTAATATTTTTTAAATGCCTATCTAGACGGTTCTTAAACACATTAACGCTGGTAGAGTTAATGACTGACGCGGAAAGATTATTCCATTTATCAATTACTTTAAACGTAAAGAAGTTTTGGATCTTTTCCGTTTGACTGCCGCCATTGAAACATAATTAAACTCCAGCCTTCTTTAGTTAGCTTTATAAGGCTAACTAACAAAAATATCACGACTAACCTAACCAATCGTCAAGGTCGTACAATTGACCTAACGGTTGGTTAGGTTAGGTCGTGATATTTTCGTTAGTTAGCCTTATAAGGCTAAGTAAAGAAGGCTGGGGGCACTCACCTCTTATGTTTCAATGGATGGCGGCAGTCAAACGGAAAAGATCCGAAGTTTTTAACGATATTAGTAATGAAACGTCTGCCACGCAACTTAAATCCGTTATTACGAGTATTGCTATTATCGAAAGTGAAGTTTGTCAAATTTACGTTATCGATGTTATTAACGATTTTGAAAATTTCAATAAGTTCCCCCCTTAATCTCCTAGTTTCGAGTGAATGCAAGTCTAACACTTTAATTCTAACTTCATAAGGCTTGTTGCGCAATGACGGAATTAGTTTCGTGGCACGACGCTGAACCCTTTCTAACCTATCAATAGCCTCACGCAAATACGGGCACCAAAACTGAACGGCATATTCTAAATGAGGCCTGACTAGGGACTTGTAAAGGGGCAATATAATATCCTTCGATTTAAATTCGAAATTACGCGCTATGAAGCCTAACATCCTATTAGCTTTTGCAAAAGACTCCAGGCACTGGTTCCTAACTTTTAAATCCTTAGATACGCGTATGCCTAAATCTACTTCCTCGTCAACGCTCGCTAACTCTCTATCATCCATTGTGTACGTGTAATTATTGTTACGAGAACCTATATGCAAAACTTTACATTTGTCTACGTTAAATTGTATTTGCCAATTATCCGTCCACTCCATAATCTTATTTACATCGTCTTGGAGCCTATTTCTATCGTCCTCATTAACAATCTTATCGCCTATTTTAGTATCGTCCGCTAATTTTGACACGTTACTAGTCAATCCTACATCTATGTCGTTAATGTAAATTACGAATAGCAATGGGCCTAACACTGAACCCTGTGGGACACCGCTACCTACATCCAACCACCCCGATTCACCACTATTACCAACGACCCTCTGTCTTCTAGCACAAAGCCATTCCTCTAACCAGTTAGCTACCTGACCGTGTATGCCGTGCGCTTTAACCTTCGCAATTAATCTTCTATGCGGAACTGTATCGAACGCTTTTTTAAAATCTAAATAAATAACGTCAGCCGCTCTATGCCTATCGTATTCGCGCACTATTTCGTTATAAAATTCTAGCAAATTAGTTAAACAAGATCTATGGCGTCGAAACCCATGCTGACTGCTATTAATCAAATCTCTACTTTCTAAGTGATCGATGATACGATCCCTAACTACGGATTCCAAAAGTTTACCTACAATTGACGTTAAGCTAATGGGCCTATAATTACTAGGTACCGTGCGTCGCCTTTTTTAAAAATAGGCGTGACGTTAGCTAATTTGAAGTCTTCAGGAATAATCCCCGTTTCGAGTGACTGATTAAAAATCTTCGTTGAGGGGCCTACGATAACGTCTTTCAAATCTTTCAAATGTCTGGGATAAAAAGCGTCAGGGCCTGGAGTCTTGCTAACTTTTAGCCTATCTATATAATGCGCAATCTCACCCTCGTAAACAGTTATTTCATCCAAAATAATCTCGCTATAAATGGAATGATATCGTCCACGTCGGGGACATTATTTACGTCTTCTACGGTAAAAACTGTCGCAAAAAAGTTATTGAAAATACTCGCCATCGCCTGAGCGTCAGAAGCCCAAGCGCCGTTAACATCCACTAGAGGGCGTATGTTGTCTTTTATCGGCTTACGATTATTGACTTATTCAAAAAACTTTTTTGGATTATGTTTACTATCCGCAGCTATAAGTAGCTCTAAATTACGCTTATCATAAAGATAAACAATTAATATGATCGTGAACAGTGTCGGACTTCGAAATTACATTATAATTAGGAGCCGTTCAAAAATTATGTAACGCTATTTTTGCTAAAACTTGACACCCCAGATCCCCCAGGAACGCTCTGTAACGCTAGACCAAGCACCCCCCTAAGATGTTATGTAACACTTCCCCACCCCACATCCCACACGTTACGGAACGTTACAGGGGTCGGGGTGTCAGGTTTTAGCAAAAATAGCGTTACGTAATTTTTTAACGTTGCCCCACTTGTATTTCAATGTTATATGTTTTTGGACTCGGTTGTCTCCCGTCCAACCCACCTTCCTACAGTTAGGATACTTTGCCTATCGCTGCGGCATTGCCACATGTACGGAGTCGCCTGTGAGGCGAGGAACATTCCATACGATAATTTAGACGCCCAAAAAGTCGATTTTTCAAAATTTAAGTCTTACCCAATAACATCGTTAGCTATGTTGAGAAAAATTCCAAATATAAAATTTCAGCTAATTCGGAATAATCTGAGTGGTGCTGCATGACACTCGAAGTTTCACACTAATGGGAATAATTTCCAAAATTAATGATTATGTCAATTTATAACCAGAGGTAAGTTGGAATTAGATTTAAAATTGTTTGTATGGTACAGTAATTTGCTAGGAGTTATACCGCGACTGTACTACTCACTGTGGTGCTGCTGCTCTTGAGGCAGATGACAGTTGGAGGGGGGAAATGTAGGTATGTGAGCGAGCGGCGACCAGTACTGACGGCTGTCTCGCACCACCACTCAGTTCAGTTCTGTTCGAGATGGGGCGGGGGTGGCTGGTGTTTCAGATAAAGCGCTTGAGAATGGCGAGCTCAGCAGTCACACGGAAGGAAACAGAAGTGTGGCTCTTCAGACAAGCAATTGGCGTAATTGGTGGAAGAAAACTTCCTTCTATGGGAGATGTACTACGTCTCTTTTTCACCTCCATAAGATACAAAACTTTCAAGGAGGCATTTAAAACTGTCTTGTGAAGTGGTGAAATTTTGGGAGATGGCCAGAATACTCACTATAGCTGAATACAATGCTATACCAAAGATAGAGAACGAGTACAGCAATTACAGAGCACTTCAGGAATCAAAATTCAGGCATTCAAAGCTCCAACTAGAAAAGGAAAGTTCCTTCCAAGAAGGTTTGGACGACTTTTTCGACATTGGCTATGCCACTGCTTTACAGATGATCTCCATCGATGAAGACAAAGCATTTGTACAGGCTCGGCCAGAAAAGGGGAGGAGAGCCTACATGAGCAAAGTGAAAGAAAAGTTGACAGCGGGAATCCCGGAAACCCCAGAGAGAAGAAGCGAGTGAGTGATTGTCAGAAAAAGAAGCAAAACGGAAGAAAATAGTTGCAGCTGTGCCCGAACTCTCTGCTTCGAGTATCAGCAGTGCTGATGAAGAACTTGGTACACCTTATTCCATTGAAAAGAAACGGTCGAGGAAGCACAGGGGTAAGGACCTCTTATCGCCGGAGCTAGCAATGGCACTGGACCGGACCAAGATGACTGACCGCCAAGCCGTCTTCGTGCTGTCAGTTGCTGCTACTTCTCTGGGGCATGATTTGGACGGGCTCTTCAGCAGTAGAAGCACATTATAGAGAAAGAGAATGCAAGCACGCAAGAAAATCGCTAACGACATCAAGCAGTTTTTGAGCCAGATACTCCCCTCACCGTCCATTGGGACGGGAAATTACTTTCAGATCTGACAGGGGATAACAATATAGAGCGACTACCTGTTATTGTGTCTGGGGGAAGGACATCGAAACTTTTCACAGTGCCCATGCTCGCCTCAGGTGAAGGAGAATATATTGCAACGGCTGTAGTAGACTGCTTAGACGATTGGGAATTGCGCGATCCTGTACAGGCGATGTGTTTTGACATCACTTCAAGTAATACTGGTTTCAAACTTGGAGCTTGTACACTCCTCGAAAACAAGCTTAAAAGGCAGCTCCTTGGAATCGCCTGCTGCCACCACATCAATGAAACTGTCATATCATGTGTCTTCGACAAGTGTCACGGTACCATCTCTGGGTACGACATCACACTCTTCAATCGATTTAACAAAAACTGGAAGTCGATAGACAAGGAGCGCTTTGAAACTGTAGAATCCGAGATCCCAGGAAAGGATTAAATTATCGCTACCTGCAAATGGAACCTCGCCATCATTCAACTTCGTGCCGATATAGGGAACTCCTTGAATTAAGAATCATCTACCTGGGCGATGTTCCTCCTCGTGGAGTCAGATTTTGCAATCCGGAGCTCTACACGGTGCTAGATGGATGGCGCGAGTTATATACACTATCAAGATCTGTCTTTTTCATTCACAATTTCGAATGACCGCACGAAAGCAAAGTGGGATGCAACATTTTGCAATGTATGCAGTACGCCACTACGTTTCTACATGGTTTGTGTCCTCTCTCGCCGCATCCGCTCCTGCAAACTACTCACTTTTCCTGCAGCTACTGGCATATGAGGACAATGAAATATCAGCGGCGGCTTCTACAGCGGTCTGCGGTATCTCAGTGAGGAACTTATTGCGCTCTCATTCTTTGACGAGGGCACGTTACTAGAAGTAAAACGGGATATGGTACAGGCGATGTGGTGTGGAAACATCTACAAACAAAAATAATGAAGTTTGGACAGAAAAATATTCACGATATGATGAAACTCATATTTGTGACATTAACAGTGAACCTTCGACCCTCGTGCAGCACGTCTATATATTTACCGATTGGGCTAAAATTTGGCCAATATTCTTTTCTTAACATGTTTAACGTTTTTATGGGGTAAGACATTATTTTTAACATTTTTAAAAAACACCATTACAATCTGGGCCGGTCTAATATATATACAGTATATATATATATATATATATATATATATATATATATATATATATATATATATATATATATATATTCATATTCTATGATAATTAAAATTAATTGATTCAGAAACAAGCTCATTGTTACTGAAAGTTAAACAGTTGAAAAAGCTCTCTAAAGTACTTTTAAATTCCAACAATAATAAAGTCTGTGGAATCGTTATAAACAAAACTTTAATATTGAAATTTAAAAATTTAATACCGAAATATGCTTTTAAATAAGATTTTATGAATTCCTTAATAAGTGTAGAATTAAAAATTCTAATTAATAATAAAATATTTTTAACGCATATCGATACTTATCTTTGTTTAATATCATTCTTTTAATCATATGAGTTTGAGTTAATATCGTATATTTTAGTTTTCAATAATTAAAGCGGTTTAACCGACCCGATAAAGAGTTACAGTTTGAAAATTGAAAATACATTTTTTATAATTTTAATATCTTATAAACCATTTTAAAATTTCAAAATTTAAGGAATTAAAAATATATTTTAGAATATATTTTTGTTTTTGTTTCTCAACCATTGCTGATAACGTATAAAAGCTCCCATTTCTTATATTCTACGTCTTATAACCAAAAGTTATGAAACAGAATATAGGAATCAGATTTGATTCTGGATAGCTGAAGAGACAATAGGATAAATAATGAAATTCCTAAAACTAGCACCGTCGCCTCAAAATAATCCAAACTCGAAACGTATTTTGAATATAGAAACGTCAATCTTGGAATAAGGGTTCGGAAAGGAAGGTGAAATTTGAGACTGATTCCATACCTTTAAGACACAATCGGAAAATGGAAGCTAACTGTGTTTTCTGCGCAAGGACGACGAATGGTATGCAGTATCGTCGTCTTGTCTTAACAGAAAAGCCGTGAAATAATAATGTTGAGGGCTTAACATACATCAAGAATTTAAAATCATTAAATCAGTATTTATTGTTATTTATCTAGAAATAAAAATCTAAAAAATAAAGATTCTGACTTCAATACGATTCCGGTAAAAATATACAAATTAGTATCCGATGAAATTGCAATATCACTCAGTAAGTTAGGTAACACTAGGTATATTACGTGACAATTTAAAGGAAGCCCGAGTATGTCCTGTATTTAAGTCAAGAAACTCAAGCACTCTATCCACTTATCGCCCCATTTCCGTATTGCCAACTTTAAGTAAAGTATTTGAAAAAATCGTGTACAATAAGCTTACTAAAATTTTAATCTAATACATACAATATTTCAGCTAAAACACAATTTGAGTTTAGAGTCGGACATACAACGGAAGATGCCATAAACATGTTATCAGAAAATGTGCATCAGAACTTAAACAGCGAAAACACACTGCCTTGATCTTCCTCGACTTGTTAAAAACATTTGATACACTTTCGCATGAAATCTTATTGAATAAACTTCGCAGATATGGAATAAGAGGAAATATCCTCTATTGGTTTAAATCATATCTGTAAATCGTCATCAAAACATAAAATTAAACGATAATTTATCGGACAAGGCGATGCTAACTGGTGGAGTTCCAGGAATGTAGAGTGGTTATAAAGGGGGTGGGGGAGAAGGAAAGTATATATATATATATATATATATATATATCTATATATATATATATATATTACTGTATAGTGGTTATAAAGGGGGTGGGGTAGAAAAGAAGTATGTATATATAAGTATAGTGGTTACAAATGGGGTTAGGGGGTGTAGAGTGTCATGTACGTTTGTGTGTATGTATTTATGCACGTTTGCCTGTATGTATTTCAGCCAAATAACTAGCATCCTTTCATCATGACTTCTTGAAGTAGACTGCGATTCCCAATGGCTGTCAGCCAGGATCCTCAAAATAAGGAGGGTTGGGAATACAAATATGTAGAGAAAGACAACTGTCAGCGCCAGGAATGAATAGCGTAGTGTGTGTATATATATATATATATATATATATAACACACATATATATATATATATATATTATATATATATATATATAGTCACAAATAGGGGAATATATATCTATATATATGTATATATATATATATATATATATATATATATATATATATATATATATATATAAAACAATAATTAAAGTAAGCAATTACAATGAACTGATTTATTAACTTACTAAGCTCACTTCAGTCAAGCTAAAAGAAATATAACTACTTTATTTAAAAAAACCAATGACACTAATATATATTGAGATAAAAAACGTTCAAAGCACACAAATAACACTAATATATATTGAGATAAAACAACATTCAAAGCACACAAATAACACTAATATATATTGAGATAAAACAACAATTAAAGTACGCAATTAAACTGAACTGATTTATTAACTTGCCAAAGTCGCTGCAGTCAAGCCAAAAGAAATATAACTACTTTATTTAAAAAAAAACAATGACATTAATATATATTGAGTTAACTTACCAAGCTCACTGCAGTCAAGCCAAAAGAAATATAACTACTTTATTTCAGGAACAGCAGAATAGTGTCACCATATATGTACGTTTCAGCCCCACCATATATGTATGTTGAGCCCCACAACCTGTCACCAGGACTTCTTGAAACAAACTGCGGTGCCCTACGGTTGTCAGCAATTCGACCTGGCATTGTATATATATATATATATATATATATATATACATTTATCTAGTCCAAAATCGGGGAATATATATGAAATAAATATTTTGGGGAATTAATAAAGTTGTTTCCATTCACCCTTTTAATTTTCTGTTGCAGCCAAAAGAATTATACCTACTTTATTCAAAATATACAAGCCCTGTAGTTCCAACCAAAATATATTCAAACAAACTATTTAAATTTTCTCAAATCAAAAGAATTCTACTTTCTACACAATTAAAGCACACAATTACATCATCCATAAATAACATACCAATTTCAAACCAAAAGAATTGTAACTTTATTCAGAATATAAAAGTTCCATTACTATATATATATATATATATATATATATATATATATATATATATATATATATATATATACACACACACACACACACACACACACACACACACACACACACACACACACACACACATCAGATTATAGAAACAAATCCGATTTTATTTTAAATAATTAGCTCTCTCTTTATCCTGTGAAAAGAATGTTTGATATGAAGACACCCGTTTAACTCGGTCAAAACTGACCGCGACAATTAATTCCATCAAAGAAAAAAAAAGTCATCGGATTTCTCACCGGAAGCAAAGATTTATTTAACACCTAATTTAACCCGAGATATTGTCAAAGCTGGTCGCGGCCTTTAAAACAACTCATGTAATCCGAACACCGAATTTGGTTGTAACACAGGACTGTGACATGCGCTTCTGATAACTGGCCCGGAAACAAGGCTGCATCTTGATTTAACACCAAACTTAATCCGAACGCCGAATATATTTGCTCGTAACACTGAAGTGCGACATACACTTCTGATAACTCGCACGGAAACACAGCTGCAGCTTAACACCAAACGTAACTTGATATAATGTTAAAATGATATTTACTCAAGATATAGCCCCCAAAGACAACTGATACCTTTTAAAGAAGGAGCTACACCACCCAGCTGCTTCACCCGTGCATTTCTGATATCTCTCCGTTTTCACATTCTAGTGTAAAACACACACGCGTGGAATATTCCTCGACTTTAATTTAACACCAAACTTAATCCGATTTTTAAGCTCCCACTTTTGATATCTCTGTGAATTATCACTCTAGTGTAAATCTCATTATCTCACACACGCATAGCATGGCAAGCGTGGAATATTCCTTGCCTCTTCCTTTCTATCTTTTCCGCTCTGAATATTATCTCTGACCGCTTTATCGAAATATATTACCATAAAAAGACAGTGACCCTAAGTCATTTACTTGACTATTATTATTATTATTATTATTATTATTATTAGTAGTAGTAGTAGTAGTAGTAATAGTAGTAGTAGCAGTGGTATTATATATTCAGAGCTAACGCGCGTCAAACGTAAAAATTCATCTCAAAGTATTGGAATAATGAAGAATTTAGCAGCTTTACTCCAAGTAAAGCAAAGGCCATTTTCTACGCATATTTGTAATACAGAAAATGGAATTTTATTTAATGGGGTTCTAAATTAAATATGTTTCATTCTATAAATGTCTTTCTGCAGACTAGACATCTCTCTTTCTCTCTCTCTCTCTCTCTCCGCTCTGAGTACTGTCTCTGACACTAATATATGAAAAGTTTTACTACCAGACCATAGCGTATATGCCAAATATTAACAACACAATGACAGTTCAATTACTAAGAATAAAAATATATACGTTTAATTAGAAATATTACACTAATGCCGAGGTTACAATGATCCCCGACTCTAGTACTTTCAGAAAAATATATTTCCTTTCAATACATAAAAATGAATCTAGCTTTTTTTCCCAAGTATCCTTTTGGTAAATTATAGAATAACGTCATAGATTTAAATCTATCTATTTTAAACGAATATAGAGTAGTGTTAGATATTTTAAAGACAGATTGTTTAAATATTCTAAGTGGAATACATTTTATTTCCATGTCATATATACATATATATATATATATATATATATATATATATATATATATATATATATCCGTTGTTCTGAAAATAATTTGTACGCAAAAGCTATTTTCTACGCACAACTATTAAATTATAAGTCTTCTCCCTCTCTTTCTCTCTCTCTCTTTTTCGGCTTAGTAAAATCTTAAGGACCGCCCACTAAAATTCTTTCAGAGTTCGCCCACTAAAATTCGTTCAGCCAATGAATATTTTGCTTTCTGAAAGTGTGGGGAGGGGGAAGTCTTTTCTTGAACATGCCCCATTACAGGGGAGCCTTCTCCCCTGTCCTATAAAAGCAGTAGCAGGGACATACGTGAATCATTTTCTGTTTGGGGAAGCATTTCAGTTGTTGCGTACAAACTTATAAACAAGAATGCAGTCGGACGAACACCCCAATATCAAGTTGTAAGATATTTTAAGTGGCATACATTGTTCTCAACACCAAATAGTCTTATTCAATAGTGTTCTGAGTGAGATATGTAGAATTTATTTCTCCTGTGTCAGCATTTATGTAGAAGTGTGTTTTTTGTGATGTTTCCGTGATTATGTGGTGCGCAATTTTAATCTATTATTATTTTATCTAAAAGGGTCGACTCTTCCATACACGAATGTCTAAACGAATATGCGACGCCAGCGGTATAACTTTATTGTGATACAGTGTGAGTAGCTATTTCTATCTATCTATCTATCTATCTCTCTATCTATCTATCTATCTATCTATCTATATATATATATATATATATATATATATATATATATATATATACACACTATATGATCAAAAGTATTCGGACATCCCGGAAAATCCGCATTTCTGTAAATATCACCTTCGCCGAAAGGTATGCTGGGAAAAAGCGTGGCGAAACTATAATGCTGAGGTGTTCTGTTAAGTTATCAGTAACTGTTGTGAAGCCATGCCGCGCGGACGTGAACTCTCCGAGTTCCAACGTGGACTCGTCATCGGATGTTATTTAAGTAACGTTTCTATACGAAACATTGCAGCCAAACAGGATATACCAAAGTCGACTGTAGCGGATGTTATCATGAGATGGAAGCACGACGGTGCAACTAACGCGAAAAAACGTTCGGGACGACCACGCAAACTGACGGAACGTGATAGAAGAAGTCTGGTACGACATGTCAAGAAGTCCCGCACGTCCTCTGCCGCTTCCATCGCTGAGGAGGTAGGAAGAGCATCCGGTACCTCCGTTAGTACTGTAACTATCCGCAGAGAGATGCACAGACTCGGTTATTATGGTAGAGCAGCTGTACACAAGCCACTGATTACAAAAGTTAATGCCACGCTTCGTTTGGCCTGGTGTGTCTCCCGTCGTTCCTGGACCGTGGAGGACTGGAAAACTGTTCTTTGGAGCGACGAGTCGCGGTATTCACTCTTCCAGTCTGATGGGCGTGTTTGGGTGTGGTGACAGCCCGGAGAACGGCTTCTTCCTGACTGTGTACGTCCAACAGTGAAGTTCGGTGGAGGGTCCATCATGGTATGGGGTTGTTTTTCCTGGCTAGGGCTCTGCCCGTTGGTTGTTATACCCACTACCATGAACGCTGACGTTTATCTCGACGTTCTGGACAATTCGGCCCTCCCTACACTGTGGCAATACTACGGAGATGGCCATTGTTTGTTTCAACAGGATCGAGCTCCCTGCCATACTGCAAGGCGTGTGCAGGACTGGTTTCGTGAAAATAAGGTGGATTTGTTAGACTGGCCTGCTCAGAGCCCCGATCTCAACCCAATCGAGCACATGTGGGACGAACTGGAGCGACGGATACGAAACCGCACACCACGCCCGGCTTCACTTGCATCTCTTGCATCAGCTCTGCAAGAGGAATGGCGAGCCATTCCTGCACAGACTTACCGAAAACTGGTGGAAAGTATGCCTCGACGTGTTGACGCTGTAATAAAAGCAAAGGGTGGACCTACTGGTTACTAAATGCCATAATAAAACCATTTTTCCCAAAACCATGCGGTGTCCGAATACTTTTGATCATATAGTGTATATATATATATATATATATATATATATATATATATATATATATACACATCAGAGCTGGGCACTTGCGTTTTTTTGCGCATTTTTTTGCGGTACTGCTGTACTGCGGTACTACTACCGCACTACCAAACCGGTACCGCATAACGCAGTACCGCAAAGGATCGCTGAAAGTACAGCAGTACCGCTACCGCATTCAAATTTCCCGCGGTACTTTCCGCGGTACCGACCAACACGGTAGTACCGCAGTACCGCAGTACCGCAAAAAAAACCGCAAGTGCCCAGCTCTGAATTACACATAGCATATATATATATATATATAGAAAATCCCCAGTCTCTACATATACATCGTTATTTTACAGTGCTAATGCGTGTGTTCATTTGATAAAATGCGTGAACAATGGCCGCTTATTTTCGAGTCATGCTCCAAAGGAAGCGGTGTTACAAGATTCGCGATACGAGAGTAGCACCGCCTCGAGCAGTGATGATTACGTCATGTATTATGTAATTCGAAAGCAGTCTATTTTTTTAAGGGGGTGCCTCAATAACTAATGCAACTTTTCTCTTACAGAAAACTTCTTTTGAAATGAATGGTGTAATAGTTTTATTTTTTCTATTTTAAAGGCCTGACGAGATTCTGCTTCGCAGCATGCTACAGTATGAGGGCACGTTCGAAACTGCTGGCCTTGTTGGGAAACAACCCGTTTATATTTTAAGATAATTATCTCTCATTATTCTGTGAAAAAATAAATGCATTAATAAATATCCCCCTCACTCTCCTGTGAAATAATAATAATATCAATAATAAATATCTCTCTCTTTATCCTGTGAAAATAATAATAATAAAGCGTGGCTTACAGTAATATTTTTTCTTTTAGGGACGACCCGGTGGTATTACACGAACATATTTCCGAGGATTGCGTGATCGTCTGTGAAACGAAGTACGTGTTTTATACTCTTTTTCTTGTACGTGTGTGTGTGGGTCGGGGTAAGAATAAACCAAGTGTTTTCACAATTTTATTAAATAATAAAACTATGGGTAGCATTTTCAGTATATTTAAAAAGTAATGCGTAATACCGTTTATTGTATACAACACATTTTTACGTAATATTGACTTCAATGTTTTATTGTACATATAAAAATAGGACTGGCAATAAATCCGTGGCACACATTATATATATATATATATATATATATATATATATATATTATATATATACAGGGTGTCCCATAAGTCCGGCATCATAGGAAAAATAATGAAAAAAGGCAAAACAAAAGCTTTTATTTACAGAATGTGCTCAATATGTCCACCATTGTTTTCAATACACAAATTCAGACGTGATACCCAGTCAGCAAGCACAAGGTGAATGATGTCAGGCGTAATGGTGTTACATGCCCCAATAATGCGCTGCCGCAAATGTTCAACACTCCTAATTTTCTCTGCGTATACCAGCGCTTTCAAGTGGCCCCGGAGATAAAAATCTAGTGGCGTGAGATCCTGGCTTCTAGCTGGCCATTCCACAGGCCTTCGACGTCCTATCCAATGACCATGGAATTGATGGTACAGGTATTCCCTTACTTGGGTGCTGTAATGTGCAGGAGCGCCGTCTTGCTGGAACCATGTTGGGAAATTTCCTTCTTCGTTCATGACACTGGGAAATGCTTCTTCCTTGAGCATACGTAGGCAGGTGCCTCCACTGACATGTTCATCGAAGAAGAGGGGGCCTATGATGCGATCCTTCCAAATGCCACACCATACCATCACTCGAGATGCACCTTGTTCCTTTGAAGAGGACCAGTAGCGGGTGTTCTGTCGATTTACCTCACCATTTCCATAAAAAACAGCCTCGTCACTAAACAGAATGGTGGACGGGAAATTGGCATCCCGAGCATATTCCGTAGCCCATTCACAAAATTCCATCCGACGGTCGGGATCATCTTCGCTTAATTTCTGTAGGATCTGAAGTTTATATGGATGCCATTTGTGAGCCTGAAGAATGCGATGGATGCTACTTTTCGATACTCCTGTCTCAGCAGACAATCGCCGAAGAGACTTATTGGGACTTCTGTTAAAATGAGCCAGGATAGCAGTCGCTGTATCATCGTCAGTGGACCGCCTTGAAGGTCCACTGCGTGGTTTATCTTCTATGGATCCTGTTTCCTTAAACTTTGCAACAAGTCTGCTAACACAACTCTGTGTTATTGGCTCGCTGTCTGGATGCAGTCTGTTAAATTCAGCAGCGGCCTCTCTTTGACTCCGATTTCCTATGAGTAGAATTATCTGGACTCGTTCTTCCTTGCTCACAGACATTATGGCCTGTAGAAAGAGAAAAATATGAATTTCTCCTATGATGCTGGACTTATGGGACACCCTGTATATGTATATATATATATATATATATATATATTATATATATATATATATATACATAGAGAGAGAGAGAGAGAGAGAGAGAGATCATTTATTGCGACGGTACATGGTATATATATATATATATATAGGGTGAACCAAATGTAGGTGGACAGTAAATGATAACGTTTATTTTGAGAATACATATTTAATTTTTTTGTATACTATAATACAAAATAAAATTTAAATAAATTTAGTTATAATATTTAATATAATATAACACAAACACCATAGTTATAATGAACACCATAGTTATAATATAATATAACACAAACCGTATTCAACCTACTGTCCACCTACTTTTGGTTCACCGTGTATATATATATATACACACACACATATACACACATATATGTATATATATATATTAGGGTGTCCCAGCCTCACATGTGAAAATAAAAATTTGCAAGAGTCAAGTCGCACACCCCTTTAATTAATTACACTTGAAGAAAGGAAAACATGGGCGAAATTTCATTGGCCTATTAGGAGGGGAAGGGTCCCCTCATTGACCTTGTTTATTCGACCCTATATGAACAAACGTAAATGCTCAGCATTAATCATTCTAGAATGGAAGAATGAAATGTAAATTCTTTCTGACTAAATTAAAGGAAATGGAAATTCTTCCTAATGGCACATTTCATTTCGGGGGACAGAGGATCTTTTTTTTGCTGAGGGGAACTGCTGGCGGTGGTATTCGACGACTTGGTACACGAGCTGCCGTTCCTCCTCGTTTTTTGTCAGGCCCTCGTTGAAATCTTCCGCCAGTTTCACCGCCCGTTCACGGACTTCAACGATGGTGCACATCCTTCGAGATCTTTGGGGGTTTTTGGAACCGGCAGCTTCAGGCAATGAAAGAGGTTTTGAGTCCTTTTCGTGACCAAGGTGCTCAAATCCGACCGTCTCACGGTCAAGACACTCTTTCCCTCCAGCCGACGCAGATCTTTTGGGTTTTCGGTCTTCTTGTGCAGGTTTTGGAGCATGGCCGTCTTCTCTGCATCGGTGGTTTTGGAGGAGAACATAGCGAGTCCGGCTAAATCTTCGCTTAGGTACCAGAGGTGGCCCCGGAATTTCGTCAATGCGGCGGTACCTACATCATGATCCACCGCCTTGTACCGCTCTAGGTCCTCCAACAGCTCCAGGTCATTGACGGGCGCGTCCGCCGTCAATGGAGCCTCGAACCACCTCGAAGTAGATGGTGACGGCAAAGACGTTTATCCTGCGTAGTGACCGGACCTCGTGAGCGGTCAGGTGGAATTGGCTTCGGAAGATGAACATCTTAAGACAGTAAATGCCTTTGGCCATCCACCTGGCCCGGTGGTATGCTCCAGGACGATTGTATCGGAGATCTCGTTTGCCATGACCATCGAGGAAGACCAGAGCGAGGATCAGGAACTCCCGGTAATCGTCTCTTGGGTGGCCAACTTCAAGCTGGTCTTCAATGAAGTGGACAATCTGCTCTTTTTTCAACGCCACCCATTCCGAAAGGATGTCGCTTGGGCCATCGCCGTTGAACGGAGAAGCCTGCTTCTGGTCGATGAACTCCCATTGGGATTTGAAGCGAGCGAACAGCGCAATTTCGGGGCCAGAAGACCTGAAGAACAGGTCAAAGACTGAGGTGATTACCAATTCCATCATGTGGTGTCTGCAAGCCAGGAAAAGAACGCGGCGGTCCATTTGGTCCTGGATAATCGTACAAGCGCCGCTGTGAATACCGGTATTCGCCGCTGTTGTGTCGAAGCAGAGACCGGCAATCCATGGTTGAACTTGCGGCCAATCGTCCAGCACCTTCAGAACAGCTCCAGCCATCCGCTGTCTCGTGCTGTCAGGGATTTTTGGGATCGCCAACAACTTCTCAAGATTCTTCCCGCTGACCAGCACTGGTATGCGATCCGATTTCCCTCCATCCGAATCAGGGAGGAGTTTGCCATTAAAGTGGACGACAAGCGGCGTATCAGGATTGAACTCGGTCTTGATTCCGGCTGCCAAGTTCTTCCTGGACTTCTGCCGTGAACGGTGAAGACTTGATTTGGACAAGGTGACCGAGGATAACTCAACTCCCGCGGCAGCGAGTGCTGGAGCCACAATGTGCATCGCTTGGCGTACTGAGGTTCCAGTTCGATCCAGGGCTGCAGCAAAATTGGGATATTGGATGATCCTCCTTGCCGACACTTGGCCGTCCTTGGGAGCGGATCGAGGAGCCGAAGGACCAGGAGAGGAATATTGGACATCATCATTGGATGCTTCGGCCATGGACTCCGAAGAAGAAGACCCACTTTTCACCGTTCCTTTTGCTTGCAGTGAGTCCATCTCTTCGCGGCTTTTCTTCTTCCTATTCTCTTCAGCTGCTCGGCATTTCTCCCGCTCCGCTGCCCTGCGAGCAAACTCCAGGTCCTCTCCTCCGATGTACATCTTCCGCACGGTTCGCTGGTCATTCAGAAAGTCTCGATCTTCGGGGACTTTGATGAGTTTCATGGCGTTGGCATGAGCTGTTTCGAACAGTGTATTCAGGTTGGCTTGGAATCCCTTTTCCCGCTCCAGTTGCTTCTCTCCCCCACGGTTTCGGTTTCTGGCAACCTTCTCGTAGTCCGTAGAGAGGGCCTTGATCCTCTCGACGCACTTGGGCTTGTGGGAGGTCGGAATAGATGCCCGAGCCCACACCGCCATAACTTCATCAGCTACCACATTGGCAGCTTCCGCCGTGGACGTTTATTTCTTCCGAGTGAAGAACAACAGACGTCGAAGAACATCTCCCACTGTCGGGAGTTGACACAGCATTTCCAGGGGTTCATTTCGCAGCACCCCACCAACCACACAGTCTCCTGCTTTCTTGTATCCATAACCTGAAAAGAAATATGCTACAATTAGTATAAGGTAGAGATTAGCCGTTCAGCAATAGTAACACATGGTTTGAGGGGACCCTTAAAATTAAAGAACACGAATGAAATTCATCTTGCTGGTATGTTTTCACGAGTGGAAGAAATTAGGGGTGTGTGCATGACAAACTTCAGGAACAAAAAAAATTGGGACACTCTAATATATATATATATATATATATATATATATATATATACAGTTGTTCTCATTTTATACAATATGGGTGATTGCTTCATTTACAAGGGAGAATCTGCTGACTACCTCGCTAAACACGATGTTATCATTACCCTCAAAATCACACAAATCCAGCTTTTTTAAGAAAGCTGAATGGCTGTTCCCGCTAGCAGAAATGAAATGAAGCAGAGGCAATGATGTCCACACACATGTGAGAATAAAATTTGATAATGTTGCGGGTTCCACACGATTTATGGTACACGTGCTATTTTATGAAGCTCATAATTATGAGGTCGAGCCATAATTGTAGTGCTAAAGAGTCATAACAATAGTCACATTCTCTATTTCTAACAAATATCCCGAACCAGTGGATTCCCGGGCTACCAAGGGAACCGGTGTTTACTATAAATGCGCCATTTATTTTTCCATGTATGGTTGTTTCAATTTTTCATTTTTCGCATAAGTGCCGACGAATATGTTTCGCATGAAATAATCCTGCAGCATTACCTCGCGTATCGTCATTTCATCCATTATTTTTTTCAAAAAATCACCAGATACACTTCTGAAACGGTCAATCTCGATGATCCTCTGACTTTCCAACTGAAACAGTACACTTATCGGGCTGGTTAATGGTTCACCAAATTCAAATCTTACCCCAAGACTGCCGTGTAACTGGGGATTTAAATTTGTGCTTACGTTGCCACACTGATCAGCCGATAGATCAATAGCATATAATGTGCTTCCATTTATAAAATCGTCTATAATGACAACTGAACCAAATACATCACAGCCATTAACATCACGGGACAGAGTGTGGTATGCGCGTGAACATAAAGAAAAACTCGGCGCTTGTAGCGTAATTCCCTTCCAAAGCTCTGTCAATAGATGCGCCATGAATATGTAAATTTACGCTTTTCAAACCGAGATTTTGTAATTTGAAGGCCGATGTTTTATACTCACCAACTATAGCTTTATGATCGAGCAAACCGAAAAGGACGCGCTGTGGGAGCATACTCAAGGCCACATTTTCTATCTGTTTGGTAGTTACACCCGTCGTGACCCGATGTGTCTTTAAAATCACGCGTCTCATTGGATATTTAACTGTATCTTTCAAAAAACGCTTCTCAATTTCCATCTGTTTGGTGGCGGATAGCTTCACGCGTCGAACTCTAAGATACGTGTCTAAAATGTGTACAACCGTAGGCTTGATAGATTTCTCGTTACTCTCATCCAGATATAAGCATATCTCAGGAGCTGTACGTGTAATTTGGATCCTCATTTCAACACCGTTCAAAAGCAGTTTTTCTTGTGACAAAAATTTTTATTTTTAGAAATTTTAAATTTAGTTTTTACACTGTCCATCAATTGGGGGTACAATACCCCTGAGCCGCCAAATGTGTCTCTTTTGCATCTTTTGTAAAGTTTAAAACAGTTTCTAAATAGGCTCTATAATGATGATAGCTAGCGCCGGGTGAAACGTTAGTTTGGTTTAGGTACACATCACATTGACTTATCGGCGCGTGTAGGAAGTTGTTTTCGGGGTATACTGCATAATCCTCTTCACAATCTGTGCCATCCGAATTTGCATTTCTTAGTTTAGTGTAAAGAAATACGTCTGAAGGGTCAAAAAAATGAATCGCTGACGAAGAAACCACAAACTCTATAGACGCCGTCGTTGATCCTACAGTGTTGAGAGGATGAATTGTGACGAATTCGGTCTCCACAATAATTGTTTGCGTTGGAGGAACATCAAAGAGATTTAACTCAGATTTGCTAACTCGGATTTGCAGCACTCCGAATTGTGGGGTTGTATAAAATGGGCCATAGCAACCGTTAATGCAGCCTTCCATTTCAGTTGTACAATCACCTATGACAGACAGCTATATCAGATTTACCTTACATATGTTTTTGAAAAATAAATCCACGACCGGTTTCATACACTTAGAACATTTCTTTTTTTAAGTCCTTTTCCGCTTTACACCACGAGTTGCCTGCTTAGCTATCCTTTTTTTCCACGTCGTACAGTACGCTTTCTTCCTCTTATAGTAACATTCTGTTTTTTCTTTCAGCTAAAACCCCCACCGCGCACTTTTCTCTTCGCATCTTCGACGATTTCATCCCGTGTACGCCGAAAATGTTTTCTGAAAGCTTCTTTAGGTTTGGTGCCTGACATTATATCTTCAAATGTGTTAAGTCCTGGGTGTAGGGCTTTCTTTCCAAAATATTTGGCCCCATTTTTCAGTAAGGGCACAGCCGAAAAAACTGATCCGATGCCACTTCCAACACTTCCAAGCTGGTACCTCACCCCTCGTTAGAGGGAAAATGGCCTCTGTGTCATTCTGTCGCAACACTCCGGAAGTGGAACTTCACGGTTAAGTTCCCGTAACCGAATGGAAACTTTTTCCCCCTCATTCGTTCTTATATACAGTATATTGAGATACTAGTTAGTTGGCTAGGTACAACTTTGACATAATGAGGTTTATCATATGTCATGTTCAAACTCTTTTCTCTATGATTGGGAATGTGCACAATGCGTAACAAAGGAGCCTGGGTATCTTCAAGAAATTGGTGGTCCACAATATTACTATAAACATAACATATGCCCAGGGGAGGGCCTCCAGCGGTTAATTTCGGCAATTTTAGTTGGTACAATACGCTGAATAAGTCATGCTTTGACCCGTGAAAAGTGTCTCTTTGGAAGGCCATGCCATATCTGCCCTCAGGTATAGTTTTGACCAGTTCATTGTCCTTAATATTTCTACTAGCCATTGATTTTAACAACAAAGTACGGGCCGGTGTGCCTTTGTTTACTACTTCAAAAACTAAATCGGGGGTGAGGCTTGACCTTTCCAGACTCCTATTTAAAGCTCTCACAATATCTTCGGCTGTGTCATAATGCCGCGGTCCTAATGTTACTTTTGTACTATAATGCTGCAACTCGCCGTTCCAGGCTGAACGCATAGTATCATCCAAAGTTACTCCTAATTTTCCACACTCATCGAGCCTTCTAAGAATCCGAAGAACGGCCTCTTTTTTCTCAATACTTTAAAAACTTGGTGGTCAATTGAAATTCACACAAGCCGACCTCGTATGATTCACGCCCAAAATCGATAGGTCCATGCAGTTCTGTTATAAAGCTGGAGAGGGTGTTGTCCGGATGCGTGCCCAAAGAGGCAGAAGAGGGTAGTGTGACGTAGACGTGGTTGGGCATCATTTTGTATACTACTTAAGTTTCATTATTGCATGAGCTTTTATATAGGAGTTGAAGCTTTCAGGGTACCCAAGACACTTCACCAGATACATCTTTCTCATCACTGTATTTTACTTCCTAAAATTTTTTCAATTTTGAACACTTTTTTACCTAAATTAAACGCCACTTTCTGCATCTCCTCGCCATAAAGTCTGCCCCCAACTTCTTCAACATTCAAAACTTGAACGTAATACATTATCACATCGTCTTTAGGCCTCATAGATCTAACTTTAAAAATCTCCTGAGTCCACCCTTGCTCAAAGCTTTTCGTCAGCTTATTCCCCACTCGTGACAGCCTTACATAACACTGGCCAACAAAATGAAACTTTTTTTTCTCATCACAAACATGATCACACTTTTCTTAATGCATTTTTCGCGCTGATTCCGAATCTGGTTTTATTGTTTTTCTAGCACGTATAGTTATATAGATACACTGGTTTTGATATTTTTAAGTTTTTGATATTGCTATAAGAAAATTTATGGATGTATAGATCACACTTAGGAATGCTAAACAACAAATACATCATATACTTTATTCAATGTACTTATAAATAAAGAACATATACATTATTTTATTAAAAGCGCTGTGAGTGTGATTTCCTTTTGTAAATTTGGCCTGGATTGTCACGATACAGCATCCAACGATGGTCCGCCATCATGCTTTCATTCCAATATCCTTGGTAGCGCTTCTCCATTATCTGAATATCTTGATGGAAGCGCTCTCCTTGCTCGTCACTCACTGCACCAAGGTTTTCAGGAAAGAACTCTAAGTGGGAATGCAGGAATTGAATTTTTAACGACATTCGGCACTCCATTTCTTTGAAGGCATCAAGGAGGTTCTTGACTCCATCCTTATACGCAGGTGACTTATTGCTTCCAAGAAAGTTTTCACATATCGATTTGAACGCCAGCCAAGCCTTCAATTCCAGCGGACTTAGGACTTTTTCAAATTCAGTGTCATTCAAAACCTCCCTTATTTGTGGCCCAACAAAAATTCCTTCCTTCAATTTTGCTGCAGTAACCTTCGGAAATTTCCTTGAAAGGTATTGGAACCCTTCAGAATTGACTTTACCCATTGCTTTAACAAAATTCTTCATTAAACCAAGTTTAATGTGAAGAGGTGGCAGATAGATCTTTTGGGGATCCACTAAAGGGACAGACTGGACATTGCTTATCCCTGGGACATATGTATACCTAAGTGGCCAGTCACTTTTGGTGTAATGTTCTATAGTGGCGCGACTGTCCCACAGGCAAAGGAAACAACAAAATTTTGTGAATCCTGACTGCATACCCATAAGCATTCCTATAACTTTTAGATCTCCACAAACATTCCATTGATGACTGTCGTATTTGATTGCCTTAAGTAGTATGTCCATATTGTCATGTCTCTTTTAGATGGACGGAATGGGCAATGGGGATGGATGGCATTATATTACCATTATGCAAAAGAACTGCTTTCAGGGGTCATTCTTACATTGTCGAGGCATGTTGACTGACCTGAGCAAACTATAAATTCAAAAAATATGTACACCAACTTGACACAACAAGTTCTTGGACTGGACTGATCTTTTGACACACAAAGCACGGCGTTGTTGCCTGAATCACAATGCTGCTAGACGTAAAAGCTCACACCTGAAATACATAAGATGTATAATTAAGATAATTGAAATCAATAAGATGAATAAACTAAAAAAACACAATAAAATAAGCACAATCAAATGTTGAAATATTAGTATTTTACCTATTTAAAATGGTTAAATCTGTGTAGTTATATATAGCCTTCATCTTGAAAACTATACGTGCTAGAAAAAATCTGAATGCAGTTTTGGAATCAGCGTGAAAAATGCTATCCAGCCACCACAAATTTTACTCTGATGAAAAATCTTTGTTGACCAGTGTAATCATTGATTTTGAAACGCACAGAGCGTGGTGGTGCTGTGCGATTATCTTTTTTCGCCTCAGGCTCTACAGTATATGGGCTAAGCTCGTAAGGGGATGTACCAATCATGCGAAGGTGTAACCGGTTGTAGGATGAACGCAGCGACTTCAGAATGTCTGTATATCTCTATGTGTTTTTATGTGTGAAATAACGATGCATACGTCCCTTTATGGTACGTTGAACTCTTTCGGCTAAAGATGCCTTACGTACAGAGGTGGATTAAGACACCTCGGGGCCCCGGGGCAATGAAGAATATGGGGGCCCTTTTCTATAGATTTTTATTAGCAATACATGTACATGTAGAGTACATAGTACATTTACACTAATTATATGTACGGTGCTCAGGCTAATTGAGAAACATACTTAATAAAACCTTAACACAGTGTATTTTGCCGTCTGCCAAAACCAAACATTATTAAACAAACTTTACTTTAGGGCCTATAAAACATAAAATAAAACAGAAATTTGTCAGTTTGTGTACTCTGTCATATTTAATCAAAGAAGTTTGCGAAATCTCGTATTATATCATCGAAACTCAGTTGATTGGGGGGCCCCTGAAGCATGGGAGCCTGAGTCTTCAGCCTCAATAGCCTCAGTAATAATTCGCCACTGCTTATGTATAGAACTGGATGTGTAATAACTGATGTTAAATTCCGTCAACATGTTTTGGAAGGCTCGGACTATAAATTCTTTGCCCAAATCTGCACAAAAATAGCCAGGGATCCTGTTTTTTTTATTTCAACATCAACACTTTGGCAGCTTTAGCAACTGCTTCAGGCGATTTATTTTTCAGCGGGATTAGTCACAATTAGCTAAAGAATACGTCTATTATAAATAAAATATACCTATAGCGGTTATTATACATTGAATATCTCTGCATGTCTCTTAAATCCGCCAGCCAAATAGAATCAACCGAGGACGCTAATGTCTTGACAGTTTTAAACCCTCTTCTTACCGGTTTATGTAGTGTATAAGCGTCCTGCTCACGCAAAAGCCTCTCAACATCTTTTTTCTCCATTCCCCCATTATAAACGCCTTTGTACAGTCTATTAACACCTCCGCAGGAGGCTGGGTTAGAAATGTCATAATAACATTTTCTTAATATGTTAGCCATTTGCATATTTTAGAGGCGCGCCGGTAGGGTTGTGCGTTGGTGCTTGGTCTCTTCTTCTTCTTCCTCTTCAGAGATGTTATCGCCGGGGACGAAGGTGTGTTCAGCTATGGTACATGCGTTGCTTCCCCCAAATCTTGTAACCTGTTCTGGTTACCTAGCAGTGTTTGTTCGATGTTTATTTGCTGTAGTCTAGCTTTAATATGTTCCTATCCTGTTGGTGAAGGTCTATCCCACTTTCTCACCAAATCATGTACGATATCAATGATGTTCGAACCCTGTACCTTTGACCCTTCAACAACAACCTCGCCAGTATCGGACAATTGTATAATGGGGTCCTCACTTAATAGATTATAAAGACTTAGCCCTTTATTCCTCAATGTATGAAGTAGACTACTTTTTAATACATGTTCGAGGTGCTGCGAGCCCACTCCGTTGTTCTTTAGTTGTTCGTCTCTAGCCCCGGCCCTAGGTCCTATACCGCCACGCTCAACATCATCAGTGCTATGTCTGATAACTATGGGCACATTGACGTTTTTAATAATCTTCGAGTTCTTGAAGAAATTTATGTTAAGCTTCTTGATATAAAATTCTTTTCTCGTCAGGTGGCTTCTCGCTGTTTAATAGATTCACCAATTCATTCTCCATTCTTTTAAGCCTATTTTTACCAGGTTCTTTGTATTTTGTAACAAAACGTACACCTCGTGTGGAATCACGATTACTTTCTTCATTATATTATACTTGACAATAAAGGCGCCAAAACTGAAAACAAGATGGGGAGGAACGATCCACCTCTTTGCACAATAATGCACTTTTTCTTTCCCACACTTTGTTTTTTACGAGCGAGTGCGCGTATTATGCTCTTGTAACGACGTAAGCGCGACTTCTGAGTGTCCTTCATTGGTACATTGCATTTTATAAGGTTAAGGCAGATTTCACAGATGCATTTTAAAAAGTCTGGGTCAATATTTTTAACAAACAGCCGTTGGAGAGTGTGCGGCAATCGTTGATAGATTTATATTAATTTACAGTATTTCTTTAACTTCTTTGTCATTCTGGGATGTACACCGTTTCAGCCTTGTTTGGGAATATACTCGTTCTTAGAAGCACTCTAAACGTGTTTCGCGGGTGAAGGTCACAAACCAAATATCCGCAACGTTGATTTGTAACTTCTTTATAAACTTCCAAAAACACCTTAAGCTGATTCGAGAATATTTGATTGGCTAATACCCCAATTTGTAACACATCTCTACGTTGTGCGAATAAGACTAGATATTGTGTATTTAGCAATACATCACGCATGTATCTATTCTTTAAAAACAGGTTTTGATTGATGAAGAACACGCTTATGTTAAAATGGTGGGAGAACACTGTAAATGTCTCGGCAAACTTTTTGTCCATTTCTATCATGAGATCGTCAATTACAATAACCGTGTGCTCATCACCCTCTATAGAACTAACATCAGAAATGCCTTTGTGGAACAAAATATCATTTTGGTATTGGTTGAATACGGCTTCGTATGTGGAATAGTACCATATGACTTTCTGCACAAAATTTTAGAACAGCTCGTAATTATCTTTAATGATTTTAAGCATAAACACGGTTTTTCCACAGCTTGTAGGACCGGATACAGTACATGTAGAGGGGATTGTGAATCTAAACTTTTCTACAGAATAACATCTCTAACACGTCACACTCCTAAGTGGGACATTTACAAAATATAACAAAATTTTAAGTGTTGCTCCTTATATTTTACAATCTTGTTTTTCTTCTTCCCCAGAACCGTGAATGATGACGAGGAAGTTGATGATGGCGACGATAGTGTAGTTGAAGTTACAGACTCCACTCCCGCCAGCGAACCATCTGCAATGATAAACATAGCATCCCTACTCGTCAATTCGAGAAGAAAGCGGATGCATGACAAAATCGCTGAAACACCTTCCACGCCAGGTGTAAAACGCGTAAAATCGTCGACCGTTAGACCCAGTACGTTTTCAAAATGTAAGAGAACCGCAGCCCTCCACGTCTTACGGTACACCCCCTACAGTAGCACCATCTACAAATAAAACTGTCCCCACTTACCACTATTTAATACCGACCGTGCCCTCCACCTCGGCAGAAGCACAGCAACCTGCAGACAGTGGCATATCATTCGAACTGGTGCACAGCGTCACCACCACCCCATCCCTGAGGAGAAACCGCTAAATAGTCAGGATCGACCACCGAGTCAAGTATTGCAAGGGCTTTGAACACGGACTGCGGCGCAAGGTTGAGCGTATTGTAGAGTTTGCCCTTCAGATTAGTGAGAGACGTGAAGCCAGGACGCGACTGGTCCTCGAGTTCGGGTCAGATAATAGTAATAAGGACGATTTTTGGGTAGTAATACCCTACAGACGTCTGGCCGCCGTAGATGTAGAGTACATTTTGGGGCGTATAATGCATGCCTCTCAAAGCGGACCGGGCTAAATATGGAGAATTTTACGATGGATATAGATCACGTCTTCCGACCTGTAGGTCACAAAGCAACGCCTTATACTCTTAACTTTAACAGTTAACAGATATACAAAAGACATACTGATTTCGATCGCGGTTGCGACTTCATAGCATTAGTCTTGGCTTATATGTTCACTGTGGTAAATACGGCTGCCCAAAATATGTGGATGTCTACGGTAGTGGAGCGTGCACGTAAACTAGCTGCAGATTGTAGACTTGAATTTGACTGTGATATGGGCCCTGAAGAGCTGCGAAGGGTAGAGCAGGAAATGGGTGTGCGTATAGTTGTGTTTGGATTGGATGATAGTCGTAGAACTGTGTATGTTTTTAAAAGCAGCGTGAGAGAACGTACAAAGCCCCTACTTATTTTAGGCTTGTCTGAAACAACGTATCTACCCATCCGTAATATAAGGGCTCTTTACGCGAGTTATGATGAAAGCCGAAAATATGGAAGATATCACGATTTGTGTAAGGGTTGTCTCGAGTTTACGAATGACCTTTTGAAACATTTTAAGGTTTGCCACATGATTTCCGATCAGTGTAAAAGCCCCAGATGTGAAAGTCGTGTTGTTGAAACTGAGAAGCGTGATTGTGATGCATGTTTTTCAATAATATCTGATTTGGCTTCCACAAATCAAATGGCACGTGTCGGAAAATGAGAATTTTCGAGTGTGGTATGTTTCATACAATGGACAGCTAGGGAAAATTCGAGCACAAATGCGATGAAATTTGCTGTTCTACATGCCATGAAGAATATTAGACGGATGGTGTAAAGCACGTATGTTATATGAAAGATGCCAAACCTAAAAATAAGCCTTGTATAACCGTGTATTATTAGGGTGTGTCAGTTTTAGTAAAGTCAACAATTCAAAAACTACTAATGCTCAAATGATGTCATATTATCTAGCAAACTTAGAAATATGTTTAGTGTTATTTAAAAAAGCCATTTACCTACTTGTATCTGACCATAAAGGTTTGAAATATAACCTAAATATGACTGTAGCATCGTATATCAATGTGCCATTGATATGTGTGGTCAACTTTGGTTATTTTTGGTGTGCAGTATGGTTTCTAAGTTTCACATATTCACAAATGCTGGAGTTTTGATTGTGAATGCATGTGTTTTCCCTCCTTTTTGACAATTTTGATTACTTCGTAATGTAAATATTGTGTAATTCAAATTATTTGAAATGTTATGTGTGACCCAAACTTTCTGTACATTTTGATATGATAGATATATGAAATTGTCATTACTTTGAGTAATTAAATCTTATACCTATAACAACACAACCTTTTATCTGAGCTTATAGGAAGATTTTAAGAATTTGAATTAACTTGATTTTATGTGATCATAATCAGTAGGCCTATCCAAACTTCAATGACATTTCTTTTGTTCACAGGTCCACAGGATGAGTCAGAAAGAAATCAGAACTCGAAGCAAATCAAGTTATCACCTAAGTCATTTGGTGGGGACTGAGAGGGAACTTCCCCCTGCTGAGCTGCCCACAGCCAGAGATCTGCTGAGGTATGGTTTGTTGAGGAGAGAGATAAGTGAGGAAGACAGGAGGAATTACCCAGTTAATGACCTGATTGACAGCGGCATTGTTCCAGGGCTACTGGCTCAGTGGAGAAAGGCCAACGCTTTATTCACAGGACCTGTAATCAACACTGAGGTCAGGATCAGGGCTAAAGTGAAGGCACTGTGGGATGAGGCAGTGAAGGTGTCCACTGGCAATGTGAAACTAGAGGTCAAAGATAGGTTCATGATGAAACTGGACAAATTGGTGGACATCCTGACCTGTCACTGTGTGATCAGGAGCTGCAGTGAGCTTGGGTGCAAACCTGTCTGCAACAGTGAGGTTCACATTGACTGCAGCTACAGGAGCGAGCAGAAGATACCAGTGCAGGAGCTTGCCTTCATTAAAGGTCAGAGAGAAAAGGTGGTCACTGTGGGGGCACACCAGATGGGTCTAGCTGATCACCCTGAGACCAGGAGACAGGAAGCAGTGCTGCAGAGACAGGAGCAGAGACAGGAGCAGAGAAGGAAGGCCAAGGAGAAGAGGAGGAGGAAGGCAGAGGAGTCAGCCAAGAAAGAAGAGGAGTTGAGGGAGGAGTCACTGCTGGAGATGGAGTTGGAGGAGACTGGAGATATACTGGAGGAGGCAGGGAGGAGAGAAGAGGACGAAGACTTCATACCAGAGGCTGCGACAACTTCTTCCTTGCCTGTGGCTAAGAAGAAGAAATACAACACTGAAGATATCACCAACATAGCTCTGGCTAGCTTGAGACATCACACTGGGCTGAGAGAGAGTGCAGAGATTGACACTGCTGCCTGGATTGATGCTGGTCTTATCACAGAGTTTGACACAGCACTGGCGATTGACCACAACAAGGTGAGGAGGGCTCAGGAGAGACTGACTAAGGAGCTGGTCAAGAAGTTTGATGAAGAGATTAGGGAAAATGGCATCACCTGTATCTGCTTTGATGGGAAAAGAGATGACACCAAAGTGATGAAGGAAGCTGAGGGCAGTGACAGGCATTTTCCTGGCCTCATTAAGGAAGAACACTACACAGTGTGCAATGAACCAGGTGGGAAATATTTGTGGCGTTTCGTACCAGAGGAAGCTGCGGAGGAGAGAAGTCATGCTGAGGTCATTGCTTATCATCTGGTGAACTGGCTAAGAGAGAGAGGAGCAGACCAGATCCTTTTAGCCATAGGAGGTGAATACTGGCTGGGAGGGAGGAGTAATGCATTATGTGGAGGCCAAGCTTAGCAGGAAGTTGGTGTGGATTGTCTGTGACATGCACACTGGGAAGCTGAGTCTCAGACACCTGGTGACTGCACTGGATGGCAAGACATTGAGCAACAACAAGTGGGCTGGGCCCGGAGGGAAGATGTTAGATACTGCCACTAAGCTAAAGATCAACCCAAACTTCACGAGGATCACTGTTGGTCCTCTTCTACCTCATCTGAGTCAGAAGGTAGGCAAGGACCTCAGCACAGACCAATCATATGGCTACAGAACCATCACTGCCATCAGATAGGGAGAGGTACCTCAGAGTCTAGCTCTCCTGGAGATTGTACCAGTCTGTCACAGTAGGTGGGTCACCACGGATCTAAGGTTCTGCAGATTGTGGATTTCCAAACATGGGCTGAAGGGTAGGAACCTGAAGAATCTGAGGATAATTGTGGAATTCATAGTGGGAGTTTACATGCCAAACTGGTTCAACATCAAATTAAATCACAGCTGGGAGGAGGGTTCCAGGCATGTACTGTACCAGCTGGAGCTACTCAGAAGTCAGAAGAAGAAGGTGATAGGAATAGTGATGCCTACAGTGAAGAGATCATCCTGGTATGCACACTCTGAGGCTGTGCTCCAGGCCATGCTGTGCAGTGAGATGGAGGAGGAGAGGAGGGAGGCAGTGAAGAGGATACTGGAAATCAGAGGTGAAGGAAATGAGGACACACAGGTAGGAGACTGCAGTGTCAGAACCAGGAAGACCCCTGACATCAACCCAGATGCCACCAAACTCTCGGAGCTTATTGACTGAAACTCTGGTGTGACTGAGCCTCCTCTGACCTGCTCCCTCACCACTGTTGCAATCAAGAAGTTTCTGGATAGACCAATGGAAGTTCCTGCATAGCTAGGCTGACCATACGTACCGTTTTGAACGGGACAGTACCGTTTTGTATGGGTTTTTGTATGGGTTCTGTCACTGAAGAATAATTGTAAGCTCAATATGTTTATGTACTTACTTTTTCATGAATACAGAATATTACATAACCCCCGTCCCTTTTTTGCCATCCCAATGTCCCGTTTTTGTCTCAAGGAAATATGGTCAGCCTATGCATAGCCCTCACACACACAGTCAGTAGAGAGGTATGTAAAGATGATAACTGAAGCAGCACAACATGTTTACTCACAAGAGAGGTGGGAGGCGTACATCAGTGGACAGGTGACCAGTAGGGAGCTCATGTCCAGGAACAAGAGCAAGGCAGACATGGCATCCTTGGCAAAGTTCAAGAAACCTATCTATATTTCTAAGTTTTAATATTGAAATACAATCAAAATGTCTTTAATTGTATGTATGTAAAATGTAGTTATATATGGCATCCTTGGCAAAGTTCAAGAAACCTATTTATATTTCTGTTTTAATATTGAAATACAATCAAAATGTCTTTAACTGTATGTAATGTATGTAAAATGTACTTATATAAAATAAAAAAATACTTGCAAAAATTGCTGATTTTTCATAAACTTCAACTTCAAATATAAGTAGCTAGGTGTGGTCAAATCTGGATTTTAAAGCCATATTTCGATTTAGCATATAAAAATGCATCATTTGGTCACTAGTAGTCTTTGAAAATCTAAAGATTTCACTTTGCTCCCTAAAACTGACACACCCTAGTGTATTATGACATAGAAACACACAAATCCTGAAACAAAAGAGGTTATCCCGCATTTACTCGTAAATCAGACTATTTGTGATGAATGTATGAACATTGAGTGTGATGAATGCCGCAAATGTGGTAAGCGGACAAACATTTTTAAAGTGTCTGCAAGAGATTACCCGGCGAAACTGTTTGTGAACTATATTGTGAAGCTAGCGGACCAGTTCAAAAAAATAACTGTGTATATTCTTGCCAATAACGCTGCAAAATTTGACACTCAGTTCCTTTATAAGGAGCTGCTTGAGCATGAATCCTCAGAGATATTCACGGGTGATCCCTTGAAAAGAGGGAAAAAAATTACACAGATGCAGATAAGGGGAAGTGTTTAGTATGAAGACACCTCGTTATTCACACCTTGTAAATTAGCCAAGGTACACAAGGTGATGGGCGTAGATGCTGAAGTTTACACATTCCTCACTCACAACAATTTAAATTATGTAGGACCACCACCCTCTAAACATTACTTTAACTATGAATGTATGAGTACAAGCGAACGTGAGGATTTTGAGCTCTACTACAACAGGTTTAATGAAAATAGTCCTTATACTGTAATATAGCGTATGAATGTGAACGTTATTGTGTGAGTGACGTACGCGTACTTATAGTATGCTACCAAGACTTTAGAAGGATGCACATAACACCTTCAACTGTGATCCGTTACAAGCAGCAACTACGATCGCATCATTGTGTTTTACCGTATTCAAGAATAATTTCATGCCTAAAGACACACTTGCAATCATTCCCCGAAACGTCCCACGCAGTTATAAGGCTATTTACTGGATCACTCACATACAGCAGCAGACAGGTGTTTATATAAAGTACGCTTGCAACACGGGGAACTGGCAATCAAGGTCAGTGGCCGTGTGTTTTGGGTGAATGGCTTAAGTGAGGACCCCACTACTGGTGAGAAGTCATTGTACTCCTTTAACGGCTGCTGGTAGCATGGATGCCACATGGGCGTCACAGGGGATGCCCATGGGAGATCTCCCACTAATAGTCTCGAGTGGACCCGTACCTGCGTCCCACTTATAAGTTCCCAGTTCACTCACAAGGTTTTGTAGGAGCACGAATATGATGCCTGGATGGAGTCCGATGAGCAGTATCGCGAATAAATAAGGGCTATTAAACGTACAATGGTGGTGGAGCCCCTCAAATGCGGTGACTGCTTATTTGGAGGGTGTACAAACCCCTTCAAACTATAATTTCCACCTATGGATGGGGTGAAGATCCATTATTACAATTTCTGCTCATTATACCCTTACAGTACGTGATGAAGAACAATCCTTACTCCGCAGGTGCGCCTGAAAAACTCGTGGGCCCCGCCATGCCTACCATCAAAGAGTTCTCAGCTAATTTGAGTGAGAGCTACTTTGGATTTTCTTTCGTAGATGTGCTCCCCCCTCGCGACTTATGGATGCCAATCTTGCCCGTTGTCATAGACCACAAACTCATGTTCTCTCTGTGTGTGAAGTGCACAGAGGAGAACAATGGGGGACTATAATCACACAATCAACCAGAGGAAAATCAGAGGTGTATATACAAGATCTGAGCTGTCCCTTAGGGTGTCCCATTTTTGACCAACTTCTTTTTTTCCCGGTTCCAACCTCCTAATATCATTATGCCTATCGCTCTAAGAAAATAGCAATTATTTTCCATTTGATGAAAATTTCGGACTCCCTAGGACTACAAAACCAATTTTCCCTTTACTTTATAAAAAATTATCGATTTTCGGGTCTTTCGGTTATATTTTTCTTGCATTTTATCATAACCTAATCCGATGTACATATTTAGACAGAAAATTAAAATAGCTATCGATTGATACCTTATTTACTATGCTTTTGTACCAAAATAGAAGACTAAAAGGCAGTAATATCTATTTTTTAACATTTACTTCTACATTTTGTCTTGAATGGGATTTAGAGAAGAGGTGTTACCGCCACCTGTGAAACATCATCCCATTGCATCTTCGCGGCAATGGGCCTTGGAATATACTCGAGACTCACAATATTTCTAAGGTGGGAACAACTCAAGAGATTGAACATTTCATGCCAGCTCTTCAGCCCCATCATTTTTTTTTATTCAACAAACATACAATACCTTGAACAGAAAAATGACTTACTAAAGCAAATTAATGTATGAAATAAAATGTGAATACTGATAATGATTGAAGCTATTCTAGCAGTTGAACTAAGAAACTCTTTTGAAAAGATGGCAACAAACTTCTTTGACTCCACAACTTGCAGGAGTTGTTGTCTTTGTTCTTCATCTGTCGTGATGCAATTTTCGAAATCTTCATTTAATTGTACTCCACGCTCAGCCGCATCATTAACAACCTTAACACTGTGTACAAAATTGGAGATGTTAATAAAATCTCTGTCCTCTTTCCATGTTTTAACAGGTTTATTTAACCATTTTCCATTGCTATGTAGAACATCAAAGAAAAATCAAGATTTTGGTCCAGCTAGTGAAGCTAGTTTGGTTGATTTATTGATCAAAGGAAATACTGGTTTGCCACTTTGGGCATACGACCTGTTTTTTTATCATTTCTATGTGATATAATAATTTCTGAAGCAATGTTTTTTTTCTCTTCTTCAGATATACGTAAAGAAAATAATGAAAATGGAATAAGCTCCTCAGTTAGGTACCAACACATTTCTGTCCACTGTGTCACCATATATGTGAAGGTCACTATAGAAAGTCAAATCATTGATTGCTGCTTCCGACGCTTTTGGTGCTTTGATCCATGGTTGGATATATAAAGCAGTGAATAAGCAGAACTCCTCTAAGTGTCTCACATATTCTTCAGAATAATCCATTTGTTTGCTAAATGCCAGCATTTTAGCAGAATAGCGAATAGTTGCCATCCAGCGAGCATTATGAATTGCCCCCGAACGGAGCCAACGAACTCCGTTAGGTGGTGTATATATCCAACAATTTGCAGAACAACTTCTGCGAATTCTCTATAATCATTCCTGAGAAATATGTTTCCAGTATCTGTGTCGCTTAATATCTTCTTCAAAACTTGGGTTACTTCGTTGCATTTTTTATTTCATCTGTCTATTTGTAATTTTCAAAGTTGTATAAGGTTTTGTGACGTCTAATGTCTTCCATCTATCTCGAAACTGTTTAAATAACACATTTCCTGGGCCTGTGGTAGTGCCAAATATTTGAGTAAATGTAGCGGCCAAGACTCTTTCGTAAATGTGATTCCTACATGTAAGCCACATTACCTTCCTTTCTAGGAGCTCTTTTAAAATGATGCAGGCTCCATTTATATTTATCCAACCTGTATTAGACGCTGTTGTATCAAAAACCAGTGCACAAATGTTTCGGTCCAAGTTCCAATCTTTTGCAGCATTAAATGCGGCGTTTGCTTGCATTTTACCAGAGGAATCCGGAATAACTGCTATAGAAAGAACTTTTCTCTCAGGTGCTGAAGGGATCCCTGACGCAATTATTTCTAGCCTTTCTCCCGTTTCCCCACTGTTATCAGAAACGAGTTTCCGATCCCAGTGTAGAGCACAATGTTCAGGTGGTATAAACTTTTCTTTGACCATTTTGGCTGTTTCAAGTCTGCTTTTTATCCCTTGCCTGTGCAGCGTTGATTTTGATAGTGATATCCTTTAGAATAACCTTTATTAATAACAATAAAATAAATACAGTTTTTCAATTTACAATGACATGAATAATTGTGAAGCTCGACTATTTATTTTATTTAATTTGGCCCTTAAGCTTTAGGCTTTACTGGGCTCAGGTCTTTATCGCACTGACTTGCAATAACAGCAGCAAGCCCTGTTGTTGGCGAACAGAAAGGTTAAGACGATCTGCCATATTTGAAACAAGAGGATTCTGTACAATATTTTTCCTTTTGCATGAGGATTTTGATGGAGGAGGCGTATAATCCTCATCTCTAGCATATGATGTACTTGGAATAGGATTTGGTTAATTAGGAATCGCTATTTCTCTTTCAATATCTGTTTTCAAGGTCATGCTGAGTTTTTTTTGTCTCTCCAGTTCCTTCTCTTTAAGTAATTTTTTAGCCTCCATTTTCTTTACCTGACTCTCAAACTTGTTTTGATAGCTTTTATCTACTGAGCCTAAGCAAAGCTTTTTGGGTCCTCTTTGATTTATTAGAAACTCTATATCTTGCTGCTTTGTTACCGAAGTTCTTAATGGATCTTTTTTCACTATTTCTATGGCATTTTGAGAACAAATATCAAATAACTCCTTTACTTCGTTCAGGAAAGATGGTTTCTTCTTATTTATTCTTTCTTCCTGTGTTTGGTTTTTCGAGAAGTATTCATATTGCTTTATCAGTTATTCTACTTTTTTTCTAGGATGACGGCGTTTTGAAGTATCTTGGCATTGATACCGGCCCAATCCCAAAATTTTTTAACTTTTCTTAGTACTTCTTGAATCACAAATGATTGTGATTTCTTTTTCAGAGGTCCTCTTGATAAAAATAGATAGTTACGTAAGACATCACCATTAGATGGCAAAAGAGACCCTTTCTGAGGTACCAAATTGTGAATTAAGTTTATGAGAAGCCAATCTTCTGGCTTATCCGTCGTACGAGTTTCAACTTTTGCACAAGTCATTTTAGTCTAACTAATCTAATCTGAAATTTGTATCATAATCATATCATAATCATAAATCTGAAAATAAATAGAAGTACAGTTAGTATACACACACATACTGTATATATATGGTTTTATACGGCTTTAGGGTCAGAAATTTTTGCCGTTTAATTTTCTATTTTGGTAAAAAAGCATAGTAAATTAGGTATCAATCGATAGCTATTTTAATTTTCTATCCAAAAATGTACATAGTCTGAGGTTATAATAAAATGCAAGAAATTTATAACCGAAAGACTTCCGAAAATCGACAATTTTTGATAAAAAAAAGGGGAAATTTGGTTTTGTAGGCCTCTGGGGTTCGAAATTTTCATCAAATGGAAAATAATTGCTATTTTCTTACTTAGGGCGACAGGCATAATGATATTAGGAGGTTGGACCCGGAAAAAAAGAAGTTGGTCAAAAATGGGACACCCTACTGTCCCTAGCCCTTCGCCACGGGTACAGAATACTGAAGATATATGAGGTGTGGAGGTTTGGAAAGTTCCCAACCTTCTCACGCCATATATAAATACTTTTTTGAAAGACAAAGTAGAAGCCTCAGGCTACCCGCGAGGAGTTGAGACCGAAAATGAAAAATCGGCGTATATTCAATGCTATTGGGATCGTGAAGGGATACAACTTGAACGTGGCCAAATTGTGAGGAACTCTAGCAAGCGCTTTAGTACAATGTTGTGCCTAAATAGCCTTTGGGGAAAGTTTGCTCAGAATACAGACAAGGGGAACGTCCATCTAGCTCAAAGTTATAGTGAAGTTTCGAATTATACAAACGCCAACGATAAAGAGGTCATGAAATCGTGAAGATGGGTAATACGTATGTAATAAGGTACAACAGAACCAAACTGGCTACAGATACATCACGTGTCACAAACATACCCGTAGGCAGTTTCACAACAGCATACGCACGTATCAAGCTATGGCATTTTTTGCATTCTCTCGGGCGACGGGTTCTGTACGCAGACACAGATAGTGTGACATTCAGGAAAAGGTAAGGTGAATATATACCTCCTATTGGGGAATTCCTTGGAGAGATAACTGAGGAGATCAAGGATGAGTATGGAGGCATCGCCTCCGCCGATTCTTTTGTCTCAAGAAGACCAAAAACTTACGGCGTACGCGTGAAGGTGGGAGAGGATTATAAGTACATCGTAAAGGCTAAAGGTATCACGCTTAACCAGGCCAACTGCCAGGTCGTCAACTTTGATTCGCTGAAAGATTTAGTGAGCTTAGAAGATGATGGAAATGAGGGTGACCAACCACCCCACCTGGTTGTAGGAACTCATAACTTCCAGGCACAGAAGTTGGGGGCCATGAAGGAACTTATGGGTACGAAGGTGCGTTGTAACACTTACAGGAAACGATACCAGGTGTCTGGCATCTATGATACTGTTGCCTTTAGGTACCATGGTGCATGAATATTTGTTATGTATATATATATATATATAATAGGTCTATTTGTTGACGATATTTTACAGTTTATTTGTTTATCTATTTAAAAGAAATTATGTTTCAGCTACCGTTTCATTTTCTTCTTTTGTGTGTGTGTGTGTGTGTGTGTGTGTGTGTGTGTGTGTGTGTGTGTGTAGGAAAAATCTAAGCACCGCCTACTGTAGAGTGCAGTCCAATCAAAGGGGTCACGTGACTCCTGATACTAATCCAGTTGGTAGGGCATATCTCCGCCCAGTGTGTTCAGTTGACTTCAGCAAGCCCTGGTTCTCAGACGTGTCTTTTACCTGTTGAAGAATTCTCGCGTAGACGGAAAATAGTGATGGCTACCTCTGATACTGCCTGCTCTACATTCCTGACGTGGTACTCGATAAAGTCTACAGATGTGGTGAACACTCAAAGAATCCCTAGTCATCCCTCCTTTGAAACCTTTAAGGCCGCATTAAATCGTGCGAAGCGTGAGGAGCAAGACGTCAAATATTCTATGGATATTCTGGTGAGAGCATTGCCGTGTTTCGTGGCTCAAACGATGTAATTGAATATGTTGTAGGATTAAACTGTGTAAAGGAACACCTACACCGTGAAGTGAAAGAATCAACACATGCAGAAGAGAAACAAAAGAGCTGGGTTGTGAACCTTGATGATGAATGGGATGACAAGATGTATTATGTCATGTTACATCATACCGAGTACGCGTACACTGCTGTGGAGAATGTAAATCTTGTGATTATGGAGAGTTTAAAATATTTCTACCATCACATCCATATATATCATGATGTTCGCAGCGAAATTGTAGCTAAAGGCTTGTGCGAGTTTTTAGTAGAGTTTAGGGACGAGTATCGTTTGTCCAACAAAAAGGATAAGTATGGACACATGTTTCTCTCAAATAGATCGCCGGAGTGTTAATAAATATGCATAGTTCGAGAAAGTGCAATGTTGAATACCCCTGAGCGAAGATGTAATGTGAGCATTCCGGAGAGTGGGTGTGATAAAACATTAAAGCTGATAATTATGACTTCATGTATCGCAGATGGAAAAATTCTCTAAACGCCTACCCGGTATAATGGGTTACAAATATTCATATGATTTACCAGCGCGCCTAGGTTGTTTCATGTTGGAACAATCCTGTACACGAATCACTAACGCTTGACATGACTCACTACCCCTCCCCACACCTCAAGCCCGCCGAGCCAAACAGCGCGCCGGCGGCTCAGAGTCACCTCAAAGCTTGACCCGACTGGACGTGCTCTCCTCACAATATAAAACTAAAAAAGATGGCGCTCCCGTTGAGCAGTATCCTCATTGCAGTATACGACGTGTCCCTGTTGAAGTCTGTGCGTGTGTTCAGGCGTAATACCGGTGCTATTAATTATGTACTTGAAACGATGTGTAGACAATCAAACTCTGGTAAACGGAATGTTATTTATTTAAGTGTTGAGGAGATGAACAGAATCTTCGTGGTGGTTGAGAAGTTGTGTGAGGACAGTTATAAAATACCTGTAGGTGTAGACACAAAAAGAGAACAGATTAGTGATGCACCCTCATTTGCTGTTATTTGTACGCTGTGCATAAATCGTGATACAAACCAACCATGCGTTGATATACGGCTGATGTGGAAGAATGATGCTGCTAATAACGCCCTTATCCCCACGCGAAACCGTTTCATTCTCGACAGAATGTTTGAAGTCGTCGGCTTCCGCAAACGAAAACGTATGTTAGACGCACGTGTTGCTGATATGGGTTATTTTGACATGGTGCTTGAATACGCGTACACAGCCCTGCTCGATGATTTTTACTGCGTGTAGGGCCGAACTGGTTTGGAACTGGACGGGTATTTAAAAGGTACAGACTCCTCGAAGTATCATCAACTTTGGTACAAAGGACTTGAGCGATACAGACCTGAACTCACCTTCACTGTTCAGCCTGAAGAATTATTTCCTCATATAAGAGAGAGCTGTTGGCACCATTTAGAAGCATACTTCAATTGCCGATATGAGTTGTGAAGAAGATTTTACAGTTGAAAAGCTCGGCACGAAAAGAATAAACCTCGTTTGGAAAGGAGTGTTTATAAACTTGAATTTAATGGTGATGCCCTCTTTGTGCGTGCTTTTGATTGTATTTTATCCACGTTTAAAGAACATGGTAGTTTGACCCCCAATTGTAAAGTGGGTGCAAAAATAGTGTTAAACGAGCTGAAAGCCCTTTATATTGAATATAGACATCCGCATACTTTGAGTGGTGAATTAATGCTAAATCGCATTTATTGTGTAGTAAAAAGCAATGAGGATGTAATTGTGGACTAGATTACGTGTGAGTTTAGTATTTTATTTAAGCGTGGTAGATCTTAAAGTGTGTATATATATATATATATATATATATACATATATATATATATATATATATATATATATTAACCAAATTTTGTATATAGAATTCTTCTGTATTAGGTGTGTTATTTTTCATAAGTATATATATATATATATATATATATATATATATATATATATATATATAAGTGTATTACCGATGCGTGTGTATAGAAGTGTATTTTTTAATCGTGTATATTTATATTAAACGTATTTTGTTGTATATAGAATTCTTCTGTACTAGCTGTATTATTTTTGATCCAAGTTTCTTTGTAAGTTCCAGAAATTTTGTACACAAGTAGTTACATACCTTTTTTACAAGTTTTTATCTTTCCACATAGTCTCCATCCTTTCCTACGGCTTTCCTCCACCTCAAAACAAGGGCCTTTATTCCTTGCTGGTAAAAGTCCGCTGGCTTCCGCTGGAGCCACCTCTTAACCTCCTCAAGAACCTCATCATCACTCTGAAACTTTCTTCCACGAATAGCATCCTTCATTGGCCCAAACAAATGGAAGGCTGAAGGAGCCAGATCCGGGCTGTATGGAGGGTGGGGTAACACAGTCAAGTGCATTTTTTGATGGCCTCTCTTGTTTGCAAACTGTTGTATGGTCTTGCGTTATCGTGCAAAAGAAGGACGTCTTCCAGTGTTCTCTCCGGTCGAACTCGCTTTATACGTCTCTAGAGTCTCTGTAGGGTAGCAATATATGCCTCTGAGTTGATTGTTTGTTTGTCCTTTCTTCATAATGTCCACCAGAATCACCCCTTTCATGTCCCAAAAGATGGTGGCCATAACCTTTCCTGCAAAGGGAGCCATTTTGAACTTTTTCTTGCGTGGGGAGTCTGCGTGATGCCACTCCATGGATTGGCGTTTTGTTTCAGGTTCAAAGTGGTGTACCCAAGTCTCATCCCCAGTCACAATTCGTGAAAGGAAGTCAATCCCTTCTGTCTCATATCGAACCAACGACTCAGAAGCAATTTCTTTTTTTTGGGCTTTGTGATCTTCAGTCACTTCACGAGGAACAAACCATGAACACACTTTTGAGTATCCCAGTTGCTGAATTATCGTATTCAAACTTCCTTCACTAATTCCTAGCTCCAGTGATAGCTCCTTGTATGTGACGCGCCGATTTGATCGAATGATGCTGTTAGCACGTCGCACAGTGTGAGATGTCACAGTCGATGCCGGGCGATCGCTGCCTGGCTCATCATCGAGACTGGCTCTCCCTCTCTCCGATGATCTCACACGTTTAGACCAACGTCCAACTGTGCTTCGATCAACAACAACATCTCCTTAAACGTTTCGTAGACGTTTGTGAATATTTCCAACTGTTTCCTTCTCTGCGGTTAAGAACTCGATAACAGCTCTCTACGACGCACATCACTGTCAAACGCCATTTTCGAAACTGCATTAACCATCGGTTTAATACAAGTGCGTTTGAAAGCGGGTTTATACAAGGAGGGGAGGTTCATACTTGAAAAATCCGGTTATGTGAAGCGCAGAAAGTTCAAACTTACGGCCCAAAAGACATTTCAGCCCCATGGCCTATTATTTAGCTAAGAAAAAAGGGTGGGGCAAAATATATTGAGTGCCCCTAGTATATACATATTTTGTATTTTGATGTATATTAAATAAACAGAACGATGTAGCTCTGTTTTATTTCAAATAAATATTAATGATTGGTGTGTGTGTTGTATATATATACACATACATATATATATATATATGAAAATTATTTCACGAAAGTAACACGTGAAAAATATTTATGATGAATAAAACCACGAAGGAAAGGAAACACAAAAAGGTGCTCAAGCGCTTTCGTCTAATGACATCCTCAGGAACACTGAAGTACATAAAAGGTTACGGCCTATATGTAGGTTACAGAAAGAAAAAAATAAATAAATAACCTACCTACACACAAACATATATATATATATATATATCTACACACATACATATAATATATATATATATATGCAATAAACGGAGAAGTAAAAATAAAAATTAAAAATTAAAGATTAGAGGATTAACAAAGAGGCATACAGATTTGTAAGGAAAAATATCGATTTTTAGCACAAGATCAAATGAATTAAAATACAAATTTATACTGGAAATCTACCCGGGTTTTAACACTTTGCCTTTTAGAGTCGTTTCGATATATATAAAAATAAAATGAAGATTAAAAGTTAATAAAGTAGCGTACAAGTTTACCAAAGATTTAGCGTCCTACCCTTTTTATCTAAATTTGTTTTGAAGGAATTCAAAACAACAGGATCGAGTTGAAAAAGACCTTTGCTTATGTTGAAGTTATTTGAAAGTTGGATAATGGCAGACTCAAGAATATTTCTATTGACAATGTTGCTAGAATGAAATAAAACTGAAGCATTATTCCAATCAATACAGTGGGATAACTCTGACAAATGGACAAAAAGAGCACTGGACAACTGTCCTGTTCTAACGGAATATTGATGCTGTTTTATACGTGTGTGCAAATCCTTTCCCGTCTGACCTATGTAAAAGGAATCACATTGTTTACACCCAATTTTATAGATAATGCCTGAATTATTGGTAGGGCTATTTTTTACTATGATATTTTTCACAATATTGTTATATGAAAATACTACATTAATATCCAAAAGTTTAAGTACATTAGCAATGCCTAAAAAGCCCGGGAAAAATGGAAGTACTAAAATATTTTTTGACAAAGTACGAGTGTTATTATTGACACGATAGAAAGTTCGTTTTGCCTTGTTGAGACAAGATTCCATAAACGCAGATGGGTAACACAGATCACTTCCAATACCGTTGATTTTTTCCAATTCGGCATCGATGTATTCCGGACTGGCGATCCTAAGGGCGCGGAGAAACAGTGATGAAAAAATGGCCTTCTTAGGGGGGTGTCATGTCCGGAGTAAAAGTGTACGTAGGACAAATTGTTTGTTGTTTTCCGATAGATACTAAACTTAAAACCTGGGCTTTCCCTATGTACCCGCACATCCAAAAATGGGATTGAATTGTCTTGTTCCACTTCTAAAGTAAACTTAATGGAGGGGACTTGATCATTTAACTGAAGGAGGAAGTTATCCAGGTCACGATTCATGGGCCAGATACACAAAATATCGTCGACGTACCGCAACCAAGGGATGCCAACCCCCAGGATTCTCGGAATGTAAGTAATTTCGAAAAACTCCATATAAATATTGGAGAGGAGGGGCGATAAGGGGTTGCCCATGGCCATCCCAAACACTTGTTGATAATACTCGTTATTGAAAGTGAATTTACAGTCTTTGATGCAAAGCTTAATAAGTTCCAAAACAATGTGTGAAGGTAGTGGCAGGTCATACTTATGTAATTCTTGGGAGAGAAAGTCAAGCATATCATCAATCGGCACTTTTGTAAACAATGGACAAACGTCAAAACTGATCAATCTATCGTTAGTTTCAGTACTTGCATTATTCAATTTTTCAGTAAGATCCATGAAATTTTTTACATGTGAATCAGAGATAGTTCCGAGAATGGGGGACAAGACTTTGACAAGCCATTTGGAGAGTTTATAAGTAATAGAGCCCACCGAGCTAATAATAGGGCGCATAGGGTTGCCAGGTTTGTCGGAGAACTACTTCACTTCGTAACATTTTGGATCGGAAAATTAAAAGTCTCATTCGAAATAGTCAGTGAAGTAAAAAAGCAAGCTCAAAGTGTGTTTTGAACCTTTCTTCGAAAAACATTAGTGACGATGCAAAAAGTGCCCTTGGATATGGTATGTCCTTTTTTATTGTTAAAAAACCTTCGGCTTTACAAATTTGTTACAGTCTCGCGTGTTTTGAAAAACAGTGTAATCTCCCTCAGTATTTGTTTAACATAGTTAAAGGCCTCGTTTATAGTGCGGCGAATGGTAATTACGAAGATAACTTTCCTAAACGTTTTCGCGATGGCCTCTCACAATTAAAAAAAGATGGGGAGCTCCATATTACTAAAGCAGACAAGGCTAACACCATAGTTATTATGGACAAAGTGGACTACATCGGAAAGACGAACGAGCTTCTCCAGGACCCCGCCACATACAGCAAACTTAGGAAGAACCCGCAGGATGACGTCATCAAATCATTTAATAGTGGCTTGAAACGCATTCTCAAAAAGGACTTAATTCCGCTTTTCATGTCCACTTCACCTTCTCTGCCCTACCTTTACGGTCTTATTAAAACCCACAAACCTGGCAACCCTATGCGTCCTATTATTAGCTCGGTGGGCTCTATTACTTATAAACTCTCCAAATGGCTTGTCAAAGTCTTGTCCCCCATTCTCGGAACTATCTCTGATTCACATGTAAAAAATTCCATGGATCTTACTGAAAAATTGAATAATGCACGTACTGAAACTAACGATAGATTGATCAGTTTTGACGTTTGTTCATTGGTTACAAAAGTGCCGATTGATGATATGCTTGACTTTCTCTCCCAAGAATTACATAAGTATGACCTGCCACTACCTTCACACATTGTTTTGGAACTTATTAAGCTTCGCATCAAAGACTGTAAATTCACTTTCAATAACGAGTATTATCAACAAGTGTTTGGGATGGCCATGGGCAACCCCTTATCGCCCCTCCTCTCCAATATTTATATGGAGTTTTTCGAAATTACTTACATTCCGAGAATCCTGGGGGTTGGCATCCCTTGGTTGCGGTACGTCGACGATATTTTGTGTATCTGGCCCATGAATCGTGACTGGATAACTTCCTCCTTCAGTTAAATGTTCAAGTCCCCTCCATTAAGTTTACTTTAGAAGTGGAACAAGACAATTCAATCCCATTTTTGGATGTGCGGGTACATAGGGAAAGCCCAGGTTTTAAGTTTAGTATCTATCGGAAAACAACAAACAATTTGTCCTACGTACACTTTTACTCGGGACATGACACCCCCACTAAGAAGGCCATTTTTTCATCACTGTTTCTCCGCCCTTAGGATCGCCAGTCCGGAATACATCGATGCCGAATTGGAAAAAATCAACGGTATTGGAAGTGATCTGTGTTACCCATCTGCGTTTATGGAATCTTGTCTCAACAAGGCAAAACGAACTTTCTATCGTGTCAATAATAACACTCGTACTTTGTCAAAAAATATTTTAGTACTTCCATTTTTCCCGGGCTTTTTAGGCATTGCTAATGTACTTAAACTTTTGGATATTAATGTAGTATTTTCATATAACAATATTGTGAAAAATATCATAGTAAAAAATAGCCCGACCAATAATTCAGGCATTATCTATAAATTGGGTGTAAACAATGTGATTCCTTTTACATAGGTCAGACGGGAAAGGATTTGCACACACGTATAAAACAGCATCAATATTCCGTTAGAACAGGACAGTTGTCCAGTGCTCTTTTTGTCCATTTGTCAGAGTTATCCCACTGTATTGATTGGAATAATGCTTCAGTTTTATTTCATTCTAGCAACATTGTCAATAGAAATATTCTTGAGTCTGCCATTATCCAACTTTCAAATAACTTCAACATAAGCAAAGGTCTTTTTCAACTCGATCCTGTTGTTTTGAATTCCTTCAAAACAAATTTAGATAAAAAGGGTAGGACGCTAAATCTTTGGTAAACTTGTACGCTACTTTATTAACTTTTAATCTTCATTTTATTTTTATATATATCGAAACTTGACTCTAAAAGGCAAAGTGTTAAAATCCGGGTAGATTTCCAGTATAAATTTGTATTTTTAATTCATTTGATCTTGTGCTAAAAATCGATATTTTTCCTTACAAATCTGTATGCCTCTTTGTTAATCCTCTAATCTTTAATTTTTAATTTTTATTTTTACTTCTCCGTTTATTGCATATATATATATATATATATATGTATGTGTATAGATATGTATGTATATATATATATATATATATGTTTGTGTGTATGTAGGTTATTTATTTATTTTTTTCTTTCTGTAACCTATATATAGGCCGTAACCTTTTATGTACTTCAGTGTTCCTGAGGATGTCAGTAGACGAAAGCGCTTGAGCACCTTTTTGTGTTTCCTTTCCTTCGTGGTTTTATTCATCATATATATATATATATATATAAACGATACAATGTGTGTACGTCTGTCTCTATGTGTGTGTGTGTGTGTGTCTCTCTCTTTCTCTCTAAAGAAACTGTCTGTTTACGATTAGCTGTGTCATCGCAGGCTTCTAAACCACCTGGCTGTGATGCTAATGCCCCCCAGGATGGATGGCCCATTATGCGCCGAGACATGCCAGCGAGAACATCTCCTCTTCTCTCTCCTCCTCTCTTTCCGTTTTATTATCCTTGTTAGGTTAGGTTACCCCCTTTGGAGGGTCTACTCCCCGGGTCCTCTTCAACCCCCACTCCACACTACCCCTCTCCACCATTCATTCATAGCCCCAGTGGAGGGTCTAATCCCCCTCATTGTTGATCATGTTGCATTCAATTGATTTGCACTCTACATTTTTTGAAGGGATACTACTCATATTATTTGAACTAAATATGACCCTTTTTCTAAACGCACTCCTTACTCCATATTATTCCTTCATTCATCCAAATTTATTATATTGTTACAGCATGAGGTAGCTCAAAGAAGTATGTAAAACATCCTTTGTAAATAATTCATAAAAAATTTGGGAAGTATCTCGAATAGTGACAACAGACAAAGTCACACTTCCTCAATGTTTAAAGAGCTAAATATTTTAAAACTAAATGACTTATATAAAGTCAGTGTTGCTGTCAATATTTTCAAAGTTATTAATAAAAATTAACATGCATCACCCATTCAAAGAGCACTCACCCCCATCAAATACACCATCGTTATAACACCAGACTGCTCAGGGATTTTGTACGCAAACCTATCTATACAATAGAAACTGCAAGGGGGCAGAACTTGCAAAGGGGCAGATGTATGGAATGCAATTCCCATGCATATCAGGCAGACTTCATCACTAAATGTGTTTCGCAAATCACTAAAAAAGCACTTCATTAGCTCCTACTGATGTATAAATTCGCTATTGCCAGTATGACCAAAGTAATGATGAAGTTCCCCTTTTGTAATCAACTATTTAAAATATGCTAATTTCATTAAACACTTTTAATTTCGAAATCTATTCTTTTTTATATATTTTTATAAAGCACTAAATATACAATAAATAATTTAATTTAAAAATTATGTACATTTTGTAAACTTTATGTTGTATTTATTATTATTATTATTGCTATTATTATCATTATCATTATTTTTTATTATCATTATTATTATCACTTGCCACTTTCACGATTTTTATGAAATAAATTAACTAAATGCCATTAATTTTGCCTAAAAAGCCTCCATGTTTCCAACGGCATATTCAGGTGAGAGTACTGTGAATATATTAATGTCATATCAAATAGCTAAAGATTGTAAAACTTCGTCACTTGTATTCTTTTCTAAATAAAGTTTTTGAATTTTGAATTTTTTTATTATAAACATGTAAACATATTGATGAGCTAAATTAATATATATATATATATATATATATATATATACACACACACACATATATATATATATATATATATATATATAATATATATATATATATATACACACTAGGGGCACTCAATACACAGGGTGGCGCAAAAGTTAGGAACCATAGGCACATTTTAATAAATTGTTTTAATATGCGTTTTGTTCTATTCAGATTTGTTGTTGAACCTATGCCACAGAAATTGACAATAGATGAACAGGTGGAGATAGTTTTAATGTGTGCAAGGCTTGGTAACACAGAGCGATCAGTTGCTGCTGCTTTTATGACAAACACCCTGAGAGGCCGCCAGTTGTTCAGGCATCAGTTGGAAAACTGTTCACTCGCTTCAAAGAAACGGGAAATGGTCATGATCTGCCGAGTAGTGGCCGGCCAAAAAGTTCAACCGATGCAGCAACATCACTAACGGTACTCAATCACCTCGAAAACAGGCCTCGTAAGTCCTTAAGAAAGTTAGCCCAGGAAACGCGTGTCTCCAGAAGATCCATTCAACGAATCCTTACAACAAATCGTTTCTACCCCTACAAAGTCCAACTCGTTTAGGAACTGCACAGTGACGACACAGACCGTCGTGTAGAGTTCTGCCAGTGGTTTCTACAACATCGACAGCTTCAACGAAGGATCATGTTCAGCGAAGAAGCGATATTTCACCTCAGCGGTCGTGTCAATAGGCATAATGCACGCTATTGGGCCAATGAGAACCTCCACTGGATGGAGGAAGGACATGTGCAATTCGATCTACGAATTATGGTGTGGGCTGCGCTCTGGGGTGATCGGTTAATTGGTCCGTACATTTTCGACGGCAATGTAACAGGTGAAACATATTTGCATATGCTGCAAACATTTCTAATGCCTATACTGGACGACATTCCATTGGCAGAACAGGCGAAGATGTGGTTTCAGCAGGATGGTGCACCACCACATTTCGCAACCATCGTCCGGAGCTCTTTAGATGAAACATTTCCAAGCAAGTGGATCGGACGGCGAGGGCCCGTTGAATGGCCACCTAGGTCTCCAGACCTCACGCCTCTTGACTTTTTCTTGTGGGGCCATCTCAAGTCGGTAGTCTATGCTGATCGACCCAGAACCATACGTTCTCTAAAGGATAAAATCACAACTGAGTGTGCCAAAATTAGTACCAATGTGTTAAGGAATGTTCAAACATGATGCATTCAACGCGTGAGAAAATGTCTCCAAGTGGAAGGCCACCAATTCGAACATTTATTATAATTTAATAAAATGTGCCTATGGTTCCTGACATTTGCGCCACCCTGTATTTTGCCCCTCCCTTTTTTCTTAGCTAAATAATAGGCCATGGGGCTGGAATATCTTTTGGGCAGTAAGTTTGAACTTTCTGCGCTTCACATAACCGGATTTTTTCAGTTTGAACCTCACCTCCCTGTATAGAACCGCTTTCAAACGCCCTTGTATAAAACCGATGGTTAACGCAGTTTCGAAAATGACGGCTAACGGTGATGTGCGTCGTAAACAGAGAGCTGTTATCGACTTCTTAACCGCAGAGAAGGAAACATTTGGAAATATTAACAAACGTCTACAAAACGTTTACGGAGATGCTGTTGTTGATCGAAACACAGTTGGACGCTGGTCTAAACGTGTGAGATCATCGGAGAGAGGGAGAGCCAGCGTCGATGATGAGCCACACAGCGGTCGCTCGGCATTGGCTGTGACATCTCACACTGTGCAACGTGCTAACAGCATCATTCGATCAAATCGGCGCGTCACATACAAGGAGCTATCACTGGAGCTAGGAATTAGTGAAGGAAGTGTGAATACGATAATTCGGCAACTGGGATACTCAAAAGTGTGTTCATGGTTTGTTCCTCGTGAAGTGACTGAAGATCACAAAGCCCAAAAAAAAGAAATTGGTTCTGAGTCGTTGGTTCGATATGAGACAGAAGGGATTGACTTCCTTTCACGAATTGTGACTGGGGATGAGACTTGGGTACACCACTTTGAACCTGAAACAAAACGCCAATCCATGGAGTGGCATCACGCAGACTCCCCACGCAAGAAAAAGTTCAAAATGGCTCCCTTTGCAGGAAAGGTTATGGCCACCATCTTTTGGGACATGAAAGGGGTGATTCTGGTGGACATTATGAAGAAAGGACAAACAAACAATCAACTCAGAGGCATATATTGCTACCCTACAGAGACTCCAGAGACGTATAAAGCGAGTTCGACTGGAGAGAAAACTGGAAGACGTCCTTCTTTTGCACGATAACGCAACACCACACAACAGTTTGCAAAGAAAGAGAGGCCATCACGAAAATACGAAAATGCGTTTGACTGTGTTACCCCACCCTCCATACAGCCCGGATCTGGCATCTTCAGCCTTCCATTTGTTTGGGCCAATGAAGGATGTTATTCGTGGAATAAAGTTTCAGTGACGATGAGGTTGTTGAGGAAGTTAAGAGCTGGCTCCAGCGGAACCCAGCGGACTTTTACCAGCAAGGAATAAAGGCGTTTGTTTCGAGGTGGAGGAAAGCCGTAGAAAAGGAGGGAGACTATGTGGAAAAATAAAAACCTGTCGAAAAGGTATGTAACTACTTGTGTACAAAATTTCTGGAACGTACAAGGAAACTTGGAAAGAAGAAAAAAGGTGAGGCTAACTATATTGAGTGGCCCTCTTATATTACCCAAAAAAATCTCATTTCCCAAATAAGTTGGGGTGAGAATATAAAATATAGACGGTATGGAAGAAGAGGAAAGGTCGAAAATAAAGGATACACATTCATTCACATCGGCATCCTGGTGGACCAGAACCCCTCCCCAGACGGCTAAATTGCACACCTGCGGCGCTTCATATCCCAGGTGTGGTGGTACTTCCAGAGCTTTATTAGAAGTAAATGAGACAGATTCCGAACTTACATACCTCTAACAAACCTCCTCCATTCCAACCTACTTGCAGCGACTCCTCGTGCATCATCCAGATCAAGTCCTCGCTTCCTCACGCAATCGTTCGCTACATAGTCTGGACGCAGAGGACGGTCTCCCATGCAACTACTATCGACTAAATATCGCTTAATTAATTTCGCTCATCAACGGGAAACTGTGTTACAACATTGGCTGCGATATATATATATGTAGATAGACAGCTAGATTCTATGGAGAGAGAGAGAGAGAGAGAGAGAGAGAGAGAGAGAGAGAGAGAGAGAGAGAGAGAGAGAGAGATCATTCACCTTTAAACTTTCAGTCCATATTTACATCCGTTATATTTTCCAAAACAATCATAATATGCTTTAAGTCGGTATTATCAGCCAATAAAGCATCAATATCCTTATAATTTCATGTCATAGTACTTCTACTTCTAGAACAACTTGTAGGAAATCTAACTTCTTCATTTCTAAGAATGGAACTTCGGTGCAGGGATGTCTTATGAAGATATTATATCTTATGGTATTTTGAGACTTATATTTCTGTTCATTGTACGAGGTTTTCAAGTTTTATTGAAGAAAAGTGTGGCATTTTTCATGAAAGGATCGTATATCCTATACTTTTATACGTAAATCAATTTTAAGTTAATCATTTTAAGCTGTTGATTATAAAGAATCTGCACGAACTTCAATCGAAATAACACTTCTTCTCTATTCTGCATATAATTATTTTGGCTACACTTAAACGCCTTTACTCTTTCTGAATCACTCATTATTATATAGAAATTTAAACCTGTTACGAAATACAAACAACTTCAAAGTAATGATTATATCCTTTGAATAAAAAAATTTCTGATTGCCTCGGTAAAATGTCAAAAACATCTAAATTATTAATGAGTTTCCAAAAAATATGCAGTTAATTTTAATTAAATAAATAAAAATATTTGTTGAAAATACAAAAAGAGCATATTGGAACTAGTTCTACTTACTCTACTTATATGGATTTAATTTAAATCCATAATAAAGAAATGTATTAAAACTATTTTCAAATATATTTTAATTTTCAAATATATCTTTAGTAATCGTCTTTACTAACATCTTAGTATTCTTTAATTACAATCACCAAAAAAGTTAATTTCACTTAACCTGAATACTAATTTTTGCCCTAATATCACAAACTGTGAGGCTCCTCTTGCCAGACCAATTATTTTTTATACGTTACATTAATATCTTTTATATAACAAAATCACTTAAAGTTCGTTAGAAACTCCTGAAAGACACCAAAATCTAATGCTATGAAACGTCTCGCATTTTTTAATTTAGACCGATTATAATTTCATCTATGCTCTAATTTCTTTCTTTCTAATTAGGAGGGAGCAAAATGTTTAATTTCTAAATGCATCACATTATCTTGAACTTGGTCTTACTTTTAGCCAAATGAAACATTGTGTATATATATATGTATGTATATATATATATATATATATATATGTGTGTGTGTGTGTGTGTGTGTGTGTGTGTGTGTGTGTGCCAGTATGAATGTACATATGTAAATATGTAGAGATTATTACTGCAGCTTCAGCTCGACCTTGATACTTATACAAAACTGTTTTAAGCGTTTAAAAATCAAATAAAATTAAAAGTTACTCTACAACTGTCATTACAGAGGAAAAAAGACGTTTAATTTGCATAGAAATTAATGCTTTCAAACAGCGGGAAAATTTAGTTAGATTCCGTCAATTACATGTTTTAATTATTATTATTATTATTCACAGGAACTTTCATTCCAAAAGTTGAGAAAACACGAATTAGAAAAGGAGGTAAGTAATATATATATATATATATATATATCGTAAAGAAACAACGCTTGTATAGGAGATATTCCGCGCAAGACGAGAGAGAGAGAACGGAACAAATGAAAAAATGAGGTAACCACCTGGGAATCGAACCCGGGATCTTCCGATTGCCGGTCAGACGCGATACCATTACACCATGGACCTCACTCTTCCAAATGCCGTAATTCTTCTACATACTCGCAGAAACCAATGCCCCAAGGGGGCACCTCCGCATGCCGTAACATTATATACCTTCAACTGCAAAGAACACGCAGTATAAATAACGTAAAGAAACGACGCTTGTATAGGAGATATTCCGCGCAAGACGAGAGAGAGAGAACGGAACAAATGAAAAAATGAGGTAACCACCTGGGAATCGAACCCGGGATCTTCCGATTGCCGGTCAGACGCGATACCATTACACCATGGACCTCACTCTTCCAAATGCCGTAATTCTTCTACATACTCGCAGAAACCAATGCCCCAAGGGGGCACCTCCCGCATGCCGTAACATTATATACCTTCAACCTCATTTTTCATTTGTTCCGTTCTCTCTCTCTCGTCTTGCGCGGAATATCTCCTATACAAGCGTCGTTTCTTTACGTTATTTATACTGCGTGTTCTTTGCAGTTGAAGGTATATAATGTTACGGCATGCGGGAGGTGCCCCTTGGGGCATTGGTTTCTGCGAGTATGTAGAAGAATTACGGCATTTGGAAGAGTGAGGTCCATGGTGTAATGGTATCGCGTCTGACCGGCAATCGGAAGATCCCGGGTTCGATTCCAGGTGGTTACCTCATTTTTTCATTTGTTCCGTTCTCTCTCTCTCGTCTTGCGCGGAATATCTCCTATACAAGCGTCGTTTCTTTACGTTATTTATACTGCGTGTTCTTTGCAGTTGAAGGTATATAATGTTACGGCATGCGGGAGGTGCCCCCTTGGGGCATTGGTTTCTGCGAGTATGTAGAAGAATTACGGCATTTGGAAGAGTGAGGTCCATGGTGTAATGGTATCGCGTCTGACCGGCAATCGGAAGATCCCGGGTTCGATCCCAGGTGGTTACCTCATTTTTTCATTTGTTCCGTTCTCTCTCTCTCGTCTTGCGCGGAATATCTCCTATACAAGCGTCGTTTCTTTACGTTATTTATACTGCGTGTTCTTTGCAGTTGAAGGTATATATATTTATATATATATATATATATATATCGTAAAGAACGACGCTTTGTATAGGAAAATTATCCGCGCAAGATGAGAGCGAATTGTGTGTTATAAGTACCACTTATTTTTTAAAATAAATACCTATTTACTTTATTAAATAAAGGTATCATAGCTCGTAACTATCAATTGTGAGTAAGAGATCCAGTTCGATCCAAATTCGGATTGAAGGGAGTTTATGGAATTGGATTTAAAATTATTATCCATGGATCTATTTGGGATTAGTCTTTTACTTTAAACAATCCTTATTGTCGATTTGGATTATGAGCTTTTTTATTGTTGGCTCAGAACTCTCAGACAGTATAATAACTTAACCTTATTCAATTTAAGATACTTATGTGAAAAGGAATCCGTAAATATTTATAGAATAATAATAAATATATAGAAAAGTATAGAGAGAGGTCGCATATGAGTAAGATACTCGATGAAGTTCAACTACTTCATTAATATCATAATCATCTTTTCTAGTCATACGTACAACGAAACATTTATCACCACTTTATGTAAAACGGATGACACTAACTATAATTATAGACATTTCAGGATTCTTTTGAACATCCGAGATCAGAAAATGGTGCTATTTTCACCCAAATGGAAAGTCAGAGCATGAAAAAACCGGTGAAAGTATTTGCAACGCAATTTCGGGGGGGGAATTGTGTTTTTTGAGTAAATAAATAATGTAAAATAGACCTTACTGATTTGGATTGAACTTACATATGTATATTTAAAAAAAGTCCTCGAAATTTTGACGATTCTGAACGTCAACCCATTTCCATTTCGCGGAAATGGTATTTGCTCCTAAAATCATTGATAAAGAATACTGTTTATGAAACTAGCTTTGACCATTCGTAAAATTTTACTTCCTTCAGTCAGAACGGTAAATTTTGCTGTACAGTCAGTTTTTCCTAAATCTAACTATAAATTTATTTCATAAACTGATAAACAACGACCCCATCGATATTTTACAGTTTAGTTTCGTAGTTTTATTCCTCCTAAATGTTCCGTAACGAATATTTAGTTGATGTAAATTTCTGACACTGAGAATCAACTAACATATCGAACAGAATATCTAAACAAATAAATGTCCCATAGAAGTGTCGTCAGCGTTCTCTCAAAGAGATAGTCTTCTGTACCGTGTTTTGAATGAGATTTTCTTTGTGAGCTAATAAGAAATTCACGAAGTACATCCACACATCCACATGTGTACACAAACATAAATACAAACAAATACTTGTATCTCTGCATGAGTGAGGAACGCAATTTTTAGTGCTATAAAACGTCTAAATATTCTATAACTAAACCTAACTAAACCTAATCCAATCTTAGTGTTTTTTGAGAATGGCATACTAAGGGGAGTGTAACATAAACACAGGCCTGAACAGAAGTTTATGAGTCGTAACTAGTGAGGTACTATTGATTTTCATTTGTTATTAATAAAACTTGCAATGAAATCTACCTTATGAATTGTTTCACAACATAAAAATATTTATTGTTTTTACATAAAGTTTTTAACTATGTCCTCGTACCAAATGAATTACCTAAATAAAAACAAAAAACTCCATCAGTAAATTTCGTACACACACACACACACACACACACACACACACACACACACACACACAGGCGCACACACACACACACACACTTACAAAGTTCTTCAATGTAAATTTTTTTTTCGTAAATGAACTAAACTAAAGGTAAAGTATTATCATATGAACGACAGCAAAACTTCCAACTTCACATCTGCGATGCATTCATTGATTGTGATCTTACAAATGTAAATACCGTAAAAATTTATTAAAAGTGAATTATATTTTTATATATATATATATATATATATATATATATATATATATGCATACAATATGTACATACTGTTATCGACGCCAAAAGTGTATATAAAGTGATGAAACATGTTCCTTGCATAACAATTAATACGATTTGCTTTAAGTTAATGTGCGTTCATGTCCTTTAAGGTGAAACATCGTTTTTTTGGGTGCAGCTTTACACCCTTTTTCATATATGTTATTTCCTTTAATCCAGTGAAGAATGCATATTTTCATATTTGAATTATATTAGCCGCAGGCAAAACAATTTACTTGCAACAACAACTTCCAAAACAGAGACTGAACGTCATTTGGTTTTCATACTCGACTGAAGAACTGTGACGATCGCATTGTTCGCTCGTCTGCAAATTTTGACGTTTTTTTTTTTTTCTCTGCTAAAGTTCACTCTTACAGGATTTTTACATTCTTACCATGCAGTTTACCGTCTTTTCCTATTACACGAAGGAGGGAGCAATACTGTTTGTGAAACGTTTTGAAGATGATCTTTGTTTTAATGGCTTCATTTGCTTTAAGTGTATTTGTACGTGACTGTAATTGCCAATTCTCTCTTTCTTTATTTCTTATTTTCTGCCTGTCTTTCGTCAATGTGTGTGTGTGTGTGTGTGTGTGTGTGTGTGTGTGTGTGTGTGTGATTATTTGTGTGTGTCTTTCTGTCTCTTTATGTGCGTAGACAACTGGGCATAAATGAGGTCGAGTGTGTAATAATTTAGAGACGGAACCGAGTAATTTATTTTGTGAAGTAAAAAAGTAGAATACTGTCTCAAATGCGCTTATGACCTTCATAATACCTTTAAGTTATACACCTTCATGAGGAATATCGAGTATCTGTGGCGTCATTATGATGAAAACACATCTGTGTGCCACTTTTCAAAAAAACTTAAAGTATAACAAAAACTTTATTAAATAGTGAAAAGTTAATGCATAACGACATATCAAAATATTAGAATATCTTGTCAGGTGTAACAAAAAAATAAAATAAATTCATTATGTTTATTGAGTACTTCCAATATATTAAACCTTTATCAAAGACTTTTTAACTCTGCGTCTTAGTATTTACTTGGTCCACCTTTAGCCCCGATTACGGCCTCCAATCGACGTGGCATCGACTCAACGAGCCTCTTGCATTCTTCTCTAGTTATCGATTTCCAGGTTGTCATCAAACGCCTCTTGGGTTCACTAAGTGTTCCTGGTCTACGCTTTTGGACGTTCCACTTACCAAAATTCCAAGGATTTTCTATCGAATTAAGATCGGGAGAGTTAGTTGGCCAGGGTAGTACTTCAATTTCATGAGCATCAAACGAAGCAAATGTTGCACAAGTCGCATTAGCTGGAGCCAGGTCATATTGAAGAATAAAAGGTCCGTCTCCATGCAGCTGTTCTGCAGACTCTAGTATGAAGTATTCTAAAATTTCTTGCAAAACGTGACTATTGACAGTTCTATTCACAAATGCAAGTGACCCCAAACCATTTGCATGGTGGGGTCACTTGCATTTTTAAATAGAACTGACAATAGATTACCCTAGCCGTTTAGGCATGTATAAACAGACATCATGATGCCGTACCTATATACACACTCTTCTTTCCCTCCTCTTTTCCATTCCGACGTCTCAATTGCCGTCTCTTTTCCTGATAAAGCTGAGCTCTTCGCTCAAACTTTCACCTCCAACTCAACCATGGACGATTCCCGTGCTGTTCCTCCATCTCCTTCCTTTCATTTAATTATGTCTGAAATTAGAATCTCTTCCAAAGGTGTTTTTTCTGCCCTATCTGTGCTCAACTCTAAGAAGTTGGTGTTCCTCCTGATGGTGTTCATTCTGTTGTTTGCTTCTGTGCCTAAGCAAACTCTTTCGTCTTTGTCTTTCATTTGGTACTTTTCCTTCCTGCTGGGAGTTCGATTATATTCAGCCTGTCCCAAAGAAGGGTGACCCCTCTCAGCCCTCCAACTATCGTCCAGTTACTTTTAGTTCTTGCCTTTCTAAAGTTTCTCAATCTATCCTTAATAGGAAGATTCTTAAACACCTCTCTTCTCACACTCTTCTTTCAGATCGTGAGTGTGGGTCCTGCAAGGGATGCTCTACTGGCGATCTTCTTGCATATCTCTCTGACTCTTTGTTATCCTCCTTTCTGGATTTCGGTGAAACTTTTGCTATTGCGCTAAACATATTAAAAGCTTTCGATAGAGTCTGCCACAAATCTTAAATTTCGAAACTGCCCTCTTTCGGTTTCTATCTTGTATCTGTGCCTTCATCTCTGATTTCTTTTCTGGCCGATCTATAGCTGCAGTTGTCGATGGCCACTGTTCTTTCCCTAAAGTTATTAGTGGTGTTCCTCAGGGTTCTGTCATGTTACCCACTCTTTTCCTTTTATTTATCAATAACCTATTAAGTCGCACTTGCTGTCTTATCTACTCCTATGCTAATGATTCCACTCTTCACTTCACCCATTTCATAAAGCGTCTCTGTCAACAGACACTTCATGATTCGCGAAGGACGGCTATGGTACATCTGATCTCTGATCTGTCTGCACTCTCTGACTGGGATAGAGAAATCCTTGTGGCTTTCAATGCCTTAAGAACTCAGTTACTTCGTCTGGTCACAATCTTCTTTATCTTCCTCATTATCCCCTTATCTTCAACGATACAAAACTCAATCCTTCCTCTTTTCTTAACATTCTTGGCGTTTCCTTTTCTCGTAATCTTTCCTGGAAAAATCACATATACTCTATTTTTAAAAGAGCTTCTTAGAAGTTAGATGTGTTGTACCGCCTCCGCGGTTTCTTCACCCCCACTCAGTTGCTGTCTCTGTACAGGAGTTTTGTCTGCCCCCGTATGGAGTACGCTTCTCATGTGTGGGTTGAATCAACACACACAACTCTACTTGACGAGGTGGAATCAAGGAATTTTCGTCTCATCAGTTCCCCACCTCTCACTGACTGTCTTCACTCCCTCTTTCTTTAACGCAATGTTGCCACACTCGATCTTTACTATGGCTGTTATAACGGACTCTGAACTCTCTAACTGCATGCCTCCTCCTTTAAGGAGAGCACGCATCACCAGACTTTCGACACTTTCTCATTCCTTTTCTGTCCAACTCTCTAATGCAAGGGTTAATAAGTATTTTCAATATTTCATCTACCCACCCGGTAAACTCTGGAACAATCTTCCTCAGTCCACCTTTCCCCTTGTCTCTGACCTTCAATCTTTCAAACGCAGAGTGTCCAGGCATCTCAAAAACTTTGGACCTTGATTTTGGTTCTCTCTTTCCTCTATGGGAGAAGCGTTTTTGCTTGCATTCGCCCTTGGCCTCTTCTTCCTGCAGATATATATATATATATATATACAGGGCGTCCCAAAAAAATGTATACACACTTTAAATAATTATAAAGGCAGTGTTTATTAAAATACATTTCATTTTCAAAATGTAATAGAATCTACAGACATTATTTAATTGTTTTGTCAACGCCTGTTTTCAAACTGACGTCCGTTCTGGTCCAGGCACTGCTGATAACGCGAAGCAATGGAATCGCAAACATCACGAAACATTTCGTTTGGTATTTGTGTGCATTCTCGTTCAATGGCTGCTCTCAATTCAGCGACTGTTGCAGGTTTTATAGCGTAGACTTTGTCTTTTAAGTATCCCCATAAAAAAAGTCTAGTGGTGTGAGGTCTGGTGAACGCGGAGGGTATTCTACGAACCCCTTCGTCCAATCCACATCCACATCGTGCCAAGTACCACTCCAAATACTCCACTCTTCGGTCCGGATCATCTTCATTAATAGCATGGACTAATCTTGGAATGTAACTTTTCCATTGACAGCGCTTCAAAATGCGTTGGACAGACGATTCTGAAATTCCTACCTCACGACTCGCTTGCCGCACATATTTTCTTCGACTTTGGTGATACGTTTCCAGTACTCTTTCTTGCTTTGTGGGGCTTGTCGATGTCCGTGGTCTTCCGGAACGCTTCTTGTGGACATTCTGAACAGTTCCATCGGCTTCAAACTTATCTCTAATTCGAGTGATGGTAAGTCGCGTTGGTGGATCTGTTTGAAACTCCCTCCTAAACTGTCTTTGCACTTCAACTGCGTTTTCACACTTCCAGTAGCATTTTAGAATGAATTTCCTTTGTTCAAAGCTTAGTCTGACTGCCATTATTAATTCTAATGGGTTTAACTTGGAAAGAAAGAAACATCAATTGAGCTATCAGCTGTTAAAGTGTGTATACATTTTTTTGGGACGCCCTGTATACTGTACAGGGTGGGCGGAAAGTAGCTCCCTATTTTGGATTGATAAAAAAATACGTATATTATCCATTTATTTCAGAAGAAATAATATGAAAAGGTAGGCATACATGGTAGGTTTTCTCTAAAATTCAATGTGGGCTCCAACTCTTTCCACCAGCTTCTGGAGCCGCCCAGGAATGGCATCCACTGACTTTAGCAGGAACTCCGGCGGGATGGAGGACATGACTTCCCGAATTCGGTCCTCCAGTTCTTCCAATGTCCTCGGTTTGGTGCGGTAGACTTCTTCCTTTACCTACCCCCAAAGAAAGAAGTCGCACGGTGTCAAGTCGGGGCTCCTGGCTGGCCATTGATGTGGACCACGACTACCCATCCAACGCCCAGGGAAGTGGGCATCCAGCCACTCACGGACAACAAGAGCGAAGTGCGGAGGGGCGCCATCTTGCATAAATATCAGATCGTCGATGTTCTCCCATGTGCTGACAACCGGCCAGACCTCGTTTCGCAACATAGCAAGGTACCGCTCAGCATTCATGGTGTTGCGCAGAAGGGCTGGATGCAGAAGGGCTGGATGCCCACTTCCCTGGGCGTTGGATGGGTCGTCGTGGTCCACATCAATGGCCAGCCAGGAGCCCCGACTTGACACCGTGCGACTTCTTTCTTTGGGGGTGGGTAAAGGAAGAAGTCTACCGCACCAAACCGAGGACATTGGAAGAACTGGAGGACCGAATTCGGGAAGTCATGTCCTCCATCCCGCCGGAGTTCCTGCTAAAGTCAGTGGATGCCATTCCTGGGCGGCTCCAGAAGCTGGTGGAAAGAGTTGGAGCCCACATTGAATTTTAGAGAAAACCTACCATGTATGTCTACCTTTTCATATTATTTCTTCTGAAATAAATGGATAATATATGTATTTTTTTATCAATCCAAAATAGGGAGCTACTTTCCGCCCACCCTGTATATAAATAATAGGTCAGGAGACCCAGAAAATAGTCCAGGGATCAGGCCAAGTAATGCGGTTAACCGTGCTAACTCCTGAACTATACACCTAAAACCTAAAACTGTTATACGTTATTAATATTTTATTTAGATTTAAATTTAAATTTCCTCTCTTCGTGTCTTCATACAGCCTTGAAAGTAAAACGTAATGGAGCATTGAATTCACGTATTTATTTCCCCAATAACACTAAGCTCGTCTCGATTTTTTATTTCAAATATTAAAAATATGAGAACCATTTCAGACCAGAAATAGAAGCTTTTGAACTTTGGTATTTAATATGTAGAGACATCACTAAAACGATAGACTGAATTTCGCCAAGAGTGAAGCAAAATGAGTTGTTTATCTATTTCGAGCGAGACCCAAACACTGATAAAAATTTCCAGTTTTTTTTTTCAGAATTGGAGGACATTACCGTATATAGGAATTTTGCATTAGCGGTTCAATTTCATTACCATTTTCATGAAAATTAATATAAATTTGGGTTTCGGAAGTATAATGACGCATCTTGCGAAGTTTATTGGGTAGTATTTTGCAGTAATGCAAAGTGTGTGCAATGAACGAATAGTTATGGAAATAATAAATTCTATTATCATGAGTATGAGGATTAACTTCTTATGAACCTTCCTGTCAACTTTTAAAATGGTACATATTTTTCATTTAGCAAAATCCTTGGTTAAAAGCAACTAAGCATATAGTTAAAACACTTGAACACTAGATCAAATTGTTAATTCACAATGGCAGATTCAACTGTTCTGATGTTGCACGAGTTATTTAAAGTTTTGTCAGAACAATAATCATGTTAGCGTAACTGTAGTATAGTTCTATTAACTATTTGGTATGTTAATATTTAGTTTAACTACAGATTTTTATCCGTGAATTCGTGCAGCTTTGGTTTTAGCGAAATTTACCTACAGTTAATTTGTTAACATTTTTTTCGACCAGATTTTCAGAATCTGCTTGCGTCTGACGTTTAGATTCTCTCATTATTAGCGAGATCAGACAGAAGATTTATTTTCTCTCATCTTGCCATCAATAATCCGTTACTACAGTTTTTGATGAAAGACTTGATTCAGGAATTTATCATCAAAATTCTGAAAGTTGTTAATTCCATAAAAACCATCGGTGAAGGTTAAATAATTTTGTTTCTCGGATACCGAAAGAGTTTTCTTTCGTTGTCCTCAAGGCACCCAGTCTCGTTACTTCAAAGATTAAACAGAACTTTCTCAATTGACAATTCCAGTACTATTCCGCTATCTTTACAATCTGGAACTGGGTTTGAAAAATATTTCTCCACCACACACACACACACACACACACACACACACTATATACTGTCGGTGAACCGTTCATGTGGCCGTCCAAGCGGGTAGCTTCATGGATTTCAGTTTTAAACAGTAATCTTCATCTTTTCTAAACGTTTTAAGTATACTATACCCACGATATCTCTCGTCTTTTGCTCCATCTTGTGGGAAATGGTAAAACAAAATTTCAGTATGATCTAAACTCTGTTGCTTAGAAAGCGTCTTCATTGGATTCCTATAATTATATTACTGCACGATCTCACCCCCCCCAACACACACACACACACACACACACACACACACATATATATATATATATATATATATATAAAACATCGTCTGCAAGTTAATTAAGCCTTTTGGCTTTCCTAGGCTTACACATTAACAAGATTCCCGAGAACATCATTTACGTGGATTATAAGACGGTAAGCAGAGAATCGTTTGACAATCCATTTATATATGCGTGCGTCTATATGTACACACACACACACATATATATATATAGATATATATGTGTGTGTGTGTATATATATATATATGTGTATATATATATAATATATATATAATATATATAGAGAGAGAGAGAGAGAGAGATATAGATTGAGAGAGAGAGAGAGAGAGAGAGAGAGAGAGAGAGAAGAGAGAGCGATGTGGAATGACTCGTTATACTGTAAATCTGTATGAGTAAAATTTCTAGTGTATAAAGAGACATTTTAGTAAATAATATTTAAAATTATTTATATACATAATTTTTTTTTCCTATTTTAGGCAGAGGAAATGTTTTTAAATTAGTTGGAATAAATCAAGAATGAAAATAAGAGTTTTACGTGCACTTATAATGTCGGAAATTATATGGCTTTTCGAATATTCGCGGCGATGTAAAAAGTAGTAAAGATATAATCTGGAGATATAATGATTCCAAATATGCGTAAAGTACAGAGATTATCAGCTTTAAATAAGCCAATGTTCATGCCAGGACGAAACTAAAATCTCCCTTTATACAACTGTCATAGCATAAGGCTCTTTCGTAACCTCATCTCAGGCGGGCCTCAGAGCCCAAAATGCGGGCTAAGACCATGTGAAGCAAACTTGAATTGCTCAGTATTCCGACAGCCTTTATAGGGTGCGGACGGTCCGCTTAGCGAATTCATCCTTAGCGGTTTACAGGGTTGATTTTTCGGTGTTCTTGTCACTATAAATTCTCGCGAGAAAAATGACACCAGATTTTGAGACAATATTTTCCAGTAACAAAAGTGATTTTGTTGAGGAAATTTTCCTTTATAGAGATATATAATAGTTTGTTTTTGTAATTGATATTTATATAATAGTTTTAATTAGAAAGAATTTACAGAGAGATAATAAATTCATATAAACAACTGATTCCGGACCTCAATCAACTATAAAATTAAGAATTTAAAGTCTACTATTTAACTTTCCAACAATTAGTATAGGTAAGTATTTTAAATAATATTGATGAATAGATAATACAGGAGCCATTACAAATTCTTTAATGCCACATATACTCGTACATATTTCTTTACAATATATTTTTATTTACCAATGAAACATTTTTATGTTATAAGGTTTATGTAAACTGCTCGTGTGCAACTATGCAATTACCTAACTGGAATAAAGAGACAACTCCGATCCTTCCATTCTGAAAAGATTTCTCTATAATAAAAAGGTAAAAACCCAAGTTTAAATGAAGGATTTTCGTGCGCAAAATTACATGAAAGTAATCTCGCAATGAAAGTTAAAAATTAATTGTTGTTTATATCAATATATATTAATGAAAACACGCTGAGAATAAAAAAAATAGGAACAGGTAGTATTTATAATGACTGAAAAGACTTTAAAACTTGCGAATTTTACGGCTAATTTTGATTTTTATTCTAATTTTACATTTATTGAGTAAAACGCACTTCATAATTTTTTATCTTTAAAAAATAATTTCAAATATTAAAATCGTATTTTGTGTAGCAAATCTATAAAAATTAGTAAATATGAAATGCCTTTATTAGTTAAATTATGACTCATTTAATTCATTTATTTATATACTTATTTATTTATTTATTTTTTAAAGTATTTTTTAAAAAATGTAGAGTTAAGGCCGGTAATGATTTATTTCCGAAGCACCAATAATTCTAATCGTAAAACTCCGCTTTGTCGTCTTATTATTAAAACTTTGTTCACGCAAATATTCTCTATCAAGAAATAATTTGAATCTTAATCATATTAATAAAACCAAGGTCCGTTTGAAAGTCGTTTCCGATTTCACATACTTTGCTTCTGTACTATTCGGGATAGTTCAGAAAGGGAAGTCAAGAAACATTTGAATTTACGGAATGAGAAACTCTATCTTCATTGGAATGACATACCAAATCTAAATATAAGTTAACTATTGGATGGCGTAATATATATATATATATATATATATATATATATATATATATATATATATATATATATATATATATATATATATGGGATGAATTTCACAATTAAACACGTGAAAGGAATGAATGATGCAAACCTGCAAGGAAAAAGAAAAATGATTCCAATGATTTGGAATAATTTTTCTTTTTCTTTGTGGTTGCATCATATATATATATATATATATATATAGATATGTAATGTGTGAGTGTGTGTCATAAGTCGTAAACAAATACTAACTGGAAGTTTATAAATCATTTGGAAAAGGTTTATATGTGAATCACGTGCCAAAAATCTGTTACATCAAATAAACATAACTTTCATTTAATATTAATGTAATATTAAACTAATATTCACGGTTTAAAAATCATGTCTTCCTCACAATATTTTCAATAACATTAACACAGTATTTTTAAGGTTTGTGACATGAAAACTTAAACACAGCTTATATTCTTAAACCGATATTGCGCATTATTGCCTCAAAAAAACATCAAACTTTAGGGATTTGAACAGTGTGTTGCTTTCACGCACTGTTACATTATTATTTTTATTTTGTGTAAACAAATATAATAAGTCATTCAAATACATTATCGAATGCACTGTTTATTTTAGTCACCAAATATTTTCTTATTAGATTTTAAAAAAAATTGTGGACTAAAGGGTTAAAAGTATTTTCCCAATTAATTGTTATTGCGCATCAAGTTCGAAGCCGGTTTTACGAATTAATATTGATAAAGTACTACTATAAACTTAGCACTTCATTCTTTGTTTCATTTTAAGTTCAGATTTGTTTGACAAATATTAGCAGAAGGTTTAATTAGCATTTCAGTATCACTGTTCAAGTGTTCATACAACAGTGATTCCTCCGCTTACTCTCAACACGGCATCAACACTACTTACGATGATAAAACATCACTGATGCCATCTAACTAACACACACACACACCCACACACACACACACATATATATATATATATATATATGTGTGTGTGTGTGTGCATACACGGAGGAAAATTCTTAGTGAAAACACTAAATATACATTAACTATTTGTACACTATACTATGGATAATCTAACACTTCTTTGGCTGTGCAAACTAGTTATTTTTATCAGGGCAATAATCATGGTTAGTGCAACTATTGAACAGTTCGATTAACCACATAATATAATTCGATTAACAACTTGGTATAGTGTGTAAAATATTTAGTTATTTTAACTACAGATTCTTCTTAGTATACTATATATATATATATATATATATATATATATATGTATGTATGTATATATGTATGTATGTATGTATATGTATATGTATGTATGTATGTATGTATGTATGTATAAGCAAAGTAACTGTACTCAAAATTTCTATATACAGAGATGCAATATAAAAATGCCTGTGCGTAATTCGTGTAATTCGTGAGGATCCAAATCTAAAGAGTGAGAATAACTGAAAATAAAAAATACATAATTTGTTGTGAGGGAAAATAACAAATACTGAAAAGTTAACAAATTGTTCACATACAAATATGGACATCAAAAGCCTATTGAACAAAAGTACGTTTTCAATTGCAGAATTTAAAAGAGTGTGTCAGCTGTATTAATTCCTTTGTTAAAATTGTATCCCTGAACTTTTATATAAACATTTCTTCGATCAGAGTTTAAAGATTTTAAAGTAATCAACCGGATTTAAAGCTATAATATTTCGGGTGAATAGGAATAAGTTCTTATAGTATGTGAATTAATCCCACAATATATAAATACTATTCTTAGATTCAGAGAGACGTACAGCTGGATCACTAGCAGGCTAAAACCGACGAAATAAGAATGCGATTGACTGGTGTTTGTCAACACTTTTGACAGAATTACGTGATTATCTTAATAGAATATAAGAACGGGTGATTCTCGTAACAACGAAAATTTTGGTTACTTATTCTCACGATTTTGAATATTATAGCTTTAATTTTGAAAATTTCTAATTGTAATGCAATCAGGACGTGTCTTTGTACAATTAACTTGGGTACTCGTTAACAGTAGAATTTTCCCCTCTCGGCAAAAATTTCTTTGTTTTATTCTCGTTTTTAGAGATGATGCGGGTGAAGTCTATGAATAGGTTTGTTCGTTTTATATATTTTCCTCTCTCTCTCTCTCTCTCTCTCTCTTCTCTCTCTCTCTCTCTTCTCTCTCTCTCTCTCTCTCTCTCTCTCTCTCTGTATATATATATATATATATATATATATATATATATATATATATATATATAGAGAGAGAGAGAGAGAGCTAATATTAAGTTTCACAGAGACCAGATTACACTAAGTTAGGTCGTCGATTTAGACTGGTTAGTTATTTCCTGTCTCCAATTTTGGACAATCATGGTCTTTGTAAGAAATTTCAACTTTGTCAAAAAAACTGCTCTCCGCGAAACTTAATATTTACCATATATATATATATATACACTCTAAAATATATTTTCTATTGCAATTATCAGTTCTGGTCTGCCATGTTCCGGAAATCCGGAAGTTTAGAACCGTCCGTCCTTTGGTAATATGAACAAATGTCCCCTCTTGAACTGACGTTATAAATTTTCAAATTTAGATGAAATTGCGAAGTATATCATCATGTCGTACATGTTTTACTTAAAAACATAATTTTAAACTTTGTTAAAAATCTTTAGGATCATGGGTTATTGCCTATGCTTTGTGCAGTATAAACTATGATTTATTTGTTATACACACACGAACATTCTCCCATACACACACACACACACACACACACACACATATATACACATATACACACACGCATGCACGCACACACATGTGTGTATATATATATATATTAAAATGATACACTTGTATTTTTATATATATGGGAAAGACTAACTTAGACCTAATGATGCTCAACCGAGCGTAGCAAACGAAGGAGCTATATCCTATTCGAGCCCTTTGAATAACCCTCGTTTGGATTAACTCACAAAAGAGTATGTGTCCACTGTTTTTATCATTTATCATTTATTTACTCCACTCCAATTTTGTCTGGCTTCATCTATCTTTTTCCGATGCCAAAAATTTATGTCTATATATAAAGTATATTTATATTCTCTTAATGCTAATTCACTTCCCTAATTATGACGTTAAAAAGATTTTTTCATAATTCTTAAGCCTTAAGAGCAAATTTTAGGATAGTAAGACACTTTTTGTAATTAAGTTTAAGTAATAATTGAAAGTAGAGTGCATCGCTCTTACCAAAGCTACAATTTACCTCCACAAACAAATTTTAAGACATAAATCTTTTCTATTTGCAAAGTATTTTTGAACTGTCTATTTCGTTATCATATTTTGGAACGAAACTAATTTTTTTAAATCGTTTTATTGGATTGTTTGTCCCTAAATCTACGGAGTTTGAAATCAATATTTAAATATGCATTTCCCTTATGAAAAGTAAATGTATAAATCATTCGTCTGAATGGAAACGAAATGAAATTGAAAAGAAACAATCTTATAGAAACCTCAATCTTAACTATACGAGATCTAAATTATTTTAAAAGATTGATTCAGTTATCAAATATTAAGTTTCTTCAAATGGGTATAATTTTGTACCAGGAATTATATTAAGTGGAATTGGTTTTTCTAAAACAAAATGCGACATAGGAAAAAAATTTATATTTTCATCTGCTAAATTGGAACAGTATATGAAAATGAAGTTGACAGTAATAGTTTTGTTCTGCAACACATTTTGCAACCTGCCGTACTGTATAGTTTTGTAGCAAATGTCTACGGAAAACGAAACCACTATTTAACTATCTTCAGTTACAGTATTATTAAATACTTACCGAAATCTGTGCCCAATATTGCTTAGTCACTTCTAAATTCACGAATGTAAATATACTATACGAAACAAATACTTTATAATACAGTCTGTCTACGAAAGAATCGTACAAATTTAACTTATTTTAAATGGAATTTATACGATTATTTTGCGGACACCCTGTAGATTAGATTACTCCAGGCCAAAACGAATAAAGATGAAAATATAGATAAAAGTAAAGATAAAATACAAAATTTGGTCCATTTTTAAAAAGGTAGGAGAAAAATGAGATCTCCGTACGTCACTTTCTTTGAGATTAATTTAAAATCTTATATGAAGCTCACAGACAAAGATGAGGTTATCCTATTATATTTTAATATATTTTCCATTAAGGCTCTATTTCAGATGAATAATTTATTGCTAAAAGATTTTTAAACATATGTTCAAACTTTGCAAATAAGTTTCCGGAGAAGTTGAAAGGCCAGAACGCCTAGTTTGGTGCAAAGTCTGTTGTCTTCCCCGCAAAATTGACCTCACTGGCACTGTTTAGGATTTATGGAGAAAAGGAGGATCTTCCAAATAATTTCAGCAATTAATTCGTGAATAGTTTTGAGATAAGTAGTTAATTAAGTGTATTACGAGGATTACTCCCAAAATGCATTGATCATCAATTAATTAATTAAATAATGAATAAGTAATAGCTTAGTGGAAAGAGAATACTTTAGTCTCTATGTTTGCTACCTCACTGTTCTAATTTAGCATATTAGTGTGTAACACTAATTAATTTCATTTACATGTATGTCGCACAATATAATAAATTGTTTTACTTTAGAAATGTGTAGTGTTCAGGTAAATTATATGAAGGAGGGGCTCTTTTCCAAAAAAAAATATGTATATACACACACACACACACACACACACACACACATATATATATATATATATATATATATATATATATATATATATATGGGATTCAACTCAGAATGATCCCCTGAGGTTTTTTATGATACACACAAACCGTGTGTGTGAGAAGCTATATTTTTGGGACCTCTTTGCGATTGACCCGTTGCCCACGTCGGGCTAACATCATGAAAAAGAAACACTATAGTGTTTGTCATTTACCATTACTTATTCGGACTATAGTGGATTTAATTTTCCCAGAAGAGTTCCTTGTTCCATGCACGGTCTGTATATATATATAATTTTCATTTTCATTTTCATACTTAACAGAAATACATTATTATTGATATTATATGATTATATCAGTATATTCTTGTATGAATTTTTGTTCATATTTATTTATATTTACGTTTATTTTAGCTTCTTTAGCACTGATGATGGAAACTGAACTTTTCCGAAACGTCTATCAGTAAACATGAACCATCTTCTTGTCCTCTTATTTCTCACTATACCGTGGTGCTCATAAGCATTCGTACAGAAAAATATTTAAGTTATATTCGTCCTTATTTTTTGTACCATACATTTATTATGAAATACAAATACCACACACTTATTACGAAATTATGAAAAGTTTACCGTTTGTTTGGAAAAATTTAACAAATAAAAAAATTTAGTTCAACTCCAACATATATTTGTAAAACAAAAAAATTTGAGGAAATAAAAAAGTTAAAATGCAAAAGTTTTCCTACATTTACTAACAAAATTATTTGATACTTTTTGTCCACCTTAGACTTGAAGAATTTACAGTTTTGATTAGTAGTTGGCCGCTTATTGATTACTGTTGGCAATTCTGAATTCTAGAATTTTCTCTGTGAATCTTTAAAGAAGACAGATGAATGTACAAGCCATCAGTAAGCAATGGGTCGTCGTGGTAAGGAGCTGTCTATAGATCTTAAGAGATCTGCTATTGCTTCACACGAGTTTGAAAAGAGTTATAGGAAGATAGGAGAAGAACTTCCAGTTCCATTTACAAACGTTGCTGTAGCTATAATGAAATGGAAAGGCTTTGGAACAATCAAAACTCTACGAAGGTGTGGACGACCTTGCAACATTTCAGAACGTATAGCTAGACGGGTGGAAAAATGGCTGCTTCGAATCCACGATTGACTGCAGGTGATATTTTCTAAGCATTAAGACTGTCTAAGATCGATGTCTATTCCTCTACTGTACGTCGTACATTGAGAAAGAATGGTCTGCACGGAAGAGTTGCACGAAGAAAATCTCTGCTACGAAAAGAGCACAAAAAAGCTCGTTTAAAATACACCAAGGATCACCAAAATGGTGGATTTGCATTCTGGAAGAAAGTTCTGTGGACAGACGAGACCACAAATGAATTATTCGGGAACAACGAGCAATGGTATGTTTGGCGAAAATCAAATACTACACTCGGGGAAAAAATATCCTTCCTACAGTTAAACACAGTGGTGGTAGTTTGCTTCTTTGGGGATGCATTAGTGCTTCTGTTCCAGGAAAGCTTGTTGTTATCAATCGAATCTTGAGTTCGAAGAAATATATCAGGGAATTTTAGATGAAAATGTAATGCTTTCAGTTCGGGAGTTGCGAGTGGGTCACAATTGGATACTGCAACAAGATAATGATTCAAAACATAAAAGTAAGAGCACCATAAAATGGTTTCAACGAAAGAATTTCAAGGTTCTCGAGTGGCCCAGTCAAAGCCCAATCTTAATTTAATCCATAATTTATGGTTTGTTCTGAAAAAAGCTGTCCGCAAGAGAAACCCTTCGAATTGGAATGAATCGCAAAATTTTTCTTTAGGAGAATGGCCTAAAATTTCTATAGAGAGATGTGGAAACCTTCTAGAAAAATAGCCAAAACGAATTATTGAAGTCGCTCAAGCAAAAGGTGCATTTTAAAATTTTTTAATTTTCCTCAAATTCTTTGCCATTTTACATTATATGTTGGAGTTGAAGTAATTTTTTTATTTATTAAATTTTTCCAAACGAACGATGAACTTTTCACAACTATTCTAGCATGGTACAAAAGATAAAGACGAATATAACTGAAATATTTTTACGTACGAATACTTATAAGCGCCAACGCATATATATCAGGGCCATAGCCAAGATTTTCCTTAGAGGGGGGGGGCGAAAATTTTAGACGCTCAGTAATAATCATAGAATAATCTGCTAATTATGTTGTAATAAAATCACCATTTAGATAAACCCATTTTTTATACACACATCATCGTATTAGAAATATTATTTTTCATCACACCATTGTATTGTATTATACAGGGTGGGCCGTAAGTTTCCATACATAGGAAAAATAAACATTTTTTTATGGACAACCATTTTTATTTATATAATATGCTCTACATGGTTGCCATTGTTTTGAAAACACATTTCAATACGTGTTCCCCACTGTTGATGAACACGCATTAGCACAGTTGACGTTATGCTTGTAATGGCGTTGGTGATACGTTCCTTTAGATGATTTATGTCTCGTATCTTTTCCTGATACACCATGGCCTTCAAGTGCCCCCAAAGATAGAAATCAAGGGGGGTGAGATCTGGGGATCTGGGAGGCCACTCCACAGGACCACGCCGACCAATCCAAGCATCCGGAAACTGCTGATCCAAATACCGACGCACGTGAAGACCATAATGAGGTGGAGCTCCATCTTGCTGGAAGTAAACTGGGAAGTTACCTTCCTCGTTTAGCAGGGATGGGAAAATCTCTTCTTGCAACATGTTAAGATACCTTTCGGCATTAAGATTTCCACTGACAAAAATTGGTCCAATAATTCTGTCACCCCATATCCCGGCCCACACCATCACTTTACCGGCACCTTGCATCTTCGTCGGACTCAGCCAGTTAGGGTTAGCATTACTCCAGTAACGTATGTTTTGCCGATTAACCTCTCCATTGACGTAAAAATTTGCTTCATCAGTAAACAAGATCTTAGTTGAAAAGTTTGCATCCTCGTTCACTTTGGTTAATGCCCATTCACAGAATTCCATCCGTCTATCCGGGTCGTCTTCACTCAAATGCTGTCATATGCAATTTGTATGGATGCCATTTGTTTGCTTTCAAAATGCGCCTGATACTCGATCTGCTGACACAACTTTCTGCAGACAACCGTCGTGTACTTTTTCTGGGACTCCGTGTAAGCGCTGTAAGTATCGTAGCTGTTGTGTCTTCATCGGTGGCTGTACGTCTTGGACCACTTCGCGGTTGATCTGCAACATTTCCAGTTTTCTGAAACTTGTTAATAAGTTTTGCCACAGTGTCGTGTGTGATGTTCGTTCCATGTTGTCTGTTAAAGTTCATTGCAACCATGCGACTGCTTCCCGACCCAGCCATCAGTATGATTTCAATTCGTTGCTCTTTCGTCAAACGCATATTCTTAGGGTATCTGAAACATAAAAACAAACGTTTAATTTTCCCTATGTATGGAAACTTACGGCCCACCCTGTACAATTAAGTCCATTATGGTAACGGTAAATACTACACTCCACACTGACTACGCTACCGACAATCAATATTTAAATATAAAAATGTATCAGTATATTAGTAATAAATTAATAAGTCACACTAAAAAATTCAATCGCCGTGCCTTTTGGCAAGTAAACTAATAGAATGTATGTACTAATACATGGGTGGCCAGCTAGGCCACGCCTCAGGGGGGTGGGCGACCGCCCCTATCGCCTTCCCCCTTTGCCTACGACCATGATACACACACACACACACACACACACACACACACAATTATATATATTATATATATATATATGCATTGACTTTGGCGGGTCGTGCTTTTGATTGTACGTTACGCTGTAGGTCCAAGGTGGGGCAAGCCTGACCTTCGTTCGGGTGATTCATAATAATGTACACGTTTTGAAATGATTAATTTTGGATACTAAATGCATCTATGGTGTAATAATGATGGTGTATTTGTTAGCATGCAATATTAATTAAATTTTGATACAATATAACAATTGTTTTGCATTAGGAGTTCCATAGTCAAAGTCATCTTAGCATCTTGCGTATCATAAGTCATCTTTAACATGGTGGGTGTTAACAGATGTATTCGAGCTTTTATTGATACAGAGATTCCCGGGTTGTGGATAGGTCGTCGTTGAAACGCTACTGAATGGCCCCTGGTCTTACACCTCTGGACTTCTATCTGTGAGGGTACCTGAAGGACAAAATGTATGGTACTAATCATCAAAATGTGTAACAATTACAGAAAGCACTTGTTTGGGAAGTATGTAAAATCTCAACTAATATGAACACTACTGTGTACCAATCTGTTCTGTGACGTCGCGGCACATGTTTGCGTGTAAATGGTGAACATTTTGAACATTTAACATAAAATAATTATTAAATGTCTTTTTTACATGTTTACTTATTTATATACTGAAGTTTTTGTTTACTAAGTATCCAAAATAAAAAATTTCAAAATGTCTCTACATTATTTTGAATCACCGTGTGTATATATATATATATATATATGTGATGATCTACAGATCTACAGATCTACAGAGCTACAGAAGCTAAGGCTAACAAAGACCCTAAGATCTACTTTAAGGTTAGCCCGAGAGAAAGGAAAGAGTAGGGGGTTAAGAGAAGAGAATAAGGGGTTAATTAAGTAGCAACACCTATCATTCATGGGTTAACATTCATTCAGAAAAAGAGAAAGAAAGGCTCACCATCATCATCAGTCGGCCACTGCCGACAAGTCAGAAAAATAGTCGGAGAGAATAGGAAAGGGGTGAAAGATGAAAAGAAGTAAAATAAGAACGCTTACAAACCATGCAAACACAGTCTTAACTCACTGCCATACCATGCAAACTACAAACATGCAAGAAAAGAGTTACAGACATGCAAAGTAAGGAGAGGATAAGAAAAAAAAAAAGTAGGTAAAGTCGAACAAAAAGTGGGTTAGTTTATGCTACGAGCTACATCTACTGTACGTTCGTGTTAGTCTAATTTTTTTTTTTTTTTTAATAATTTTATTGCTGGTATCACGCTGGCATGTCACAAGCTGGCATTAATCGTCAACAGACTCATCCTCGAGCACCACCCACAGAGCTCCTGTTGCTAATTCGTTTTTTTATTTTAAACAACGTTAATATTTTTAAAATGGCTGTCAAGACGGTTCTTAAACACAATAACGCTGGTAGAGTTCACGACGGGCGCGGGAAGATTATTCCATTTATCAATTACTTTAAACGTAAAGAAGTTTTTAGCGATATTAGTAATGAAACGTCTGCCACGCAACTTAAATCCGTTATTACGAGTATTACTATTATCGAAAGTGAACAATTTGTCAAAATTTACGTTATCGATGTTATTAACGATTTTGAAAACTTCAATAAGCTCCCCCCTTAATCTCCTAGTTTCGAGTGAATACAGGTCTAACTCTTTAATCCTATCTTCATAAGGCTTGTTGCGTAATGATGGAATTAGTTTCGTGGCACGACGCTGAACCCTTTCTAACCTATCAATATCCTCACGCAAGTACGGGCACGAAAACTGAACGGCATATTCTAAATGAGGCCTGACTAGGGACTTCAAAAGGGGCAATATAATATCCTTCGATTTAAGTTCGAAATTACGCGCTATGAAGCCTAACATCCTATTAACTTTTGCGCAAGACTCCAGGCACTGGTTCCTAACCTTTAAATCCTTAGATACGCGTACGCCTAAATCTACTTCCTCGTCAACGCTCGCCAACTCCCTATCATCCATCGTGTACGTGTAATTATTGTTACGAGAACCTATATGCAAAACTTTACATTTGTCTACGTTAAATTGCATCTGCCACTTATCCGTCCATAATCCTATTTACATCGTCTTGGAGCCTATTTCTATCGTCCTCGTTAACAACCTTACCGCCTATTTTAGTATCGTCCGCGAATTTTGACACGTTACTAGTCAGTCCTACATCTATGTCGTTAATGTAAATTACAAATAGCATTGGGCCTAACACTGAACCCTGTGGAACACCGCTACCTACATCCAACCACCCCGATTCACTACCATTAACTACGACCCTCTGCCTCCAAGCACGAAGCCATTCTTCTAACCAGTTTGCTACCTGACCGCGTATACCGTGCGCTTTGACCTTCGCAATTAATCTCCTATGCGGAACTGTATCGAACGCCTTTTTAAAATCTAAATAAATAACGTCAGCCGCTCTATGCCTATCGTATTCGCGCACTATTTCGTTATAAAATTCTAACAAATTAGTTAAACAAGATCTATGGCGTCGAAACCCATACTGACTACTATTAATCAAATCTCTACTTTCTAAGTGATCGATGATACGATCCCTAACTACAGATTCCAAAAGTTTACCGACAATTGATGTTAAGCTAATGGGCCTATAATTGCTAGCTACTGCGCGGTCGCCTTTTTTAAAAATAGGTGTGACGTTAGCCAATTTGAAGTCCATACCTCTATTACGCTCGTTTATGAACTCGCCTATTTTCCTAGTCCACCACTTGGGCCTACCATGATTTCTAGCGCGCTTGGGCCTACGAGGAGTAAACTCCCTTTTAATATTCCTAAAACTTTCTTTAAACGCCACCCAATGCAATGCAAATTTGTGTCATTACCCATAAATAAGTTATCCCTGTCCACTACTCTCATCCTATCCGCAAAACTATCAAAATTAGCCCTACGAAAATCAGGGACTTCTATTACGTTACTATCCTTAGTGTTTTCTATCAATAACTTAAACCTAAGAATTTGATGATCACTACATCCTAAACTCTCGCCTACTTCTAAACCTTCGACTATATTCTCGTCGTTCGTCATCACCAAATCTAAAATATTATCACCGCGCGTTGGTTCGGTAACCATGTGTCGTAAAAAGTTATCTTCCATAAACTCAATCAATCTCAAACCCTCCTCATTACCAGTAAAAGTCTCATAATTAACATTAGGGCAGTTAAAGTCTCCGACAATTATACTTTTCCGATTGTCAATAAAGTTACCAAGAAGTGAGTAAAATCTAGTATCTCTATCGAGGGGTTGATGGTGATGATGATGATGTCTGTCTGTCTGTCTGTTTGTTGTAATGCATGTTCATTTATACACGCCTAATCGGCTAAGGTAATCTACACCAAATTAAAGTTTTAGTAACACACTTGCCCTTCCCAGGCTGTTTTGGATGCAACGAGTATTGTAGTATATATACACACATATATACTAGAATATATATAACTTTTATGATGTATTTTTGTATTCTAATTAAAACTTATGCAAAATTTTGTTTTAACTTTTAAACTTTCTAAAATTTTATGATAATTTTGTCTGCAAGTATTGTGCGAAATAGGAAAGAAATTAGTAATCCTTGTTGTACCTTACAAACAATAATAATAATAATAATAATAATAATAATATTATTATTATTATTATTATTATTATTATTTTCGCTGAATTATTTTCGCTGTTTAGATACAAAAATATTATTCGAAAGATTTTCTTTACATTATATTCAAACTTACTTTATTCTGCATAAAGAAAAGTGCTAATGATCGTAATGCTGAAGGCTACTTTTTACCTCCCATTCTGTTCATATATATATATATATATATATATATATATTATATATATATATATATATATATTATATATATATATATACACAAATAGTTGTTATTTCCGAGTAAGGGGAAAACAATTTTTAAGAAAGAGAAAAATTGGATGTAATCATTAAATACCCAATAACACGGTTCAAACCTTTGTATTCAAAACGTTGTTAGCGCAATCGGCCAAAATTGGAAACAGCAAGTGGCCCTTCCTAACTGCAACAGCGTTGCTTACAATACCAGTCATGCTTAAATTTAGGCAAAGACCAAATTTAAAGAAATTGAAAGTTTATTGGTTTTGCTCCTCCAGCGGTAATGTAGTTTCTGGGGACCGCCCTTTAAAAAAGAAATTACAAGAATAGGATTTTTTCCAAAAGATAGTTTTAATCAGACATGAACTTATTACACGGGTAAATTACGAGTATATTATAAGAGTATATTTTCAAAGGAAAATAGAACTAAATTATATATATATATATATATATATATATATATATATATATATGTATGTATATATATGTATATATATATATATATATACTGTATTTTTTTTGTTTTTACATCGATGTATTCATAGTTTAAGTGGAAGTATGAAGAGTTAAACATCTTTTTCCATAGAGCACCATTATATACATAGAAAGACGAATAAAATGACAAACGCTTGAACTAACATTTTTTAATTAGCAGACGTTTCGGGAGACCCAATTTCTATCTTCAGTGGTAATCACAGCTTACATTGTTTAATTCAATGCTAAACCATAATCATTCAGAGTGAGTTTACTTCTAAAAATGTCAAATGACTCGATTAGTCTTCGATCAGCTTCATAAGTCAGCTTACAAAGGTAATCCTTATAATCTCTGTAAACTGTAAACACTTTTTATGCCATAAATATACAGAGCTAAAAAATAAAGACGTACAAATTCTTTTTTATAATTGATATAATAAAAACGCAGATTATTAGAAAACAATATAAAAAAAAGTTAAGTCCTCTGATCCGCTATTTTAATTCATTTCCCTTTTTCCCAGGTGTAAATAAGTGTACTTTGCGCGTGTAATTCTTCTTTTTTTCTTTCTTTTTCTAAAAAAGCTTTCCATCTTTTTAAAAACGAAATTTATTTTTTGTTTCGTCTCGCTATAGCGACGGCAATTGAAAACAATTAAATTCATTCCCAGTGGAAATATTTAAAAATTTTAATTTTCAATTTACATTTTTATTTTAATGTGCGTTCCAATTTCTCAGGTTTTTTTAATTTTTCAAATTTGATTATATTCTATTCGGTTTTACGTAATTAGAAATAAGGAGGAACCTAAAATTGCAATTGCAAAGTTGTTACGCACTAAGATGGTTTTATTCTCTCCGATCTTATCATTGCGAGAAAAGTCCCAAACTCCCAATTAGTAGATAGATATTACTAGAAACAGATTAAGTGTCTCGGGTCTTTCGATTCTCGGTACACGTCTGAACATTTGATTCGTATGCAAAATTAGGTAGCAAATTTTACTGAACTTTAGTTGAATATGCACATACATACAAGACAAGAAAATATTCACTGGGTTTTGTATTGGTTTCGCACATTATACTTTCTTTATTAACTTTTACCTATATATATAGATATGTATGTATATATATATATATATATATATGTGTGTGTGTGTATGTATGTTATTTATTTTTTCTTTTTTTCTTTCTGTAACCTATATATAGGCTTAACCTTTTTATGTACTTCAGTGTTCCTGAGGATGTCATTAGACGAAAGCGCTTGAGCACCATTTTGTGTTTCCTTTCCTTCGTGGTTTTATTCATCATATATATATATATATATATATATTCAGCAGCGGCCTCTCTTTAACTCCGATTTCCTATGAGTAGAATTATCTGGATTCGTTCTTCCTTGCTCACAGACATTATGGCCTGTAGAAAGAGAAAAATATGAATTTCTCCTATGATGCCGGACTTATGGGACACCCTGTATATACACGGTGAACCAAAAGTAGGTGGACAGTAGGTTGAATACGGTTTGTGTTATATTATATTATAACTATGGTGTTCATTATAACTATGGTGTTTGTGTTATATTATATTAAATATTATAACTAAATTTATTTAAATTTTATTTTGTATTATACATAGTAACAAAAAAATTAAATATGTATTCTCAAAATAAACGTTATCATTTACTGTCCACCTACATTTGGTTCACCCTATATATATATATATATATATAATATATATATATATATATATATATATATATATATATATATATATATATATATATACTGTGTGTATATATATATCGGATGATATTTTAAACATGTAACACTTCAAAAAGTTTGTATGTTTTTTTATTAACAGAAAAAAAACATGAAATTTTTACTGTACTTTCTCTACACATGGGGAATTAGTCCTCTAGAGCAAAAACATACTCAATGTGATGTTCTCTCAGCGCACGATACTTACACGATACTTTCGACGGAAGAATTATTTAAAAGATAGCGTGTTTAAACAGAATCCACACACAATAAAGAATTAAAAGCATCAATTCAAAAATAAATTTCTCAGATTTCAACAGATACTCTGCCCAGAGCACTGCAAAATTTTGTTGTTTGTTTGCAGAGTTTATGAGTTGGGAGGACATCACATACAGTATGTTTGGCACTAGGGGACTAATTCCCCATGTGCCGAGAAGGTACAGGAAAAATTTCATGCTTTTATTTCAAAGGAAGAGAAAGGAATATAAAGGACACGAAACAGCAACAGACCGGCTGGTCCCTACTAGGCTGTCTGTTTAAGAAGGAAGGTTAAAATAAGCAAGAAAATTTAAAGACAAGTGAAAGTTTTAAAGCAAAGCAGAGAAAAGAGGTTGAGAGGTAGGAAAGAAATTTAAAGCTAAAGTTAAAATTTTTAAATACAGAGGAGGGAATTCAAGTGAAAATCCTATAATATTTCTACTCGCTATCAAATGCTTCCAGCTGAAGGTTTAAGGCAAGATAAGCATGTAGGTTCTTTTTAAAGGATTCGATCGAACTACTCTAAACTACGTTGGCTGGCAATCCATTCCACAAATTAACTATACGATTAAAGAAAAAATGTTTAGCTCTTCATTAGAATTAAAATGTTTACCCACTAATTTCAGACCATTACCGCGAGTTCTATCTGCATTCCTGAAGGCGAAATATTTTTTGGCGTCAACATTATCAAAACCTTTAATTACTTTAAAAACCTGGATTAAATCTCCTCGAATTTACCTTTTTACGAGTGAGAATAAATTTAACGTTTCTAAAAGGGCAGCGAAGGATTTGTTTCTTAGTCTTGAAATCACCTTAGTAGCCCGTCGCTGCACTCTCTCCATTCTGTCTATGTTCTGTCATAAATATGGGGACCAGAATTGAACGCAGTATTCCAGGTGTGGGCTTACTAAGGAATTATATAATGTTAGCTATGTTTTCTCAGACTTAAAATCAAACGATCTACCAATAAATCCTAAGATTCTATTTGCTTTTCTGACTGCTGCTATACATTTCTTACTCGGTTTAAGAATGTCGGCAACAATAATACCTAAATCTTTCTCTTCCGTAACACTCGTTAGTGTATTGTCGCGCGTCGAATACTTTTCTTTAACATTGTTCCTACCGATATGCAACGTTTTACATTACATTCTATCTATATTCAAGTTCATTTGCCAAATTTCCTTTCACTCGAATAATTTATTAATATCTTCTTGAATCTGCAAATGTTCTGCCCCTGATTTTGTTCGTCCCCCTAGTTTGGCATCGCCCTAAAATTTTGAAATTATACTCTTAATTCCCAAGTCGATGTCATTGATATAAATAATAAAAAGAACTGGTCCCAGAAGCGATCCCTGAGTTACACTTTTCCAGTTGGGTGCTTTGCCATTAATGACCACTCTTTGTTTACATCCACTAAGCCAATTTTCGATCCATTTGAGAACATTACCATCAGTTCCGTGAGAATGAAGTTTAACTAATAATCTCCTATGTGGCACTTTATCAAACGCTTTTTGAAAATCGAAATATATAATATCTACTGTTTTACTCTCGTCATACATATTTACAATATCATTAAAGAAATCGAGCACATTAGTAAGACAAGAACGCTTACGTCGAAAGCCGTGTTGAGAATCTTTAATTAATGTATTCATTTCTAAGTGATTAACTATTTTGTCCTGACCGATCGTCTCCATAAGCTTACCAACAACTAAAGTTAGGCTGATGGGACGATAATTTCTCGGAAGCGATTTCTCACTTTTTTTAAATATTGGCGGAATGTTTACAAGTTTCCAATCGAGAGGAACTTCTGAAAATTGTAACGATTTATTAAAATATATATATATATGTGATAGAAGGGACTATTGCACAGTTCACTTCTTTAAGTACCCTAGAGTAGAGCTTATCTGGAACTTTATTAGGATTAATTTTACCTATGGCTGAGAGCACTTCGCTTTCACTAATAGTAAAATCGTGAAGCTTTAACTGATCATCTCTGAGCATGATTACGGGAACAGGAATGTCCTTCATATTTTCGTTAGTAAACACGGAAGAGAAGAATTTATTTAAAACTTCTGTCATTTGTAAGTTATCATAACCTTTTTCATTGTTTTCAACTATGAGTGGACCAATAGTCTGCGAAGCTACTTTTTTATTCCTAACATAATTATAGAATTCCTTTGGATTCGATTTAATTTGGTTCACTCTATAAAGCTCATAGTTGCGCTTACATTTTCTGCTAAGTCTTTTACTTCGCCTTCTCAATAAGCTTGTAAGCATTTTCATCGAACAAATTATTTGATTCTTTAAGTTTAGAATACGCGTTCGTTTTTAACGTTGTTACTTTTAATTTCAGCATTCTACCATTTAGGTTTAGCAGACTTCACCAGTCTCCTTTTACGTAATGGGATATTAGTTGAACGTTTAAAATAATTATAAAAAGAAGTCCATGTGCCATTAATATCATCGTGCGATGGAACCTCATCCCAATTATGGGTTGAAAGTTGTAAGTTTCATATCAAGAAATTTAGCTCTTTTAAAATCCAAAACGTATTCCAGGCTCTCAGAATTATGGACATTAATTTTAATTTCAAATGTTATCTGCCTATGATCGCTGGTGGAGAAGTTGTCTCCTACAAAGATATTATCAATTAAGTCTTGGTCTCTACTTAAAACTAAATCTAGAATATTGCGTTCAATAGTGGGTTCCTTGAGCATTTGAGAAAGTGAACTTTCGAGCAAACCCTCGTACAGTCGACGACAGGAATTAGACTGCAAAGGACTATCCCATTCCCTGCAAGGTAAATTAAGATCTCCCCTAATTATCACATCATGTTCGCTACTTACATAAAAAATTAATTCCTGAAGCCAATTATCATTATCGACAGTCTGAGAGGGAGGCCTGTATAATAAACCTAAAATTAATTTCTTTCGTGAGTTGTCTTTGATTTCAACAAACGTCACATTTATATTATCAATTTCTGCAATGTTTTTAATTATGGGTTTTAAATGTGACCGAACGTATAGTACTGTACCACTTTCTATTCTATCATTGTTAAACATTTCATAACCTGGGATATGATATTCTCCGAGGAAATCCCTACTCTCTGTATTGAACCAGGATTCATTAATTGCTAGAACCTCAAATTTTTGGTCAAGGACAATACTTAATAGTTCATCAAATTTAAAAATTAAACTCCGAGTCTTAATATAAAATACATTTATAAAATCTTGAGTACCGTAGTTGAATCTTGAGGTTGCTGTTGTTGTTGGTTAGCCGATCAGCCCACCCTGATCGAGCAAGCCGGCGGCAAGCAGGTAACCGATCGCTCTCTCCGGAGTGGACCAGAGGTTCAGCGCACTAGTGATGTTGTGTTGTGTTCGTTGTTGTGCTAGACGGTAGAGTCTGTCATAATGTGTTCAATTGTTTGTGGTGTGTCCTGGCACAGGTGGCAGGTGTCGTCTGTGGAGTTGTCTAGTCTGTGTTTATGTCTGTAAGTTGGGGCGATGTCCACATCGGAATCGTGCTAAGTAAACTCGATCCGATCTGCTCAGGCTGGTCTCTGACTTGTCAATGAGTGGCGGCTTCGCACCTAGGACCGCATTCGGACCGAGTCGTGTCAGTGCTTTGTGGGTTAGGTGTATGTGTATGTGTTTTCTGTACTGTGTGATGTCTGTGGGGCGTGGTATGGAATGGAGTATTTGGTTATAATGTCTCTCTGGTGTTACCTTAATGGTGCAAGGTGTTGGTGCATGATTGTAAGGGCCCCCCCGCCCATGGCCTAAACCATTAGAGGTACAGTAAAACTAAACACACCTTACAAAAGAGAATTTAATCCTACACTTAATGAGAAACAATTAAAACTTGGTGTTCTCGCCATTGGCTTCCAAGACAGCCTGAATTCGCTTTGGGTAGCTTGCCAAAAGTGACATGAATAGATCTTGATCGTTACGCAAATTTGCTAAAACAGTTTCAATGTGTTGCGTCATTGTATCCTTCGAAAATCGATTTGCTGCAGGTTCTTGAAACAAGAGACATTCAACCTTGTCCTTTATAACTGATCCAATGGGTTCACAGACGTTCAGGTCAGGAGAATTTCCTGGCCATTCTTCATTTCCAAAGAAATCGATCTCATGGTTCCGCAACAACTGTTGAGTGACTAATGCCTTAAAGCAGGGGACCTTATCGTGCAGAAGTGTGACCTGATCGACATCCATAACATTGTTTGGGTTTCTTAGAAAAGGAATGACATGCTGGGATAGAATAATATCACGAAAATACTGTCCATCCCAACTCTGACCATTTGGCTTCAGCACCCACATGAGCTTCTTTGCAGTGAACAAAACAAACACACCAACACAGTCTGGACTTTTTAATAATTCGCGATAATGTTCATTGTCATCGATTTCATCTGGTGTTGTGGCCCACACTCGATCATTTTGGTAGTTAGGCCGACGTGTTACGTAAACAAAAAATTCATCGGAAACAGCTAAATGCATGAAATCATCCACATCCCAATCTTCAAGATAATGGGCAAACCACATTCTGTCATCGATGTTAAGTTGAGTTTTTCTTGGCTTTGGAAGTTCATGCCAAGGCTTTAAACCTTGCCTATGATGGTACAGTCGAATGATCTCACCATTAACGATCTTTCCTCTCAACACTTCGATCTCTCTAGAAAGTTTAGCACAGCTGTTTTTCCGCTTACGCGAACCGCTTTCAATGATGTCCTTTGTTTCCTGAGAGAGTGGCAAATTTGGGCGCCCAGATTTGGTTGTATCCATTTCACATTCATCCAAAGTTTTATTCCAATTTCTTTCGACGAAGTCTTCACTTCTTCGCAACTTTTTGGCAACCATGAACGTGTTATAAAGGTGGCTCTAGCATCACGAGCTTTCCGAAATGTTATTGCTCTTATGCGATCTATCACACGTTGCCTCTCCGAATCACCAATTAATTGAGAAGCCATTATATTATCACTTTATCAGCTAGAGTAATTTTAATACCTGCAATAAATAAAGAATTTTATATATTTTTATAATCACTAAAAACTATTTCGATATAAGTAAACATGTAAGCTGCAATGGGGGGGGGGGGGGCTAAGGTTTTTTGGAACCCCTTACATGTAGTAGGAAGGGTGTTGTGAGTTAGTTGTCGCTGCTGCCATGAACTGTGTTCCCTCATGTCTAAATGTTCCATAACTTTCAGTATTTTTGTTTCTGTGTGCAGGTGTTCTATTGGTGTTGTTTGAGTACATCCTGTAATGATACGAAGTGCGTTGTTTTGTATTGTTTGTAAAGTGTTTATGTGTGTGTTTGAGATAATGGGTGCCCAGCATGGGCTAGCAGTCCGTAACTGAGCGAATATATTGTTTGTATACAGGGTGTTTCAGGAGGAAAGGTCAATACTTCGGGAGGTGATAGTATCGGTCATTGTGAGAAAAAAATTTCTTATGAACATGTGTCTAATTCTGAATGGTTACGGAGATAGAGCTGTTTGAATCTGATGCGCGCGCAGCTCTTCCTCCCCCTTTAGAGAATCGTCTTACAGGACAAAGTTACCTAGAATTTCTGCAAAATGAATTGCCAGAACTATTGGAAGATGTTCCTTTGGCTACACGCGCTGGTATGTACTTTCACCATGACGGAGCTCCTCCACATTCTACCCGTCTGGTGATGCAATACCTAAATCAAACTTTTCCTGGTCGATGGATCGGCCGCGGTGGTCCCATTCAATGGCCACCAAGGTCTCCAGACCTCTCTCCGTCAGATTATTGTTTGTGGGGGTGGATGAAAAGTCAAGTTTACAAAAGAAAGGTGGATACACGAGACGAATTGCTCGCGCGCATTTTGGATGCTGCTGCCCGCATAAAGGAACGTCAAGATCAACTCAGACGAACAACACGCGATCTTCGCACACGAGTTGCAAAGTGCATTGAGGTTGACGGTGGGATTTTCGAAAACGTATTGTAAACTGTAACAAATTTGTCATTTCTGTATCTGATACCATTGAAAATGCCAATGTTTAAACATTAAATGTTAGAAACAGTAATTGGTTTCTCTTTCTTGATTACCATTAACAATGCTTTTGTATTTGTAGATTCAAACAGCTCTATCTCCGTAACCATTCAGAATTAGACGCATGTTCATATGAACTTTTTTCCCACAATGATCGATACTATCACCTCCCGAAGTATTGACCTTTCCTCCTGAAACACCCTGTATGAGTGATGTTGTTTCCTGCTGGTGTGCAAAGTTTGTGCCTGTTAGTACCCTAATAGGGCGGGTCATACTATGCATTATTTTTAAATCAATGGAGAGGGGTGTTCAAATGACATATTTTGGTGTATAGAACACAATTCTGAAGAAAATATTTAATTCTGATAACCCTAACCTACATCATTTTGCAGTTGATTATTATTAAATTGTTGATTATTTTACTATTGTAGTTACCCCAGAATATGTCTTCTCACGCTTTCTATCATGGCTGATCACGTTATCTCTCATAGAGCATTGTTCTAACTAATTCATATAAACACATATAATGTAATTCATATAATAAAAAGGTGTGCCATTCCACTTAATTGTAATTATCATGCAGTTTGGTATATGAAATATTTTGACGGTTTTCTGGCGCGCATAAGGCCATTTTCTGAGCCACCTTTCTCAGAGGCTAGAAGAGGAGAGAAGTGGTGATGAAGATGAGTTTGTTCCTGAAGTTGAGCTCTTCCCTCAAACTGACCCTGAGCCAGCAGCTTCGGCAAAGGTACAGAAAAACTATGATGAGATTCAAAACATTGCCCTTGCTAGTGTAAGGTATGGCATAGGGCTGAGGCCAACTGCAGCGATAGCAACAGCAGCTCTGATTGACGCAGGAATCATCACAGAAGACAATACAAGTAAAGTGATTGATAAGAGCAAGGTTAAGAGAGCACAGGAGAAGTTGATGAGAGAGCTGGGGGAACAGTTCGAGAAGAAGTGCAGGGAGGAGGGGGAGATCTCTTGCATCCTCTTTGATGGGCGGATTGACCTGACCAATGTGATGATGGAAGCTGAGGGCAGTGACCAATCTTTTCCCGCAAAGATCAAGGAAGAACACTATAGTGTTGTTAGTGAGCCTGGCAGCTACTATCTGTTCCACTTTACCCCAGAGAAAGCAACTAAAGAGGAGTCACATGCGGAGAAGATTGCTAAGGTCCTGTTTGCCTGGCTGAAAGAGAGGGGTTATGATAAGACCTTGTTGGCCATTGGAGGAGACTCAACAAATGTCAACACTGGTGTGAAAGCTGGAGTAATGCGGAAGCTGGAGCTGCACCTGGGGAGAAAGCTGGTCTGGTTGATGTGCAACCTGCACACTGTTGAACTTCCCCTGCGCCATCTCATTGTTGACCTTGATGGCCCTACTCTGTCAGACAAAAAATTATCCGGGCCAATAGGAAAGCTCCTTGATTCTGCTACAGACTTTGATATCAATCCAAACTTCACCCGAATCTCTGTTGGCCCTCCACTGATCAAGCTTCCTGACAAGGTCATTCAAGATCTCTCACTGATCAATACTATGGCTATAAAATTGTCCGTGCAGTCAGGGATGGAGTACTTCCTGCAGGGCTGGCTCTGTTAGAGATAGGACCAGTAAACCACAGCCGCTGGCTCACCACAGCGAACAGACTTCTCGGGCTCTGGGTGTCAAATCACGGACTTAAAGGAAAGAACCTGAAGATTCTGCAATTCATTGTGGAATTCATCATTGGAGTGTATTACCCATGTTGGTTCAACGTGAAGGTCAAGCACTCCTGGATCGAAGGGCCTAGGCACATCCTCTTTCAGCTGGACTGCCTCAAGTCCCAGAGAAAGGAGGTGCTGGATATTGTGATGCCAACTGTGAGAAGATCTGCTTGGTATGCCCACAGTGAAGTCATCCTCCAAACACTACTCTGCTCTGAGGATCAGAAGGAGAGGATTGAAGGGGTGGAGAGAATCCTGGCCATCAGGGGAGAGGGGGACCCGGACACTCAGCTGGGGGACTCCTCTGTTAGGAGCAGAAGGACACCTGACATCAATTGTGATGCTTCCAGCATCGGTGACTTGATCAGCTGGTCAGAAGGTGTGTCAGAGCCACCTCTCACCTGCTCTCTAAGCACCTCAGAGGTGAAAAACTTCATCAACACCCCCATGGAGGTGCGCAACTGGCCTTGCCACACACAAAGCATTGAGAGGGTTGTTAAAATGGTGACTGAGGCTTCTGCTAAGTACTTCTCACAGGAAAAGAGGGATGGAGGGATCAGGGCTCAGGAGACCAGCAGGAAGCTGATGTCCAAGTCTGAGTCAAAGCAGGATTTGTGCAACCTGGCAAAGTTCAAGATGTCAGGAGAATGATCTTTGTAATTATATCCAGTGGTATACATGCAGTTCACCTATTAATAAATATATGTAAAGTTGATTTGGCCTTGTCAATATAAATGATTTACCTTATATCTTTTAATATATTATAAAGGGGTTCAAAAGGGTAAAATTGGCAATTTAGAAATACAAAATGATGTAGGTTAGAGTTATCCTATCCAAAAAAGAAGCTCATATTTGAATTCCCCATGTAAACACACATACTTTAGACACCCCTGATGGTAGGATTTCCTTCAGATTCATGTTGTCACCTGAGTACGACCCGCCCTAGTACCCTAAGCGTGTTAAGTCTTGACGTACATTTGTTTTTAATGTCTTGAATGTGGTTTGCAAAAGAGGCAGTCGTTCACTGTAAGGAAAATTTATGTTAGGCTGTTTGCTTTCATTGGAGTTAAGCCGTTTTTTGCCTGAGAAGCCATCGCAGAGCCATGCAATAATCTACTAAGACGAGCTGCTCCCACGCCATTTAGATGAAGACCATACCGCAAAAGCAGATCCTTTTTATTATAAATATGACTCCACAGATCTACAATTCAACATTTTTCTTTTGGCAAATGGGACTTAAGAATATTACTTATGCAGGTAGCTCTGCTGAAAAAGTTGTCGGATCCTGCTATTCTTGGTAGAATTCCTGAAAAAATTAATTTATTAGTCCTATCATTTAGAGTCTGCATCAGCCGCTTGTATTTCTCTATTAGCTCCTTTGACCTGGAAATCTTAACATCGTTCGTCCCACCATGCATCATAAATACTGTACTGGTACTATCATCAGCATCTTTATGAAACTTGTCAATGAAGTCCGATATGTTGTCCACACGGGCTCCAGGATAGCAGTACTTCCTCCTCCGAGTTGGGTTCCTGCCGCAGAACTCCTGTAATTGCCCTTGCATAATGGAATCGTCAATCAGCCTAATTTCCTGCGTGTCATTCTGCTCTGGCTCTAAGACAGAAAATCTATTAGTTGTAACTACTCTGAAGCAAGTTTATGCTGCCTAGGTCGAGCCCCATTCCGAACTGCCTCAAACGGTCGACCCCCGAAGGAGAAGTGGGGACGGGAATGACGACTGGATGTGGATTTGTCGTAGAGTCTTCGCGCGATCTCCGCTCTTTGTGAGAACTCGCGCCCAGACTCCCAGAAAAAAAAATCCTGTATAGAGTTGAACCTTGCCGCTAAAGCACTAAACTCTTCCCTCAGGACATTAGCCTCCATCCTACTCTGACGAAGTTCGTCTCTCGTCGAAATCACCTCGTTTCGTAGTTCGCGTCGATTTACGGAAAATCTGAAAACTAAAGAGTTGGAAGAGGGATCGGTAAAAAGAGTACTGAGGAAATTTTCCGCCGCAGTCGGAACACTCGCGTAGGTTAGGGGCCATATCTAGAAAAAATATTTCCACAAAAATTAAAATTAATTTTCCAATCTAATAGGTAGGCAGAAGGGTCTGGAAAGAATGATGGATTTGTGACCTGAAAACGGGAAACAAACAAGAGTTCGAAAATACCAAAAGAAGGAATGTTTACACACACGCGCACACAATTTTTTTTTTTTTTTTAGCAATTGAGAGAATTGAGAAGTCTAGAGTCCCTTGAGGATTAGCGATGACGAACAACAAGAGCCACCCACATGGTGGATGTATTAAAATAAAAAGTAAATCTAACTTTCTTGCGAAATAATTATTAAATATACAAATAAAACAGAAATAATAACAATAAACACTAACTAAAATTCTAGATTTCTTGAATAATAATTAAATAGTATATTAATAGAATAGAAATACCGTACTAAAATAATAATAATAAACGGTAACAATTTGTGTACTCCGTTGTAACGATAAACGATAAACTCCACAGTACATACTTTGGTTATTAAAATATTAATATAAAATAATTTAAATCACTAATTAGCAAAATGTTTGTAAAATGACAAATTAGACAATCAAACACTGTAGTCAGTGAGGTGCACACAGAGAATCGCTTTTCAGGAGCTTTGTCAATGCGTCCGAGCTGAATAACAGCCAAGAAAGAATTTTGGTTAATATAAAAAAAATACAAACCTTTTAAAATGTCAGATGTTTAAAACAATCACCCGATATATATATATATATATATATATATATATATATATATATATATATATATATACCATACTGATATAGAGCCATGAAAATAAAAACTGAAGTCATTCTACTTAATTTAACCAATAAAGAACTAGGAAATTTAATTTAATCACAACATATATATATATATATATATATATATATATATATATATATGTATTGTATTTAAAATAGCAAAGGTAAAAGATAAGGTAACTAAGGATATTTCACATATAAGGCAAATAAAGGATGAGCATGGTGGAGTGATCTCTAATATGCAGGATGTTAAGGCACGGTAGAAGGTTTATTTTGAAAGGTTGTTGAATGAGGAAAATTTTAGATTGATAAGGTAAGGAGAGTTACCAAACGAAGGAATGGTTATGTGTGTGGGAAGAGAAGAGGTGGAGAGAGCACTGAACACAATGAAAAATGGGAATGCTACAGGGCCTGAAGAAATACCAGTGAAGTTTGGAAAAGTTTCGGGGTGGAATGAGTAGACATCCTTAGCAATTTGATGCGCAAAATATATGACCAGGAGAGAGTGCGAGAAGAGTGGAGGAAAAGCATACTGGTCCCTTAAAGAGAAGGGAGATGTCCAGGAATGTACAAATTATCGAGGGATTAAAATGATGTCGCACACAATGAAGGTCTGGGAACGGAATATGGAGAGCAGGTTGAGGGAAGAAACAAGCATAGCGGAAGAGCAGTTTGGCTTCATGCCGGAAAGAGGGACAACGGATGCTATTTTTTCACTTAGACAGTTTATGGAAAGATATAGAGAGGGGCAGAGGGAGTTGCACATAGTGTTCATAGATCTAGAGAAGGCGTATGACAGTACCGAGGCAAGAGGTGTGGAGGTTGTTTAAGGGAAAAATTAGTGCCGGAGAAGTATGTGAGGTTGATGCAGGATATGTACGAGAGGTCACATACTCAAATACGATGTAGCGCAGGATTGACGGAAGGTTTCGAAGTGAAAATTGGTGTCCATCAGGGATCGGCCCTGAGCCCATACATCTTCGACATTGTTATGGATGTAATGACAGAGGAGGTGAGGGAGCAGGCACCATGGTGTATGCTCTTTGCAGACGATGTGGTTTTGTGTGCAGAGAACAGAGAGGAGGTGGAGAGGAAGCTAGAAAGGTGGAGGGCAGCACTGGAAAACCGAGGTTTGAAGATTAGTAGGACGAAGACAGAGGCGGGACAGTGGCAGAGAGATGAGGTGCGACTCCAAGATGAGGTGGTGAAGAAGGTGGAACGTTTCAAATATTTGGGATCGTGGGTAGAGGATGGTGGAGAGCTGGTAAGGGAAGTGAATAATAGAGTACAATCAGGATGGAATAATTGGAGGAAGATGTCTGGGGTACTGCGTGATGAAAGAATATCAATGAAATTGAAAGGTATTCAAGGTATTCAAGGCGGTAGTGAGGCCTGCAATGTTGTATGGTGTGGAAACGTGACCTATGAGGAAGAATCTGGGGAAAAGGATGAATGTAGCAGAAATAAGGATGTTGAGATGGATGTGTTTGGTTACGAGAAGAGATAAAATTAGGAATCAATTTATTCATGGAACGACGAAAGTAATAGAGGTGTCAAAAAAAGCGAAGGCGGATTAGGAACAGCGACCCCACTTAGGCGTTGGAAATGCTGCCGACAAAGAAGAATATATATATATATATATATATATATATATATATATATATATATATATATGTGTGTGTGTGTGTGTATATATCAGTGGCGTGCATTCAAGGTAAGCTAGGTAAGCGCCGCCTACCCTAATAAAAATCTTATTAAAGATATTGAAGACAGTACCGTATTTTTCAGAATAGTCTACAATACATACTCACTGGCCAGGTATGAAGTTCATCATTAGCTACTATAATTATATAATATGTACAAATTGTACATATAGTGCGTGTGCTCGCACGCAATACCGCTTACCCTGTAGACGTACCCACCTGCACGCCACTTAATTATATTATATATACACCAGGTGAGCAAAACAAACTAACCATGCTAATACAAATGGCCTTATTTAAGTCAAAAGATGAGTCTGAGTTACCAAAATTTTTACAGGATTACTTTAGAGTGTCGATAAAATTATTTGAACAATAGTTCGATGTGACTTCCATTTTGCTGAATAAATGTGGCCAAACGTGGATGTCACTCATCAGTGCACCTGTCAATATACCACTGTGATACATTGCTCCAATCTCCAAAACTCGTTCACGCAATTCGTTCACATTTCAAATTCTTTCACTGTGAATGTAAACTTTTGACTTCAATACCTTCCAAACACCATAATCTAAAAGTGAAAGATCTTGACTGTTGGTTGGCCACATGTTTGGCTCAGTGAAATCTTGGGTTTCTCTCTGCAGGTAAGCCACATTTCGTTGTACTCTGTGCGCAGGAGCAGGAAAGTGTAATTGTTGCCACTAATTTGTCTTATATCTCTCAAATACTGTGGTAAAACTTGCGTGCAGTAACATTTGGCATTGATTTTGGCTTGGGGGTTCAATTATAACAATGTTGGTTTTCCCCAACTTTGGAACACAGGCGCCTACCATGATGCTAGGTGAGAAGTTTCAAACTTCTTTCATTAACGTTCTGGTGTTGTCTCATTTTCTTGCAACATTCCCATACACAGGATCATTCTGTGATTAATTGGTGGTATAAGGTGAAATGTTTTCTTGTCAGAAAACTATATTCGTCTAATTGACTGTCCCTCAAGTCTGTCGAGCAAATTCTGAACACAAGTTACGCGTTTGGCGTTGTTTGTATCCCTTAGTGATTGAACAGATTGCCGTCTATAAGAACGTAGCTCCAAATAATTTTTTGCAATATTCCTAATGGTGCCACTGGAAATACCAGTTTCTTTTTCGATTTCCCTTGGAGAGAGATGAATTCCAGGCTGACCTTCTTTGCTCAAGATGCAACTTTCAACCAAGTTGATGTTATCCTCTGTTCTAGCACTCCGAGGTCGCCCACTTCCTTCACGTCTATCAACACGACCAGTCTCGTCAATATTGCGTATTATGTATTTCACACCTGATCCTGTCCAAGGTTTGTCTGGAAATTCACTGAACATTAACAATTTATCCTCTTCACTGTATGAGGGCATTTTACACTTACTTAACTAGCTATTGAACACTTTTCACTGTACTTATTCTTTTCTAATTCATAAAATCTGAAAAAGAAAATCATGAAAATTAATGTAATAAATGATTATACATGTATAAAAATTTCAATAAGATTAATTCATTATTAGGGTACAAAATACTGAGAACATCAGCGTCGTCAGTTTTTTTTGGCTCAACTGGTATATGTATATATATATATATATATATATATATATTGTATATATGATACACACAGACCGTGCATGGAACAAGGAACTCTTCTAGGAAAATTAAATCCACTATAGTCCGAATAAGAAATGGTAAATGATAAATACTATAGTTTTTTCTTTTTCATGATGCTAGCCCGACGTGGGCAATGGGTCACTCGCAAAGAGGTCCCAAAAATATAGCTTCCCTCACCAGCTATCTGCAAAGCAGATAGGATCCAGCTTTGTGACAGAATCTAGGGTTTAAAGCAGCCTAGCCCAGCTACATTTAGAACCTCAATATAAGCAGAAGACTCGCTGCCTTCACGTCAGATTGAATACATCAAAGAAAAAGAGGTAACTATTATATTTTTAGCCAAAAACCAAAACTTAAACCTCAACTGGCAGAATTGAGCGTCCACTTTTCAAAGAAAAAACTAGTATTTGTCATTTACCATTACTTATTCGGACTATACTGAATTTAATTTTCCTAGAAGAGTTCCTTGTTCCATGCACGGTCTGTGTGTATCATAAAACACCTCAGGGAACCATTCTGAGTTCATTCCCATATATATATATATATATATATATATTAATATATATATATACCAGTGGCAAGACGTCAGGTCTGTAAAAAAATTAGAAGATGAGACAATTTTTGTATTAAAGTTTAACAAGTAAGATGCTATTTTTAAAGAAACTTGCGATTACATGAGGGTATAAACAACATGTGTGAGTCATTAAATCTATAAAACATGTTATTACATCAAATTGAATAGTATATTTACCAGTAAAGAACCTGGCCCTCAAAATTAGCAAAATCAATAAAAACTAGTGATGTACTGATTTTTCGGCATTGACAGAATCGGCAATTTTTTGGGCATTGGGATCGGCCAAGTTTCCTTGATTCTCTTACTGATTATTTGAAATTTTAAAATTTTCATTACAAAACAAAATCTATATTTACAGAAAATTGAACACCAAAAAACACTATGATAATTTATACTCATTTCAAAGTGTAATTATATAAAAATATTTTACATTCACAAAAATGGCAAAGCATAATAAGTTAAGTTGTCTATAAATTTACATTTTCTCGACTATCTAATCTCTAAATATTATAAATATTAGAAACTATTGTAATGTAATTGTAATTGGTTGTTTAATGTCTATTTTTGGTTCAAATTCACTAGTATATATTATGATTACTTGCAGTAATCATAATGGAACCTTTTTATTGTATAAGACTAGTAAACTACATGGAGTTCAACGCTGTATACGATCATATTAATTGTTTATGTTTATGAACACAGACATTACAATATAATTTCCAGTGTGTCAATGAATGCACATTCAATTGTCCTTTAGATATATAGTATATGTCCGTGTTATATGTTGTTGGACTTGGTTGTTCCCCCTCCACCCCCACCTTCCCCCAGTTGGGGTACCTTGACTATTACTGCGGCGTTGCCACATGTACAGCGTCGCCTGTGAGGAGAGTAACATTACATATGCGGCAACTGTACACGAATATATAGTCATGGCTATTGATAGATTTCCCTGGCTGAGACTGATTGAAAAAAGCCACAGAATTCGCAGCTTTGAATTTGCGTTTTAGCTCTAAGCAGCCCATATATATTAAAATTTTATCAAGTATGATAAATTTTATCAAGTATAACCTTAGTTATGTGACTCGTATATAATTGTAATTTAACTAAGTAGTAAGTCAACGTTAGAATAAGAGTAATTTTTAAGTATTTTATTATATGTAGTTTATTTTAGAGGTACTCGTATGGTGGACACTGGCAACGTCGCGCATTTGCATTCAAGTTGCCAACAAAGCCTCAATGCTTCAATCAGATTAATTAATTATTAGAGGAAACTATTTGAAGTTGCGTTTAATTTATGCATTACATATTGGAAACCATTACAAAAAAAATAGTTTTCAAATTTTTTAATTTGTTAGGTATTTTTTTGTGTTTATTCTTATTATTCTTATATTAAGAAATTCCTCGAAATTATATGTTGATAAGAGTGCAACCTTTAATATGAAAGCAGAAAGTGGATCATACTTCATCGTATAATCAGTGATTTTTATCATACTTCTGGCAGATCAAAATTTAAGAAAAATACATTTTTTCCTCATAGAAATAAAATCTTTTCAGTTTCCCTCTAAATTCTTTTTATTTGAACAACTTCTTTGGTTCGCAAATAGAGAAAACTGAACGAAGGAGATCCTCTTTATTAATAAAATTATAATTATTATTGCCAGGGTTTGCTCTCGCATTCTCGCTGCGATTCAATTCTCGTTGTGGTCATGGAGAGTAATTCAATTATCTTCTCTCACATTTACCACGGGCAACGGTCCCCACTGAAGGCAAATTTAAAATTATATCACTTCGTAAAAAGAAATAACATTTTTTTGCAAGTGAAATTAGATTAAATTGGCAGGGAAAAAGTACCTGAAACATTTTCATTTTGTCTAAAAATTGAGCTTTTAACCCTGCGTTTTGTTTGCTTCAGTTTGGGAGAAAATTTCATTCAGAATTTTTAGAACTTTTTCCGACGTCCAACAAGGGGATCTGCGTGGTCCTTTCTAGAATTCTAAGCATTGTCGAATGTAAAGTTTCATTCTAATATTTTAAGTTATTATATATTAATATTTTTAACGAAATTATTCATGTTAGAATTCAATTATGATATGCTAAAATTAACGTGCAGTTTATTAGTTATATATTTTATGTACTTTCTCTGCAATCTTTGCTCGATGTTGTATATTTTAGTATAAATAAGTAATATTAGTCTTTTATATAAGATATACAGTACATACATTTGCAAGCATATATAAAACGTGTATGTATAAATTAATCAAGATTTTACACACACACACACACACACACACACACACACACAACCACACACAGGGTGTCCCAAAAGTCTGGACTCATAGGAACAAAATACTTAATTTACTTTAATTCATTTATTTCTCAAATTGCTTGCCATTAACAGCCATACACATATCAATTCTTTCACGAAAGGATCTTTGAACATTTCTTAACATGGAAACACTGAGCTGAGAGCATGCATTCAATATGTTTTCCTTCAGCTTCTCGATACTTCTTGGTCTTGGGCTATAAACAACGGATTTCAAGTATTTCTGGTAGATATTTCAGGTATTAATAGCTGTAACGGCCTAAATGAGACTAACTTATCCACCGATACGAAACACCTACTGTAATGTGAAAAACTTTTACGCATTGCGAATACATAAACTTTGACAGAAATTTCTTTTTGTGTAGAAAAATAAAAAAGACAAAATACAACCCAACTGAGCGAGATTGAAACGAAGGCAGAGATCGAAAGTTATTTGGAGAATAAAGGAGGTGACACGAGAAATAGGCATAATGCTCAGATTGGTAATGCAGAAAGTGATAATATTACGCACAGTGAAGCAAGCACTGCACCTGAAGAGATCTTCTCAAATGAAATAGAAACAAAAGACGAATAGCTTATCTTTAAAAGATGGTAAAATTGAAGAAAATAAAATTTCTCGCGACAGAGAACAGGTGCTGATAGATCAGATAAAAGAAATAAATGTACTTGAAAAACAGGTGAAAGAACAAAACAGAGAAGACAGTATTAAATTGATGATATGCAAATATTCTGAAAATGGCTTATGTAAATATGGGTCTATGTGTATGCATTACAAAGAAATGTTTCAACATGAAGAACAAAGAAACTCGTCGATGGGGTAAAACTGCAGATATTTTCACCTTGATACGGGTAATTACTCTATAACAGAAGGAAAATGTATGTATTTGGCTTATTCCTATTCAGGCCAGATAGCGGATGGGACGCCGATTCCAAATCTGTTTTCGGTTTTCCTCTAGCACGTCTAGTTTTCGAGATGAGACCGATCATAATATATATAATAAATATGATATATACATAATATATATAATATATATACATAATATATATATTTTTTATATAATATAATAATATATATAATATAAATATAAATATATATAATAAAGTGGCGACTCCTGCACTCGGGCTTCTCGGGCTGAGCCCGAGAGGCAAGGGGCAAGGAGAAGCATGAGAGATAAAATTGTGTATTTATAGATTTAAGTTTTAAAAAAAGTTTTAAATACAAATTGTAAAAATGGTTTTTTGCTGGTAGTATGTTACTATTTTTCTGTCTAGCCTATTTTGAGCGCATTTAGATACCCTTACTACCTATAAAAAAACTATATTGACACATTAAGTTTTCGTGTAATCTTTCAAGATCCTTTACTCGGGCGCAAGACATTACGTCCGAGAAAGTATAAGTAATATCGTATATTTAAAGTTCTTTTAATGAATAATTATTTGCTTGCATACGGTTTCATAATAGTCCTTCTAATTCTCATTAAATAAAATACGTTTTTCCTCCTATTAATTTTTTTTATAAAGAAAAAAACATTTCAACTCGGGCTTATATCCTTCGGCCTTGTAGAGGCACAATTTTTAATTCTGGCGATACATGGTAACTTTTTACGTTTCGATAAGCGTGCCTTCAACTGCCTTGGGCGGCGGTGCAGTTTCATTTTTGCCGCAATGTGAAGTTGTTCGCTTTTCTTAAATAATCTGATTTATTTTTAATAATATAAGTATTCTGAGAAGTATAGCCCACCCATGGAGGACATAGTGTTATCATTAAAAGAAAACCACAAAGCTGATTCAGCTCCTCCTTATCATACCTGTAACTTCTGTTTCAAATGAAAGAAGTTTCTCTGTTCTTGATCGAATTTAAGAAACACAATTGCTCAAGAACGGCTCTTCTCCCTGGCTAGGATTTCAATTGAAAAAGAAATACTTATTGATTTAGAAAGCAAAAATGAATTACATGACCGAATATTAAAGGAATTTGCTTTAAAACCAAGACGCTTGGACTTTATGTTCAAGTAAATAAAATTCAAATAATTTTTTTACCGAGGTATGTATTTATTTATTTTATTGATAATCTTAAGTTATTGTCATGCATTTAAATGTCGGCTCATATATAGACTTGAAAATTTAAAAAGAGCTCGAGTAGTCTTGAAGAGCTGGAGTCGCCACTGATATAATATAATATATAATACTATATATACAACATATAATATGCGTCCTTTATACATGTAGCGGAGTATTTTTTCGTTGCAGCTTAGGTGTAGGTTTTTGCTTTACCGTTTCTGTACCCTTATATGCATTTTGTCGTTTCAACTTAGGCTTTCCACAGGTTGTCTTGTGGTATTTTAGGTGAGAGCAGTTGCTAGCCACAAATTTGTAAACGTTGCACATGTACACCCTTTTATTCTTTGGCGTAACAGTCACATGTCAAGTTGTGTGTTGTGTTTGTTTTGTTTTGTTTTTTGTCGCCCACTTACACATTTTATTTTTTTAGGTGACTTACATCAACCCACTCATCGATCATCATGCCTCAAAAGTGTAAAAATCACCCCGACAATTTCTGTTACGTGTGCGACTAAATCACAACGTGTGCGACGAAATCACAACGTGTGCGACTAAATCACAACAGCGTACAATCACGATGGATCTTCGGAAAAATTACCGGTTATACTTCGGCTGTGCACTAGGCGACCAAGATAAGGCGTGGGCACCACATGTTATGTACCGCTTGTTCGAGTGGACTACGTGACTGGTTGAACCAAAGGAAAAAGTCGATGCCGTTCGCTCCCTCCATGATATGGAGGGAGCCGAGAGACCATCATGGCGATTGTTACTTTTGCAATGTTAACATAAATGGATTTTCCATGAAGAACAAGCATAACATCGTTTATCCGAACGTAGACGTCGCGATCAGACCGATCCCTCACGATGACACGATGCCGATTCCGGTATCTCCACAGCATGGGCTCGATTCTTTAGAAGACGAAAGGGAATCCGACAAAGTTGCAGTTGGCGGAGATGCGGGACCTTCGGCCGATCTTCACTACACACCTGACGAAGAGCAATCGGAGCCAGAGAGGCTTACCCAAAACGAGTTGAATGACCTCATTAGAGACCTAGCCCTCTCCAAAGAGAAATCAGAACTTCTCTTCTCGAGACTGAAGCAGAAACACTTACTTGAGAAGAACGTCCGAGTGTGTCACTATCGAAAACGAAACCATGATTTGGCGACATTCTTTACAGGAGACGGTCTGCTCTGCTATTGCCATGATATCAATGAACTTTTCGAGAACTTGTCACAGGTACACACACCATCTGAGTGGCGCCTCTTCATTGATTCTTCACAGTGAAGCTTGAAAGCGGTTTTCCTGCATAATGGGAACTTAAAGCCGTTCATCCCGATCGCCCACTCCGTTCATCTAAAGGAGATGTACGATAACATGAATATATTACTCGAAGCAATCCAACACAGCACTCATTAATAGAATATCTGTGGTGATCTCAAAGTCATTGGTATGTTAATGGGCATGCAAGGAGGGTTCACGAAATACTGTTGTTTCCTATGCCTATGGGACAGCCGTGCTACCGCGGATCATTACATCAGACGTGACTAGCATCAAAGAAGCACATACGAGCCAGGAACGGGCAGTGACCAGTGTGTTCCTTTAGTTGATCCAAAGAATTTTCTGCCACCTCTCCACATTAAGCTCGGCTTAATGAAAAATTTGTGAAAGCGATGGGTTTGGCGAAGTCAAGAGGGTTTCGATACCTTGTTGAGAAATTTGGAAACATCAGTGCCGCGAAATTGAAGGAGGGAATCTTTGTGGGGCCCCAAATCAGGGAGGTTCTGCAGGATGAAGGCTTTGAAGAAAGCCTCAATGCCTTAGAACTAAAGGCATGGCAGGCTTTCAAATGGATTTGTGGAATCTTCTTGGGTAACCACAACTCTCCCACATACAAAGATGGCGTTCAGAAACTGCTCGATGTATATCAAGAAATGGGTTGTCGCATGTCCTTGAAAATACATTTTTTACATTCGCATCCAGATTTCTTTCCCGAAAACCTTGGCGCGGTGAGTGGCGAGCAGGGGGAACGCTTCCATCAAGACATCCAGTCAATGGAAAATCGCTACCAAGGTTTCTGGAGTGAAAGTATACTGGCAGACTACTGCTGGATGTTGTACCGCGACGATCCGGACTAGGTTTACAAGTAGAGCAGGAAAAAGATTTAGGAGTTATAGTCACTGGTGATTTAAAAGTAGCGAAACAAAGTACAGCAGCGGTCAATAAGGCGAACAAAGTGTTAGGTTTTATAGCTCGAAATTTTGAGTACAAATCGCGCGATATTATAGTTCCACTTTATAAATCATTAGTTAGACCCCATTTGGAGTACGCGGTCCAATTTTGGAATCCGTATATGCGCAAAGATATAGACAAAATCGAAAGAGTTCAAAGACGAGCAACTAAGATGATTCCGTCGCTTAGGTCAAAGTCGTACGAGGATAGGCTTAAGGAGTTAAAATTGACAACACTCGAGACCAGGAGGTTAAGGGTGATCTAATCCAGGTTTTCAAAATTATGAATGGGTTCGATAACGTAGAGAGAGATAGCTTTTTCGAAATATCTCAATATAATAGGACTAGAAATAACGGGTGTAAGTTGACAAGTAGAAGGTTCGAGACAGCAGTTGCGAAAACCTTTTTACGCATAGAATAGTAAATAGCTGGAATAGTTTGCCGGTAGAAGTAATTAGTAGCACGTCTATAAACATGTTTAAAAATCGATTAGACGCATATGTTGATAGAAAGGGTATAGTTTAAGGTAGTAAAATTAAGGCTTTCTGGGGATAGATCCCACAGCTCAACACAAGTGTTGTGGGATATAGGGAGGCAGCGTCTTGGGTTAGGGGATACTCTCTGTCCTTACACACCCCATTTAAAGAGATTCCTCTGCCGAGCGGTGCCCCCCATAGTACTGTGAGGTATTGAAAAACTCATGATCTTCACTTGCCCCACAAACACCTTTAAATGGGAGACCCAAAATGGGTGCACACACATTTCTACATTACTTTACAGTCTTTACAGCCACACTACTCTTTTTCTCGTAAGTGTATATATTGTAATGTATATGATTGTAAATTTTGACTTGGTCCGCTATCGATATGGACCGTGACTTGATGGATACCGTAATGAAATTGACTGGATTCTTTGGATCCGATATATTTGCATGTCCTTTATAAATAGATATAGAGTGTAACATATTTGTGGATAGTAGTCTATTATGACTTGATCCTCTGGATCAGAGATTCTATCTAGTTTTAAATCGATAATTAATTAGTTTTAAATTGATAATTATTTAGTTTCGTAAAAATTGGTCGTTGCCAATTTACCGGCAGTTTTTACATAAATTTCTTATGTTCTTTCTTGTGGTTCGGAACCCACGTAAAATTGTAGGTCCCCTCCGCCACCACGGAGGACATACACAATACACGAACAGAGTTAGGTAGACCAGCCATGAGTGGATCCTAGGGTCTTTGTTGGTCTGAAACATTATAACATTATTATAACATTATAACAAGAGAAAATCGTACTCACAACGTTTTTAGGTTGGTGTACATTTCTTTTTAAGAATAAAGTTGTACTTTTATGATAAATTGTGCTGAAATTAACATCAGTCATATTTCGATAACTAGATGTGCTAGAGGAAAACCAAAAAATATCTGGAATCAACGTACAAAACTGGTCTAGAAACGTGTGTAAACATCTTTGATGAGAGAAAACAGTTCGATTTTGTCGACCAGTGAATAATCAACACAGAATTTGTTCCGCATGAACAAAACCAATTACATCAAAATTCCCTCTACCACGCGCATATCAAAATATAAACCACCAACAGTGGCACTGGGCAATACACCCCCAACACATTCACCATAGTCAAAGCATTCAGTTCACAAACACTACAAACCAAATTAACAAACGCCAAATACAAAGGAATAATTAAACACAAACAAACAGCATCATTTAAAAAAGAGCAGTTAATTGAAATAACTACCCATTCTTTCCATTTAACGTATGTAAATATACAAGGATTGTATAGCCAAATGATAGATTACAAATATAACAATATGTACAACACTTAATAGAGGAAACAAATCCAGAAATAATTTGCTCATCAGACATTATATTGCTGCAGACACTGTATTTGAGATTAGATATAAATACTGTACTAAAGACTCAGATATATAAATAAAAATTCATATATTTATAGAGTACATACATTAACCAAAAAAGCAGAAGGATGTGGTGTATATATATATAGGTAGGTACAGGGTGTCCGAGAATTATCTGTACAATTTTTGGCTGTTATTAAAAGTCAACCATGAAGTATAGAAATTCCAGTTTTGTCTCATTTTACAGAGAATCTCATTAAGTTTTTTCTGATACCAAGTTGTGACAAGTTTTTTAGAAATTCCAGTGTGTCCGAACATTATCTGTACAATTTCATCTTTTAATAAAATTCTTGATAACACACGTAAAATTCTTAAACAAGATTATTTAGAATCTGTATTTTCAAAAGTTTCTTTTATTAAAGTAACGTTGTTACAAACATTCGATATGTGCACCATTAGTGATTCGCAAATCATCCAATCGATACTCCAAATGTTGCCATGTACGCTGCAGCATATCCACATCAATTCGCTCAATAGCAGCTGTGATTCTTGCTTTTAAATCATCAATGTCTGTCACCCGCGTACATCTCTAAAAAATTGTCAAAACGTAGTATCAGAAAAAACTTAATGAAATTCTCTGTAAAATGGGACAACACTGGAATTTCTACACTTCATGGTTGACTTTTAATAACAGCCAAACATTGTACAGATAATTCTCGGACACCCGGTATATCTTAAAAGCATCTACATAGACAAAGTATTGGTGAGCAAGCAGAACAACATAGTTTAGATACTCATACTGGAAATTATAGATCTGTATCCGATAATCTCACAAATGTTTATGCATACATCAGAAACCAATGGAAAATTATTTTAAATTTACTGTAAATTAAACTGAAAATACATTAACGTCACTAAAGACCCAATTCCAAACATTTTAATATGCAGAGACTTTCCTTTCATTGCATGAGAGAGGAGTAATGGTGCAATTTATGTGAAAATAAATTTATTCTAGTGCATCAAAGGATACCAAATTCAAGCACGGTTGCTATTGAAACTTACAGAGATACACCTTTATTCAGGCACTTACAGAGACGACGCAAAAAGGGAGTGTATTGGATTTTACTATATCAAATAAAAGTGAAATTATAATTAATATAAATGTTAGTCAAGCAGATTTTCTAAATATAACCTGAGTGCAAATGAAATTTCACGGAAAGAAACAAAGAATTGGTGAGCATATTTTAAAGATTAAATCTAAATTTAAGCAAAATACACTGGGAAACCTAAAAAAGAAAAAATTAGATTAAATGGGGAATTTTTCCTTGAAACTAAAACGTCAGAAGAATGCCGCTCCATAATAGAAAGTGAATTAAAGCCAGTATTATTAGAATGAACACTGAATAGGACTCAAAATAAAAAAGAAATAAAGACAAAAGAAAGATCAGAACACTTTTGTTAAATGTATGAGAAAATGCAGAATAAAATAAGAAACAATAAAAAATGGGAAAGAAGTTATATGAAATAGACAAAACTCTGAAACAAGTATTCATTTTGAAATCTCTCGATGAAGATATAAAGCAGAAAATGTTTTGAAAATCCAAAATACTTAATGATTTAGTATTCAGTCTGCCTAAAACTGATATAAGAAGGTGGAAAATATATATTTTAAACAGATTTACAAAAACTAAACACCAGTCCAAACGAAAACTTGTTCCGCGCTGTGATTTCTCACAATAAGATATAATTAGTGCACTGTCTAAATTGCGGGACGATCCAGCTCCACGAAATGCAAAGTCTCTACAGAAATGAAGAGAAAGCATGGCGAGGACAATTATAAATACAGGGTGGCCGAAAAGTGTTGCCCCGAAAAAAGTTTAGAATGCGTCGGGGCAGCAGACTTTTGGGTCACCCTGTATATTGTGGAGGGCGTCATTGAACACCGGCTTGATCCCATGCTCACTCAAATCTACTTTAAACGTGAGAGTATAACTGAAACTTACCTTACCCTCCAACCTTACACCAGCTCCGTGTGGTGATTTCTTACGGTTGGCAGGTTCGTTGCTCCTCCTCTAAATGTACTCCACATATAGCGTATTGAAAGAGTACAGTTGATCAAAGGTAATACAGGGTGTCCCATAAGTCCGGCATCATAGGAGAAATTCATATTTTTCTATTTCTACAAACCATAATTCATATTTTTCTCTTTCTACAGGCCATAATGTCTGTGAGCAAGGAAGAATGAATCCAGATAATTCTACTCATAGGAAATCGAAGTCAAAGAGAGGCCGCTGCTGAATTTAATAGACTGCATCCAGACCGCGAGCCAATAACACAGAGTTGTGTTAGCAGACTTGTTGCAAAGTTTAAGGAAACAGGATCCATAGAAGATAAATCACGCAGTGGACCTTCAAGGAGGTCCACTGACGATGATACAGCGACTGCTATCCTGGCTCATTTTAAGAGAAGTCCCAATAAGTCTCTTCGGCGATTGTCCGCCGAGACAGGAGTATCGAAAAGTAGCATCCATCGCATTCTTCAGGCTTACAAATGGCATCCATATAAACTTCAGATCTTACAGAAATTAAGCGAAGATGATCCCGACCGGCGGATGGAATTTTGTGAATGGGCTACGGAACAATATGCTCAGGATGCCAATTTCCCGTCCACCATTCTGTTCAGTGACGAGGCTGTTTTTTATGGAAATGGTGAGATAAATCGACAGAACACCCGCTACTGGTCTCAAAACAACCCTCACTGGTATACCTCTTCAAAGGAAAAAGGTGCATCTCGGGTGATGGTATGGTGTGGCATTTGGAAGGATCGCATCATGGGCCCCCTCTTTTTCGATGAACATGTCACTGGAGGCACCTACCTACGTATGCTCAAGGAAGAAGCATTTCCCAGTGACTTGAACGAAGAGGGAAATTTCCCAACATGGTTCCAGCAAGACGGCGCTCCTGCAAATTACAACACCCAAGTAAGGGAATACCTGTACCAACAATTCCCTGGTCATTGGATAGGACGTCGAGGGCCTGTGGAATGGCCAGCTAGAAGCCCGGATCTCACGCCACTACATTTTTATCTCTGGGGCCACTTGAAAGCGCTGGTATACGCAGAGAAAATTAGGAGTGTTGAACATTTGCAGTAGCGCATTATTGGGGCATGTAACACCATTACTCCCGACATCATTCACCGTCTGCTTGCTGACTGAAAACAATGGTGGACATATTCAGCACGTTCTGTAAATAAAAGCTTTTGTTTTGCCTTTTTTATTATTTTTCCTATAATGCCGGACTTATGGGACACCCTGTATAATTTAAATATAGCATTTTGATAGAGTAGTTTTAGTATACTTGAAGTAGATCGAAAATAATGTGAAAGGTTTTCTTTAATCCCTAAAAGTGATTTTTTTCAAAAATTTAGTGAACCATTCTTTTCTAGAGGCAAACGTTCGATTTACTTTTCTTCTACTAACAGTTTATGCTTCTAACACTATTATTTGTAGAGCACATTTACACTCATTTATACCCTCCATTTTTAAAGCAGACAGAATCAGCAGGATCTACAGTGAGCTCTTTGATAAAGTACAAACGTTGATTTCACTTGTAAAAGGGGAAACAGAATCGTACCACTAAAACAATTCTAGACCAGTAACACTCATGTTACACCCTGTAGAGTGTTTTGAAAAAAATAGAAATAAAATTGCATATTACTTGGAAGAAAATGAGTTATATGGCTCAAACCATCAGGGATATAGTGGAAAAGCCTTTACTGCAACTGTTAGCTCACCAAAAGAGAATTTTAGAAGATTTGAACCATAAGAGGACGTAAATTGTAAGATATTTTCAGAATTTGATAGACTTCGATAAACGTAACTATAGAATAGTTAATCGCATACTTAAAAAAAAAAGGTGTTACAGGAAAACTGAACCCCCGGATTTTAGCTTTTAAGTCAAATATTTAAAAAATGAGTAGTAAATGGACTTAAATCCAGTCATTAGCATCGTACCAAGAGGGACAGTATCAATTCTCCTGCTGTTTATAATGGTGATTGGGGATGTAGACAGAAATCACAGATATTATTGTGCCGTCTCTTTTGTATGTTTCAGAAACTGGCAAAGAAATCATTTCTAAGTAGGATATAAAAATTACAGAAAGATTCAGCATATTATCTAAATGGGCTGAAGAAAACAGTATGAAATTCAATAATGATAAATTCCAACTCCTTAGATATTATGGCAGCATCACAGAATTACAAAAGAAACGCTATGATACGAGTAGTAACACACAAATTGCGTCAAAATGCCAAGTCAGCAATTCCGAAGTAATAATGTCAACGGACGCTGAGTTCAGAGGAAACTAACAATATTAAAATTGTTATAGAAAAAATATGAGAACCATATGAAGGAGTTTTCATAAGGGAAGAGCTAACTTTATGCTCAAATTATGGAAGAGTTTCGTTACCAGCAATTGAATACTAAGCTATTCTTAAGAATACAAGCTTTATGTGTAAAATAATAGAAGCAGATGAAAATCGCTGTTGACGCCTGAAATCTCTGAAATTGTATTCCTTGGGAAGACGCAGTGAACAGTACGCGGCAATGTACCGTGTACATAAAACACTTAAACAATTAATTCTTACTGGTAAAAGTGAAATGAAAGCATACTGGGAGGACCGTATAGAAAGGGTCGCATCAACCCTAAAGCAACGAGATACGGAGCTTTCAGAAAGAAGATGGACAATTCATTTTGCATAGGAGACCCAAAACGTTTTAATGTTTTATCGAAGGAACTGCCTAATCTTAAAAATATTCAGTTAATAACATCAAAAATCGTCTTGACACATTCCTATACTAGGTCCCTGACTAGCATGCCTGGCAGGGCGAGTGCAGGAAGCAATTCTATCCTTCATCAAATCCCACAAATGAAGAGATCGTAGCCGGATCCTAATATTTTGTTCGAAAAATTTAAATGTATCTACTCCTGTGTGTGTATATATATATAATATATATATAATATACAGGGTGTACATAAAGTCAGGATCTATTTTTGTGAAGCACTTGGAAATTATATGGAATTCAATCATAAAATGATAAAGTGGTAACATTTATTAAATAATTAAGAGTAGGATTCGACGTGACGCCCATCAGTATCTTTGCACAGCTCAAATCGTTCCGCAGCATTTCTAAACACATTCTGGAGCATTTGCGGGGTTATGTTATCTGCAGCAGTTCGTATACGTGTACGTAAGTTTTCAAGACTCGTAATCTTCGTCTGATAGACGTGCGATTTGATAAAGCCCCATGCAAAGAAATCTAAAGGGGTTAAATCTGGTGATCTCGCTGGCCAAGGTCTGTTGCTTCCGCGTCAGATGCAGCGATTTGGAAAACGTCCATTTAGATAATCCTGAACAATTTTGGCATAGTGACAAGGAGCACCATCATGTTGATAGACGACGGTACTAACAATCCTATCCCCGTTGTCTATCAACATGATGGTGCTCCTTGTCACTATGCCAAAATTGTTCAGGATTATCTAAATGGACGTTTTCCAAATCGCTGGATCGGATGCGGAAGCAACAGACCTTGGCCAATGAGATCACCAGATTTAACCCCTTTAGATTTCTTTGCATGGGGCTTTATCAAATCGCACGTCTATCAGACGAAGATTACGAGTCTTGAAAACTTACGTACACGTATACGAACTGCTGCAGATAACATAACCCCGCAAATGCTGCGGAACGATTTGAGCTGTGCAGGGATACTGATGGGCGTCACGTCGAATCCTACTCTTAATTTTAATAAATGTTACCACTTTATCATTTTATGATTGAATTCCATATAATTTCCAAGTGCTTCACAAAAATAGAGCCTGACTTTATGTACACCCTGTACACTATATTACATACGAGTATATATATATATATATATATATATATATATATATATATAATCCGTTTAACTTTACAAAGCAAAATGAGTTCTTTTCAAGAAAGAATATAATTCTCTTCAAGGTTCTTTGAAAGAAATTTCTAAAACACAAGATAAATAGATGTGAATTATTAAATGGCATTCGTAATCTTCTTATTGACAGAGCTAAAAAAATAGTAAATAAAAAAGTTACGTAAAATTTAAGTTGAATAAATGTAATTTATGGCCACTGTAACTTCATTTACATGTTTTTGGCTCACTCCATTTTTATTTTCAATGTATGTACTGAACGATTATGTACTCAATTTTGAAATTTAATTTTACTGAAACAAAGGAATCATTGTTTGCACTTATTTTACATACATGTAGGAAGTAATTGTTAATTTTTTTATATCAACGTTTAATTTTTTTAATTTGTTTCCCTCTCTCATACGCTTTGTTTTGAAATAAAGAAAATATTAAAAACAAAATAAAAAACAATGGCTAGTTTTCCTTTCTTTGCTTCTGTACGTTGTCCTTTTATTTGAAAAAAGGCATTTCCTCTATGTTAACATTTTTTTTTTGTTTAATAATGCAGTTAGTTGGGTGTCATATAGTCGCTGTATCTCGAAATAACAGTAATATCACCTTTTCATGAACATATAACCCCGAAAGTTTAATGACCTTGTAAGAGTTGTTTCATTCGGTGTGGAAACGCCAATTAAAATTCCTGAACGACTCTTCGTTACTAAACGTTAATTATTTGAATGCAGTAATTAGTAGGAGAAGACACTATACTCTCATGATTACTCCGCAGAAACGAGGCTTAATTATGAAATAACTGTAAAGGAATTCAAACGCTCGCATGATTATAAATCTTGAACCCATTTAAATAATCTCTCAGCTTGAAGGTATACCTGGAACAAGAATCATTCCGTTTCTGCTTACATTTACGCACATTTTACACATGTTGCAATCCTTCTGAAGTTGTCAGTGCAATATGAAGTTATATGTATACAGGAAAAGTACACACTTGGCTACACCAACCAAAGAGCATAATAAACCATTTGGCAAACACTAAATATTGAGGATGATAATACTTATTTTTCTAGTAACAAACAGGAGTGATTAGTGCTACAATTGGGTAATTGATTTAACAATTTATATTGGTTGTTTAGTAATTTATCATGCTTTTCAGTTGTATAGCGAAGGGTTTTTTCTATTTCAATTTTGACTAATCCCAAAATTAAAGAGAAAATATAGGTGCAATAAACCTCGAAGTGGGAAAGCATTCCACCTACAAGATTGTGCATTTCAAGGATAAGATCCCAACCAAATCTCCACCGAAGGCATTGAGGATGAGAATGGCACGAGAAGACCATTCATAAAAAGGAAAGCGGATAAAAATCTTCATTAAAAATGAAGTTCGTAATAGAAATTTTTTTCTTAAAGCCAATTTTCAAGTTGTAAAACTGTAACCATGTAATTAGATCTCCTTTGTCCAAAATAGAAAACTTAATTCCAAAATGTTGGAGTGTATCCAAAAGTTAAAAAAATTTTGATGCTCTTATAATTGTGTGGAGAAAAGAAATGTATGCTTTACAATGGAATTTAAAGTTTATTTACATTTCATTAATATATATAATATATACTGTATATGTATATATATATATATATATATATAAAACAAAAACTCAACCCTTTGTGGGACATTTATTACTGAAGTGTTGAAACTTCAGACGGTGAAGCTGTTTACATATGTCAGTTTTCTTAAATAAAGTACTACGCCCATTAATAACATTTGGTAAAAGACGTTAGCACTCTCCTTCATGTCAGGCAACAATTACTAACATATAAGGGAAAGTTACGGCTACTCACAATGGAGGAATTAAAATTGAATATATGAAAAGATTGTGGTAACGTCTCCACAAGAATGGTACTCAGTGCCCATAGTAGTAGTTTTAGAGTTGGCCTATGTCAGTGGTCGGGGAACAGGGGTAAATTACCCAAATGGGGTAAATTTAAAACTTTTGGGGGTAATGCGTGCGGTATGAGAGACACTTTGTGCTGATATTTTTTTCGTATATTTTTATTTTATTTTGTTACATAAATGTGGCGTTATTCTAAATTTTAGAATATTACGAATTTACGTCCTGATTACGTCCTCAAATATATTTTGGGGTAATACCCAAAAACGTTCGCCGACCACTGGCCTATGTGAACAATTTAACGGTGATTATACTTAGCCTAACAGGACCCTATTTGGATATTCGTAGTGACTTCACTGATCGTTAGTAGAGATAAAAGTGCTTCAGTCTAGTTGTTTCTATTTAGAGGATGTTATTGTTATATAGAAAAATGCTGGCTAAGTCGACCAAAAAATCTGTTATTTTAACGAAAACTTTTTAATGTTTTAACCAAAATATAAATAAATATATCTATAATAAAATAAATGAAAAATCATAAATAAGTAGTCTGGAAAAAATATTTGGACATATTTGACATGTGACCTTTTAATACAGTATTTTCATGCCAAAACTCCTGCAGGATATACACGTTGCAGGATTATATATATATATATATATATATATATATATATATATATATATATATATATCGTAACCTCTCAGTAGTTCCGTGCGTCGATCTTTCTTCACACGAAGGTAAAGCTGGTGGCGCTACCTCTAGGCTTAGCCTAGTGGAAGAGCAAGTTCCCCTCTTGCAATCTCTATCCCACATAGCGAGGTACACCCTGATCATTCGGTATCGTCTTGAGCCAGGTGTCTAGTCTTCTTTTGAAGGATTCAACTTTGACACCAGTGATGTTCCTGATTTCCTTTGGAAGCTGGTTCAGTAGTTTTGTTTCCCCTGACAAGCTATTTTCTTTCAGAATTGAGGGTATCCCTTGCCTGGCCTTTAGTTTGGGAACACTGCACATTCTACCTTTCCTATTTTCCACAGTAGTTGAGTTCTTTGCAGCCATCAATCTTGGCTGTGAAATTTCTCTGAATTTTTTCTCAGTATATTAATTTGTTTTTATATGGGAACGTCAAGAGAGCAGTATTCAAGTTTTGGTACGATCAGTGTTTTCAGAGGGGAATCATTACTTTCTTGCCCCTTCTTTTAAAGGTTCTCAGTAGCTGTCCCGTAACTCATTTTGCTTTGCTATCTGATTTTGTGTTTCAAATTTCGTATCGTCGATCATTATAACCCCTAAATCTACTGCTTTCCTGCTTCTCTGAATTTCCTCTCTATCTGGGGCATAATATGCTGTCTGTTTTAGTTCCTCATTTCTTTCACACCTCTCGGTGTTAAATTTCATGTTATTGTCTTCTGACCATCTGTATATTCTGTTTGTGTCTGTCTGTAGGGCCTCCACCTCTTCTGCATTCCTGATTTTTCTGCTGGTTTTTATGTCGTTCGCAAAGGATGCTACTACACTGTTGTTGGTTACTTTACTGTCTATGTCTGTCAGTATGATAATGAATGAGAGTGGGGCTAATACTGCTCCTTGTGGTACTGAGGTACGTACTTCCGATTCTTATGATGATATAACTTAAACTTTTACGACTTGCTCACGTTCTCTCTCTCTATATTATGCATATATTTATTATATTTGTGGTGCATTCATGGTAGACCAAGATTAGGACCAGTCTACATGAATATGTGCAGAAGTGGGGGTCAATATAAAGCGGCCATAAGGCGATGTAAACAGGAAGAAGAGTCTATTCGAGCATCAAAAGCCTGTGAAGCTGGCATAAATAACGATAATAACAAATTTTTGAAATTTGTTAAGAATCAAACGGGTGTCAAAAGTGTCCTCCCTCCGACAATCGATGGGGTGTCGGGGGAAATTGCAAAGCTGTGGAAAACCACTACTCTAACATTCTTAACAGTGTGAGTAGGAATACTCTTAAGATAGATTGCAGCGAAACGCCTGTAGGAGGGACAAGGGAAAATACTTTGATATCAGTTCCTGAAGTAAAGAGGTTAATTAAAGAGTTAAAGACTGGTTCTGCGTCAGGGGTAGATGACCTATCGAATGAGCACTTAAAATACGCCAATGACGTAGTATGTCTGCATATATCATTGCTCTTATCAGCCATGCTTCCTCATAGCCATATCTCTGCAGAGTTCATGAGGGTATATATCTTGCCCCTGGCCAAAAATAAGTATGGAGACATTCTGTCCAGCAATAATTACAGGCCTATTGCTGTCGCTTCCTGCATCTCAAAACTACTAGACAGCTCCTAATCAGTTTGGTTTTAAAAGGTCCCACTCAACTGACCTCTGTATCTATGTACTTAAAGAAACAATTTCTAAATACATTGAGTAATTCAACTATTTACAGCTGTTTCCTAGATCTAAGTAAGGCATATGATAGAGTGAACCACAATATTTTATTTAAAAAACTAGAAGACAGGAAGGTTCCCATGTACATAATAAATTTATTGAAATTTTGGTATTCCCACCAATCTTTTACCGTTAGGTGGGGCAATGTACTCTCCGAATGTTTTGGCTCCTCTTGCTGGGTGAGAGAAGGCTCCTTGCTCTCCTCTATGCTGTTTAATGTGTATATTGACGGATTAATTGCTTCACTTAATGAGTCAACAGTGGGATGTTGTATAGATAACACAAGGATAAATAACTTAGTTTATGCCGATGATATGGTGTTACTAAGTCCCTCTGTTAAAGGTCTGGATCGGCTACTAAAAAAGTATGCGAAGTGTATTCGCAGAAACATGATATTCTTTTTAATGTTACAAAAACTAAGGTTATGCAGTTTAGTCCTAAATGCTATAATCAGCCAGCTGACATTAGGTTTAAAAATGAAAGGTGAAGTAATTGAGGAAGTACAAGCGTTTAAGTATTTGGGTCAAACTATCACCAGCTCCTTGAGTGATGACTCGGATATAAGAAAACAATCTCGAAGCCTTTGTGCTAAAGCGAATATGACTATAAGGAACTTTCGGTTCTGTACAAGCGAAGCTAAAGACACTCCCTTTCGTACTTTCTGCAGTAATACATACGGACAGCAACTGTGGGTGAATTATAAAAAAGGTTCTGGCAGAACTCTAAATTTGCTGTACAGCAGGTCTTTTAGACTCTTACATAAATTACCCCGGAGATGCTCAGCTTCGCAAATGTTTGCTACCCGCAATGTCCCGAACTTCCCGGAGGTAACAAGACGTGCTGAGTACAGTCTAATGCAAATAATTAAAACATCAACCAACCCGATTATTCAAGCTATCCATGAGTCCTGCCGTTTATCCTCTAAGCTATGGACTTCTTTGTCTGTAGCTCCACTGAACTTCGACATTACTGTATTATTTCTAATCAATTGTATATATTTTTATCCTTAGTATGTGAACTGTCATTGTATTAATATTTGTCATATGGACTATAGTCTGCCAATAAACCTTTTCATTTTCATTTTCATATATATAAAATGCGAATTAATGTATTATACTGAGAGAAATGTGGAATCGAAGGTCACTGGCATATGTGAGATGAGGAAAGAGCTCTTCATTCATCCAAGAAACAAAAATCCTTTATTCATGAAAGAATAAAAGATTATCTCATTTTAAGTTCATCAAAGTTGCTGTTATTCTCCGCGCCATTTATTGCAAGTGAAAACAGTTAAACAAGAAGCATGTTTTACTAGGATCTCATAGCTTAAATAACTTACAGTACATTTAAAGACGATAAGTAGTAGTTTTTGTCTTTCTTCTTGATTAAAAACTGTAGGTTCTTAGAGAAGTTACTTAGTGTTATAATAGACTGTTTACACCTATTTGTTTACACCAGTGGTGCACAAACTTTTTTGATGTGAGGGCCAAGCGAAGAAAATAACTAAATGTATTAGCCTACTTACTTTCCATCTAAGTCATAAATTGGGTCACTTTTATATTCTAACTTTTTCATTGAATTGAAAAGACCCGTGGGGCCACTGAAAAGACCAGTGGGGGACACATTTGGCCCGCGGGCCAGGGTTTGTGCATCACTGCTTTACACCATACGTTTATATACAGTGGCACTCATAAATATTCGTACAGAGAAATATTTCACTTATATTAGTTCTTATCTTTTGTACCATGCAGAGGATATCTGAAACGTTTACCGTTCCAAGAAAAATTTAACAAATAAAAAAAAATTAGTTTAACTCCAGCATATGATGTAAAACATCAAGGAATTTAAGGAAAGTAAAAAAAGATAAATGCAATAGTTTTCGTTCATTTACTTACAAAATTATTTAATACTTTGTGTATCCACCTTTTGCTTGAACAACTTCAGTGATTTGTTTTGGGTAATTTTTCTACAAGGTTTCGACATCTCTTAGTAGAAATTTTACCAATTCGTCTGAAGAAAATTGTTGCAATTCAATTCGAAACGTTTCACTTGCGATCGGATTTTTTCGTATCAAACCATAAATTCTCGATTAAATTGAGATCTTGGCTTTGACTGGGCCATTTGAGATTCTTGAAATTCTTTTGTTGAAGCCATTTCATTGTGCTCTTACTTTTATGTTTTGGATCATTATCTTGTTGCAGTACCCAACTGCGACCCATTCGCAACTTCCGAAATGAAGGAAATATATTTTCTAAAATTTCCTGATATTTTTTCGAATTCAAGATTCGATTGATAACAACAAGCTTTTCTGGACCAGAAGCACTAGAGTATCCCAAAGAAGCAAACCACTACCACCATGTTTAACCGTAGGAAGAATTTATTTCTTCTTTGAATACAGTGTTTGATTTTGGAGAGATACCGTTGCTCGTTGTTCCCAAATAATTCAATTTTGGTTTCGTCTGTCCAAAAATCTTTCTTCCAGAATCCAAATCCATCATTTCGATGATCCTTGGCGTACTTTAAATGAGTTTCTTTGTGCGCTTTTCGCAGCAGAGGTTTTCTGGTGCAAGTCTTACGTGCAGACCATTCTTTCTCAATGTACAACGTGCAACAGAGGGATGGACATCGATCACAGACACTCTTAATGTTTTGCAAATATCATCTGCCGTCACTTGTGGATTCGAAGCAGCCATTTTTTCAATCCATGTTGTTGTTGTTGTTTATCCGATCAGCCCACCCTGATCGAGCAAGCCGGCGGCACGCAGGTAACCGATCGCCCTCTTCGGAGTGGACCAGAGGTTCAGCGCACTAGTGATGTTGTGTTGTGTTCGTTGTTGTGCTAGGGCGGTACAGTCTGTCATAATGTGTTCAATTGTTGGTGGTGTGTCCTGGCACAGGTGGCAGGTGTCGTCTATGGAGTTGTCTAGTCTGTGTTTATATGTTAGTAAGTTGGGGTGATGTCCACATCGGAATCGTGCTAAGTTAACTCGATCCGATCTGCTCAGGCTGATCTCAATCCATGTAGCTGTACGTTCTGAAATTTTGCAAGGTCGCCCACACCTTAGTAGAGTTGTAATTATTCCAAAGCCTTTCCATTTCTTTATATCTGCAGCAACCTTTGAAAATGGAATTCGAAGTTGTTCTTCTATCTTCCTATAACTCTTTCCAGACTAGTGTGCAGCAATAACAGATCTCTTAAGTTATTTAGACAGCTCTTTACCACGACGACCCATTGCTTAATAATGGTTTGTTTTCCATGAAGATTCAAAGAGAAATGCTAGAATTCAGAAATGGCAACAGTCTTTAATCAATAAACAGCCAACTCCTGATCAAAACTGTAAATTTACTGGTCAAAAAAAGAAACGCAATTAGCTTGCATATGGTGTAAAATTTAAGTTGTTAGTGGTATTATCACAGTTTCAAGATTATGGTTAAATGTTTGTTCAAATCTTTTAAAGCCACTTACTGCATGTTTTTAAACCTGACTAATCCCGGCTAAGACGCCATTTTGTTACAAACAATAAACAGAGATTAAATTGAATGTATTCTTTATGAAGGCATGCATTTTTTCTTTGACTTCACAGAATACACACTGCCCGTTGAGAAAACCAAACTTTTTCCCGCGATTGAGGCATGCCACGACTCTCAGAGGTCAACAGAGGTCGTGCCTTGGGCATGTTGGATGCAGGCATGTCTGCTGTCCAAGTTGCACAACGAATGCATGTGCATCCCAGCACAATCTCTAGGCTTGTTAGACGGTACAATGCCACAGGAAGTGTTCAGGACCTGCCAAGACGTGGGCGACCTCGTGTGACGACCCAACGCCAGGATCGCCACATTATACTGCAGCACCTGCGTCATCGGCAACGGAATGTTCGTCAGACAGCCAGAGAGACACCTGGTATCCACAACAACAGAAGTAGTGACCAGACCGTCAGAAACCGACTCCGTAATGCAGGACTCCGATCCCGCAGGCCTTACAGAGGTCCTTTTCTCACTGATGCAAGAAGGCAACGACGCCTGCAATGGGCCTATCAGCACTGTGACTGGACACAAAGAATGTGGAACCAAGTCCTCTTTTCTGACGAGTCTCGCTTCAGACTGTCCAATTCTGATGGCCGTGTCAGGGTATACAGACGACCAGGGGAGCGATACTCAGATGCTGCAGTAGTGGAGCATGACAGCTGGGGAGGACCAAGTGTCATGGTTTTGGCAGGAATTGCCTTTGCTTCAAGAACTGAGCTGGTGGTTGTTGATGGCGCTCTGACTGCCCAGCGCTACAGGGATGAGATTCTTCACCCACATGTTCTTCCATTCATGAGGCAACATCCAGAATTGGTGTTCCTGCAACAGGACAATGCCAGACCTCATGCAGCCAGGATAGTGCAGGCGTACCTGCAGGGACAACAGGTGCAGACCTTACCATGGCCAGCCTTCAGCCCAGACATGTCATCGATAGAGCACGCATGGGATGAACTTGAACGGCGAGTTCGCAGACGTCAACATCAGCCGCAGAACATCAGGGAACTGACCAATGCAATTATTGAAGAGTGGAGGGCCATCCCTGTTGCTTTCCTGCAGAGACTGTTGAGGTCGATGAGGGCCAGACTCCAAGCCTGCATTGTGGCTAGGGGTGGCCATACGCGTTATTGACTGTTTGTTATGTTAAAGAATCATTTACTATATACTGAGTCCTCATGTTTATTAATAAATCTCAAAAATTGCGTTTCTTTTTTTGACCAGTAACTGAAATTCTTTTCTGTACGAATACTTATGACCGCTACTATATATGTACAGTAGTGTCTTTGTTTGGTAAGGTAAAAACATTTGTTGTGATCGAAGTCTCGGAAAAAGTTAAATTCCACCACCTAACATTTTGCAAAGCTTATATAAGGAATGGAATCTGAAGATAAGGAAGGGTTTCCATCATCATTTTTCAACGAACTCTATGAACGAGTACCCTAGGAATAATGCTAAAAAAATCAATAAACCAAGAAAATTCTTTCGACAATGTCGACATTATGCGGCTACTAAATTTTATCCAACACAACAAGTAACACATAAATAGTCCTGAATCTAACAATCTTCAGGCAAAAAAAAAAACACCTACAAGAGAAATTAAACTGGACCCTTTCAAAATAGGTAAACGGAAACGGTTATTTCACGGACTACCACCAGGCTACGAAACATGTAATATTGAAGGACAACAAATTTGTATGAAATAAAGGGCACCAAAAAATTCAAAACAAAAATAGTTCTGGTAAATATACAACTTATACAAGTTCTAAAACTGAACCATTCGTTAAATAAAGTCTTATACCTGTAAGGATTTTTAGAAGAAACAATGGCTGACTTCTTGTGCCTCAAAGAAATACATTTTAAAAACTACCACGAAACTGTGAAAACTGCGAGTAGTGAAGTGATAAAAAGAAATACAAATCGATGGCTACAATATACTACGAGCCAACAAAACAGAAGACGTAGAGGAGGTTATGCAACATATATGCATGAGAACCATATGAAAGAAATTATAGTAAGCAAATCAAACAGCTACATAAAACTGACATCCGGTCCACCACTAATATATATATATATATATATATATATATAATATATATATTATATATATATATATATATAATATATAAATATAATATATATATGGTGATTCAAAAGTCTGTTACCACTGTAATGGTGAATAAAAAAAACTACAAACCACAGTAACCTGTGATGTTTTTTTATTTGAGGTTATTTTTACACAATTACACATTGGAAATTAACAATGGAAATTCTTTCTTTTCAATCATTGACATTACGAGGTTTTGTTGCATATACCCTATCGTTGACCATACCCCATATTTTCACAAATCAACAATCTGAAACACAGAAAATATTTCACCATTACAGTGGTAACAGACTTATGAATCACCCGATATATGTATATATCAGCAAAAAAAAAGGGAGACCTCGAACTTTGGCTGTAAAATCCAAAGTTATGGTCAGATTTCAATATTTTTTCACACTCCACAACTAAATTTTCTTATACGGTGAGCGGATTTCAAACAAAACTATTGAAAATTATGGATTTATTGAACATTTCTTTATGCCACTGGAAATTCCCCATTTACACTAATACTGCATTGTATGTGCAAATAAAAAGTTACAAAGTACTCACATATGGTGCTACCTCGATGTTAAAAAAACTGTTCGATATCTTTACCACGAACTTCAACCTTTTTCGGTCTAGGACGGAACACATCTATGGCTTTATTGATTTGTTCTTGTGGTTCGTATGTATCATTTTTCCAGAAGAAGCTGTCGTAAATGAGCGACATTTCTTACTTTGACCCGATAAATTCTGTGACAAATTTTCCCAAAGGCCGTAATCGACAGGATTTAAATCAGGACTGTTTGGTGGCCAAATTTAATACCGCTACCTGGTATTCTTTTGATATCTCCTGTTTTATCGATTTTCCTGAGAAGCTTGTCCAAACCTCCTGCGTTGGCTTACGTTAATTAAAATCGCTTTAATTATCAACTTAAACCTATGATTAGCAAGATTTTTCTGGAATAGTCGCCATCAATCAAATTTCTCAGCTAAAATGCTAAAAGATGGCATACAAACCATAAAATTATCTAGTACTAACATATTAAAATTTCATGGGTCTATGTATCGTATTTGCCGATGTATGAAGGATTTAAAAGGTCTCCCTTTTTTTTTGCCGACCTGATATATATATATATATATATATATATATATATATATATATATATATATATATATATATGTGTGTGTGTGTGTGTATATATATATATATATGTGTGTGTGTGTATATATATATATATATATATATATGTGTGTGTGTGTGTAAAATAACGCACTGACTGAATGAAGAAGGAAACCACTCTTCATGAAGACTTAAATTTTTATTTGTTTAACACCAATACAGTTTCGGCTCATCGCGAGCCCTTGTTAATTGGTAATGACCGCATAAACAGAGAACAGAGTTTATATACACCTAGAAATTAATTATCAAGGATTAGCTAACTAAACTTTCCCATCCTCTTACCAGGGGATAGATAAGTGACCCTTCCGACCCAGCTTTGACCTGATGGATGTATTGTCCTCTTCAATAGTTCCGCTCCATCCTCTCCGAGATGTGGTAGCAACGCAGTCCCTCTTAATCCCCAGTCCCCGAGCCTCACTCCCTCCCTCTCCTCCTCCCCATCTCAGGTGTTGCCATAGTAATACTTTTATTTTTTGAAAACCAATGACTGAATAAATATATTATTCACTGTAGTTTTTGTAGTAATGGTAGGACGACTATGTATTTTATTCATGCATTATTCCTAAATTTAGGGAATAGAGTAGTTAGGTTATTTCACAAACGTGAGCTACTTTCAAAACTTTCGATCATAGGATTTTGATGTGACCATGTTATAGTTAAAGTGTAAGATAAGTTGTAGTATCAACTTTTCTTCTAGGCAATAACATTTCTGTTTAAAGTCCATACATCATCAACAAATGAATATCCAGAAAAAGGTCTATCCATGGAGAGATAATGATAAGAGGCGCTCCGGTCCACAAGCTGCCAAGCGCCAAAATTAAAAAATGAGAAAATGCAATAAAAGTTTGTCAACTTGCAAAATGCCATAACTTTTGAACCAATAACGATATTTGATTGATTTCAACCATAAGTACAGGTCCACATTCTGCTCCCTCACTCACCCACGGGATAGAGGAAGGGTGGGGGAATATAGTGGTATAAATAACTCAATTCTGGCCAAACTGGGGCTTGACAGGTTGTGGTCCGGAGCGCCTCATAACGTAGTTCAATTTTTTATTACAAAAATAAACATGAATCAAGTAAATTGACGGATTTTCTTAAGAACATACAAAACATAATATTCAAATTATAAAGAACTGTCAATTGTTCAAGTAAATAAATATATATTTACTACATCACAACCATAACATTATTATACACAATTACTTAATACTTGGTCCATCCTCCATTATCATTAATGACCTCTCGTAGTTTATTTGGAAGAGATGCCACGTAATTGTAAATGACTTGTGGGTTCCTGAGGAAAAGTTCGGACTCTGCCATGGTGTGTTCCAGCAGGTGCCACGATGTCCGCTCCTGCCCAGACCACATTTGCAAACACATTTTCAGTGGAGTTTAGATCACACCCCTTAGTGTGCCAGTTCAGCAGCTTGACCTCTCGTTGTTCCTGAAACCACCGTCTGATGATCCTGGTAGTATGAACAGGGCAGTTATCCTGTAATACATATGTTAACCCTCCGTCTATAGCCTTGGGTGGCTTGAGGGTGATGGGGGTTCTGGTTAGGGATTTTCTCACTCTGGGGCAGCTGGTACCGTGTAGGGAATCGCAGTATTTTTTTTATACTATACTCTGATTTCTTCTTGTAGTGGATCGGAGGATTCTGTGAAAACTTACTAAATTATATGACGGTTCCCCGATTCTTTATGAGCGCATCGGGAAATTATTTATTCTAGTATTTTAAAACTAAGTTCTGTGGAGAAAGCAGGGCTCAAAGGAAAAGACAAAGAGATCCTCTGACTGAATTTTACGGCTTCTAAAATACTACAAGTAATGCTTCAGCCTCTAGGTCAGATCAGAATAATCAGAATGATAATTTGAAAAATTACAAGAGTTTTTATATTAATAATTTGGTGACATCACTATTATTTAATGTTGATCTGTTTTGTTCTTTATTCTCAATAGGCTGCGTTTTTTTTTTACAAAATATTTGAAGATAAAGGTAAATTTTGGCTGTAACAGAATACGGGCAGATAAGCAAGATATTTGAAGATGAAGTCATATTTTTCTTTTAAACAGCATATTGACAGATGATATTATCATGATTTGCCGAGTTAACTAAAAGTGGAAATTGAAATATGCATTTTATTGTGGATTAAAATTAAACATGCATATGAGCCAAAATTAAATGCTTAAAATTTAAAATTGTGTTAATTTAGTGTTTTGGCAAATTATGACTTTATATTTTACAACTAAGAAAGAATGTATAAAAAAAAATTAACATTGCAGAATTTAACGCGATTATATGATTAAGCTTAATCTAAAAAATGATCAGGTAGTTTAAAAAAGAAATAATTCATCAATTACTTAGCAAAAATAAAAAAGAAAGCGAATTAAAATTTTTTCCAAACTTGCATTTTATATAGAGTTAGACTATCACGCGAGTTTGGACTTTATATGCAAAAATGAATGTTATAATTATTCATTTTCATATATACTGTATATTCTTATATATTATTTAATATATTTCGTTGCTGGATTCAAATCACAGTATAAAATTAAATACATTTCGAATCGTAATTTGACACGCCGAATTACAGTGTCCTTCGAATTTTAGGATCATTAGTGATGCAAAACCTTTTGTCACATCGTTATTCGATATTAACACTTACAAATAAGTTCTGTATTCCTCTACATTATGATGATTAATTTCAGCTATTGTGCGATTCCATGCAGACGGTTTGATCTCGTAATATTTTCGTTTTTAAAAGAGAAACAAGATTATTGATATACACAACATTTTCGAAAGCTGTTAATATATTTTTGAGTATTTAGAGAGGAAGTTTTATTAAAAATTAAATTTGTGAGTGGAAGAGTGAGTCAGTTATTATGTAAAAGAGAATGTATTAGGAGAGGAAGGTAAAAAGGAAAGAAGCAAAGACCAAAAGACAGAATTAGTTGATAGGGTGGGAGGAATGAGAGACATGAGAGGAAGTAATAGTCGGAGAACGTGGGGTAGGGAAAGAAAAGGGTCATGTAAAGTCTGAGGTGAAGGGGAAGAAAAAAGGAAAATATGAATGAAGGTAAATCGAAAGAAATTAACAAGGAGGCAAGAGAGAGAGAGAGAGAGAGAGAGAGAGAGAGAAAGGAGAGTTGGAGATAGCGAAAGAAGAGGGGGTGGACGAGAGGAGGAGGTATGGCGAGACGGAAATCATGCACTGAAAACAGCGTGAAGCTGAGGGAGGACAAATATTGATTCTTAAGTGTTCACTTAACCTTTCTTCATATACATGCCTATTAGATGTAAAATGATTGAACAAAGATTTGTAAAAAAATACAAAATTCCTTCAATATATCAGAGCTTTGTTTATCATGTCCTTGGCCAACATTAATTACACTTTACACCCCTGGCTGTACAAGGTGATTTTTCTCTGAGCCACACGAATCATTGTAACTCGGTAAATGTAACAAATAAACTCTGTTGCTCGTTGCTACAAACTGATAATACTGTATTTGAGATGTGTATAAACCTTGTTCATGGATTTAACTTCAGCTGTCAAACAAACACGATCGTTCTACCACAAATGATGACCATCCTCCTGGTCGTTATTTTATTTTTTATTTTTGAACGAAAAGACGGGAAGATGTGGTGAACTAATCCATTTACAAGACCAAGAACTTTCTTAATCATGTGCCTCCCACAATAACTACAGTTTGCCTCTGATTCGACCGCGGGTAGCTGTGGATATATCACAAATGCTAACTGTACAAGGCTTCGTTGAAAATATAGAAGAAATATACATTCTTTATGTCACCTGAACAAATGCATTGCCTATAAAGCCGGCTGTTCATGAAAATTTTTATAGGAAAGGGGAGAAAGGGGAAAGGTGGTTAAGAGGGAAAAGGGGAGAAAAGGAGGAAAAGCGGGAGTGCCGGTAGGGAAAAATTTAATCCCTGATAAGATCTTAATCTGTTAATGGCTTTTGATTACAGAAAAGGTAAGAAAAAATAAAGAGTAAATATGAATATATATATATATATATAACGTCACACTATGAACTTTAGCGGTCATTATTATAAAAGATAAAATTCTAAGGGTATAAGGTTTAGAGGCTTCTTTATGTAAAGCAGCACGCTAACGCAGCGCTACTATGAATATAATGTATAGTTACCTAACCTATCCTAGAGCACACAACTTCGACAGCCCGTTGACACATGCATATATACACATACCTTAACTAGACCAGTAGCCCGCACACACACAGACACACACACACACACACACACATATATATATATATATATATATATATATATATATATATATATATATATATATATATGCGAGGGCCACTCAATATATTTGGCCCCACCTTTTTATTTTATTTCCAAGTTTCCATGTAAGTTCCATAAATTTTGTACACAAGTAGTTACATACCTTTTTTTACAAGTGTTTATTTTTCCACATAGTCTCCATCCTTTTCTACGGCTTTCCTCCACATCGAAACAAGGGCCTTTATTCCTTGCTGGTAAAAGTCTGCTGGTTTCCGCTGGAGCCACCTCTTAACCTCCTCAACAACCTCATCGTCACTCTGAAACTTTCTTCAACGAATAGCATCCTTCATTGGCCGAAACAAATGGAAGTTTGAAGGTGCCAGATCCGGGCTGTATGGTGGGTGGGGTAACACTGTCAAGCGCATTTTCGTGATGGCCTCTCTGTTTCCAAACTGTTGTGTGGTGTTGCGTTATCGTGCAAAAGAAGGCCGTCTTCCAGTTTTCACTCTGGTCGAACTCGCTTTATACGTCTCTGGAGTCTCTGTATGGGAGCAATATATGCCTCCGAGTTGATTGTTTGTCCTTTCTTCATAATATCCACCAGAATCACCCCTTTCATGTCCCAGAAGATGGTGGCCATAACCTCTCCTGCAGAGGGAGCCATTTTGAACTTTTTCTTGCGTGGGGAGTCTGCGTGATGCCACTCCATGGATTGGCGTTTTGTTTCAGGTTCAAAGTAGTGTACCAAAGTCCCATCCCCAGTCACAACTCGTGAAAGGAAGTCATCCCCTGCTGTCTCATATTGAATCAACGAAACAGAAGCAATTTCTTTTCTTTGGGCTTTGTGATCTTCAGTCAGTTCAGGATGAACAAACCGTGAACACACTTTTAAGTATCCCAGTTGCTGAATTATCGTATTCACACTTCCTTCACTAATTCCTAGCCCCAGTGATAGCTCCTTGTACGTGACGCGCCGATTTGATCGAATGATGATGTTAGCACGTTGCACAGTGTGAGATGTCACAGCCGATGCCGGGCGACCGCTGCGTGGCTCATCATCGAGGCTGGCTCTCCCTCTCTCCGATGATCTCACACGTTTAGACCAGCGTTCAACTGTGCTTCGATCAACAACAGCATCTCCGTAAACGTTTTGTAGACGTTTGTGAATATTTCCGACTGTTTGCTTCTCTGCGGTTAAGAACTCGATAAGAGCTCTCTGTTTACGACGCACATCACTGTCAGAGGCCATTTTCGAAACTGCGTTAACCATCAGTTTTATAGAAAGCCGTTTAAAAGCGGTTTTATACAGGGAATGGAGGTTAAAAGTGGAAAAATCCGGTTACATGAAGCGCAGAAAGTTCAAACTTATGCCACAAAAGAAATTTCAGCCCCATGGCCTATTATTTACCTAAGAAAAGGTTGGGGCAAAATATATTGAGTATCCCTTGTATTATATATATATATATATATATCTGTGTGTTTGTGTAAAAATGAACACTGAATAATTCCTATATTCATATAATTCTTATGTATATTTATATTCATATATTCATTTTGACATGTAGAGTCCAAAGTCGCATAACGCTGACACGTGTTTAGATAAAATTTTTGATTTACTTTCTATTTTATTTTCCCTGAATAATTGGTGAATTATTTTTCTTTAAATTACTTAATCATTTTTTGGATTTAGCTTAATAATGTAATCTTGTTAAATTCTGCAATGTTCACTTCCTGTATACATTCTCTCTTCGTTGTAAAAGCTGAAGTCATGTTCTGCTTAACGGTTAATTTTAAATCTTAAGTATTTAGTTTTTGCTCATACGCATGTTTAATTGTAATTCATAATAAGAGGAATATTTCACTTTCCATTTCGAGTTAAGTCGGCAGACCATGATAACATCATATCTGTCAAACATGCGGTTTAAAATAAAAATATGACTTCCTATTCAAATATCTTGCTTATATATATATATATATATATATATATATATATATATATATATGTTATAATGTAATGTTATAATGTTTCAGACCAACAAAGACCCTAGGATCCACTCATGGCTGGTCTACCTAACTGTGTTCGTAATCGTGTATTGTGTATGTCCTCCGTGGTGGCGGAGGGGACCTACAATTTTACGTGGGTTCCGAACCACAAGAACATAAGAAATTATGTAAAAACTGCCAGTAATTTGGCAACGACCGATTTTTACGAAACTAAATAATTATCAATTTAAAACTAATTAATTACCGATTTAAAACTAAAGATAGAATCTCTGGATTATATATAAAACATATATATAAAACATATATACATATAATATATATTATTTATATATAAAATATATATATGTGTGTATATATAAAAATATATATATATATATAATATATATATAAATATATATAATATATATATAAAATATATATAATATATATATAATATATATATAATATATATATAAAAATATATAATATATATATATAATATACATATATATAATAATATATATATAATATATACATATTATATATATAATATAATATATATATATATATATATATTATATAATATATAATATATATATACAAAAATATTATATATATATATATATAATATATATATACAAAAATATTATATATATATATATATATATATATATATTTATAATGTTATAATGTTTCAGACCAACAAAGATCCTAGGATCCACTCATGGCTGGTCTACCTAACTGTGTTCGTGTATTGTGTATGTCCTCCGTGGTGGCGGATGGGACCTACAATTTTACGTGGGTTCCGAACCACAAGAACATAAGAAATTTATGTAAAAACTGCCGGTAAATTGGCAACGACCAATTTTTACGAAACTAAATAATTATCAATTTAAAACTAATTAATTATCGATTTAAAACTAAAGATAGAATCTCTGATCCAGAGGATCAAGTCATAATAGACTACTGTCCACAAATATGTTACACTCTATATCTATTTATAAAGGACATGCAAATATATCGGATCCAAAGAATCCAGTCAATTTCATTACGGTATCCATCAAGTCACGGTCCATATCGATTGCGGACCAAGTCAAAATTTACAATCATATATATTACAATATATACACTTACGAGAAAAAGAGTAGGTGTGGCTGTAAAGACTGTACAGTAATGTAGAAATGTGTGTGCACCCATTTTGGGTCTCCCATTTAAAGGTGTTTGTGGGGCAAGTGAAGATCATGAGTTTTTCAATACCTCACAGTACTATGGGGGCACCGCTCGGCAGAGGAATCTCTTTAAATGGGGTGTGTAAGGACAGAGAGTATCCCCTAACCCAAGACGCTGCCTCCCTATATCCCACAACACTTGTGTTGAGCTGTGGGATCTATCCCCAGAAAGCCTTAATTTTACTACCTTAAACTATACCCTTTCTATCAACATATGCGTCTAATCGATTTTTAAACATGTTTATAGACGTGCTACTAATTACTTCTACCGGCAAACTATTCCACCTATTTACTATTCTATGCGTAAAAAAGTTTTTCGCAACTGCTGTCTCGAACCTTCTACTTGTCAACTTACACCCGTTATTTCTAGTCCTATTATATTGAGATATTTCGAAAAAGCTGTCTCTATCTACCTTATCGAACCCATTCATAATTTTGAAAACCTGGATTAGATCACCCCTTAACCTCCTGGCCTCGGGTGTTGTCAATTTTAACTCCTTAAGCCTATCCTCGTAAGACTTTGACCTAAGCGACGGAATCATCTTAGTTGCTCGTCTATGAACTCTTTCGATTTTGTCTATATCTTTGCGCATATACGGATTCCAAAATTGGACCGCGTACTCCAAATGGGGTCTAACTAATGATTTATAAAGTGGAACTATAATATCGCGCGATTTGTACTCAAAATTTCGAGCTATAAAACCTAACACTTTGTTCGCCTTATTGACCGTTGCTGTACTTTGTTTCGCTACTTTTAAATCACCAGTGACTATAACTCCTAAATCTTTTTCCTGCTCTACGCTTGTTAACGCCTTCCCTGACATACTATACGCAAATTTACCGTTACGCGTACCTATATGCAAAATTTTGCACTTATCAACGTTAAATCTCATTTGCCATGTGACTGACCAATCAACGATTTTATTCAGATCTTCCTGAATTTTACCTCTATCTTCGTCATTAATCGCCCTACCACCCAGCTTCGTGTCATCCGCAAAGTTTGAAACTGTACTGACTAGGCCGACATCTAAATCGTTAATATATATAAGAAAAAGCAAGGGGCCCAATACAGAACCCTGAGGAACGCCACTCGCTACATTAGCCCAGCACGACTCCGGTCCATCAACGACTACCCTCTGTTTCCTGCCTCGCAACCACTCTTCTAGCCAATTTATTACTACACCCCTGATTCCATGAGCCTTAGTTTTTTCAATGAGTCTTTTGTGCGGCACGGTGTCAAACGCTTTTTGAAAACTAAATACACTACATCAACCGCCCGATGTCTATCGTAAACGTCAACCACGCTTTGGAAAAATTCTAAGAGATTAGTTAAGCAAGATTTGTTTCGCCTAAATCCGTGCTGCGTATTTCTAACAAGTTTATGGTGTTCTAAGTGTTCGACTATACGATCCCTAATTATTGATTCCAAAAGCTTACCTACAACAGACGTTAAACTGATTGGCCTATAATTTCCCGCCGCACCTTTATCGCCTTTCTTAAAGATAGGTGTTACGTTTGCTAACTTGAAATTATCTGGTACGCACCCCTCAGAAATAGACGCATTAAAAATCTTTGTTAGCGGCACAACAATGCTATCTTTTAATTATTTTAGTTGTATGGGATATATGAAATCCGGACCGGTGATTTACGCGTTTTCATTTTATCAATATAGCGCATTACTTCCCCTTCACTAACGACAATATTATCCAAAATATTACCATTATCAAAAGGTATTATGTCTATGACCGTAGGGATATTCGTTACATCTTCTATAGTAAAAACTGACGTAAAAAATTCGTTTAGCAAGGTAGCCATTTCCTTGTTTTCAGAGACTAGATCTCCATTTACATTTTTTAATGGACCTAAGACACTTTTTACTGGATTTCTATTATTGACGTATTGAAAGAATCGCTTGGGGTTTTCTTTACCGTCACGAGCTATGGAGATTTCAAATTCGCGTTTTGACTTTTTTATTACACTTTTAGCTTCACGCCTTAGAGATATGTAGTTGTTTCGTAACAACAGATTATCTTTATCGCACTTATATAGCCTATAAGCCCTATCTCTACTCTTTATAATGTCTCCTACTCTACAAGTAAACCACAAGGGCTTGTTGTTTACTTTCGCACGCTTAATTTTGTACGGTACACATTCCTCATTTATAGTCCTAAATACCGTTACGAACGATTCCCACATTAGTTTTGCGTTCGAGTTCCCCATTACGTTTTCCCAATTGACGTGTGAAAATTTATTTCGAAATTTACTAAAGTCTGCGTGCTGGAAGTTAGGAATTTTAGTCGAGTTAGTTGGTTTCGAGTGACTTACTGAGAGGACAAACTCTACCATATTGTGATCGCTATTGCTCAACGGTTCTATTACTTTTAAGATCAGTAATTAGCCTATCATCCGTAGTTATTACTAAATCTAAAATACTGTCCAACCTCGTAGGTTCCCCAACCTTTAGAATAAGAAAGCTATCCTCGAGAAAATTAACTAAACGATTACCTTCCGCTTCTCCGTGCATGGTATCGTATTCACGTTGGCGCAATTAAAGTCACCCATAACTAAGGCCTGCTCACTACCTATTATTCTCTTTAGTTCACGATATAACGCTTCGTCCATATCAGCTGTTCGATTAAGGGGCCTATATATATAGCCGCAACAAGAAGTTTGAAATCGTTCAATTTAAGTTCTGCTATAGTCGAATCTATCGGTTCTGGAATTGTGTGCTTTACTTCTATAATGTTCACAATATTATCTTTGATGTACAACATAACACCGCCTCCTCACCTACTGTGGAAAATTAAGCAGCCTAAAAGGGGGTTATCTTTACGGCTACCCGCGTCCACCCTTGCCTCAGGTTCGAAAAGGTATTGTTTAAATTAAACTTAGGGCTCACAAAGCTTGGACGCTTTCAATTGTTTAAGCATATTCACTTAAAGAAAATAATTCTTAAGGGAAGCTTAACTCTTTATGTGATAGATTTAACTTTGTTTAGTTTAGACTAAGTTGGATACATTTAAATTTGTTTAATTTAAATTGATAAATAAGTTAGTCTTTGAGTGGCGGCTCGTCGGTAGGCACTGCGGAACTGCAGCACCCCTAAATTTTTTATTTACAATTGAAATAATCAAGAAGAATATAAGGATGAGCTCAGTGAATAACTTTTTCAATAACTTTTGAAACTTTTATTCATTGCTCAATGCTCATCCTTTTATTTCAGTAATTATTTCAATAATGAATGATTAAAAACATGAAATCATTTTCAACCTCTCATTGGAACTGCGCGCTAACAGCACCAGATTTCAGCATTAATTGCTCGCGATGCCCGAAAGGAACTCCAATGCTTTGTTGCCATAGACGCATAGAGAGAGAGGGTGTCTGCCTCTCTCTCTTTGCAGAGTCGCAGTCGAAAGTGAGTCGAAGCACTGCAGACAGCGCAGTTCCTATCTGTTCGTTGAACGCGGTGAATGTGTTGACGTTTCTCTTTGCTTATACTACAATTAATTCATTCAATTCCATTTCTGACGGTGATTATTAACAATAGTAATATTTTACATTTTATTTGATAGATTTTTATTGGCTTAGTGATTTAATTATGTATTTGGTGATTATTTCTTGATTTTTTTCCGTAATTTCCGTTTCTTTTTTGAAATTTGATTTGGTGATTATTTCTTGATTTTTTTCCATAATTTCCGTTTCTTTTTTAAAATTTAATTCAGCCATGGCTGCCATGCCCATAAAATAGAAGAATGGACTTCATTTTTAAATAACTTTGTAATTGAACCTGAAGTATCTGGTAAGTGCACAATTACTTATTTCATTAGTACCATAATTACTTATTTCATAACTACCTTATAAATACCTATATATAATACCATAATCAATGATACAAAAATGTTCAAAGCAGCTCATTCCCATTCTTAGAGACAGCACCCCTAGAATTTTTAGTCACGAGCCGCCACTGATTATTATTTAGCCTAACTATAAAGTATCGATTTAGGTTGCACCGTTATGCAAATGGTTGTTCCACAGTATATATCGCTAGTCAGATTAAGCTCGTGAATCGCAATTAACTCGTTTCAAGCTGATAACCCCAGTCAACCTGTCGGAGGTTCAATTTGACGATCGTTATTGAAATTCCAAACCAATCTAAATAGCTACCCCTGGATGGTTCTCCTTGTGTAAGACAATCTACAAATGGCGTTCTCAAACACATGGTTCAACGATTAACACCCGGGTATAAACATATACTGTATGTGTGTTACAACGAGTGGAAATTAGAGTGAGGCGTGATGCTTAGCCGCGTCTAGTACGACTCATCGCCGCCGACTCATCGCCGCCGACTCATCGCCGCCGATTCATCGCCGCCAACTCATCGCCGCCAACTCATCGCCGCCAACTCAACTCCGAATGCACCGTTGCCAAATAATGTTTTGTATAATTTATTAATCTTTCTTTAGTGCGATGATAGGTACTGAAGGAAATTAAAAACACCTGGAAGAACCATTGAAAACATAACTAATTATATTTATATAATATTTTATTTATATAATATAACCCAACCTAACCTAACCCAACCTAACCTAACCTAACCCAACCTAACCTAACCTAACCTTCACCAATTAACATTATAGATGCCTTATACAAAATACAGAAGAGTCGAGATATGTATCTCGAACAACTTGTAGGAGGTCATGCTCCACTTTCAAAGTTAAAAAAATATCGTGTTGCTGATGACCGTATATTAAAACTAGTTTTAAGCTTTGAGCAACGATCACCATTAGAATATTTACGTGGGATTGCCTACAATTACCACTAATTAAAATCTGAACCTTTTAATCTTTTTTTAACGTAGTAGAATAGTTTCTAACGATTTTTAATTTTTTAAAGCTCTAACGTTCAAAAATAAATTTAATTTATTTTTGAAAAAATGGAGTTGAGTTGGCGGCGATGAGTTGGCGGCGATGAGTTGGCGGCGATGAGTTGGCGGCGATGAGTTGGCGGCGATGAGTTGGCGGCGATGAGTTGGCGGCGATGAGTTGGCAGCGATGGATCGTCCCATCTCGTGCTTAGCCTCCATATACAAGTACAAGTGAATCAGCGAAAGATATGATAAAGGTTCCGCTGACTGAGAATAAAGAGCTTAAAAGGAATTCTAAATCTTAAAAGAATTCGATTTATTAGAATCATTAGTGAATGATGTTAAATCTTTGCATTTTATTATAAGGCGAAGTTAATTGAAATGATAACCGGCTAAAATTAAGGAGTCAAAACCGATACGTATTACTCGTATGAGAGCTTCGAACAAACTAAGATGGCGACTGAAGCTCCTTTCGCCGGCAACAAAACGCGTCAAAGCGCGCCAAAGGAGAAGTATAACATTGTCGCCCAGAATTTCCAGATGCTGGAAAGAATTGAGTGTCAGTACTCTGGCGGGCATACGATTTTGGTTCTATTTTTAGCGATTGGTCGATATCTGTAAACGTTTTAAATGCAGCCGATCAACGCTGTTTTTATGAAATAATACAATATATATTATGGATATATATATAATATATATATATATATATATATATATATATACTTTTAATAGAGTACATAATTACCATGATCGAACATGAATCAATTATTCATTCTCGTCGATTTTGGTTGATTTTGTGGTTACGTTCCAATAATTTTTTATTGATTTCTAATATACTTCGATCACTTATGCCGTCAGGAGTATATTTCAAGAATCCCTGAACCCACTGTCTAAATATTTTAGACACCTACCTATTCTGTTTTTAACAAAAAGTTTAGAACCTCTAATTTGATACTCCCCTATAAAGTCACGTGTTTCAGTGCTAAGCCACGATTCATTTATCGCAATTAAATCATAGTTTTTACAAGCAATTAAAGAAAAACTTTGTTTATTTTATTTCGAATGCTACGAGCATTTAAGGATAGAACCTTCAAATTGTTTGTAATTGCGATACCTTCGCGAGCGCAAGGGAAATTTGAGGAAATTACGCCGGGACCGTTCGAGTTACGGCAGCCTGAAAAGAATAGACAGTATTATGGCTAGGTACAGGGACTCACTAGAGCGACTAAAGGAAAAACTAATAAGATTGTTTTAACAGGTATACTTCCTCGAATTATCCAACGTAACGATTTCTACAGCAAGGCGACCTATATTAACAATAACCTAAAGTCTCTTTGCCAACAAGAAGGAGTGCATTTTGCGAATTTTTGGAACAGTTTCTACGGCAGGAGGGACTTGTTCCTCGAAGAAGGACTTCATCTTAATGACTTGGAGCTGCGCGTTTAGGAAGACTATTTCATAATACTGTCTCTTCTTTTCGGGCTGCCGTAACTCGAATGGTCCCAGCGTTATATCGTGAACTTAAGAGAATAATTGGTAGTGAGCAGGCTTTAGTTATGAGTGACTTTAATTGCGCCAACGTGAATTACGATACAATGCAGGGAGACGCGGAAGGTAATCGTTTAGTTAATTTTCTCGAGGATAGCTTTCTTATTCAAAAGGTTGGGGAACCTACGAGGTTGGACAGTATTTTAGATTTAGTAATAACGACGGATGATAGGCTAATTACTGACCTTCAAGTAATAGAACCGTAAAGCAATAGCGATCACAATATGGTAGAGTTTGTCCTCTTAGTAAGTCACTCGAAACCAGCTAACTCGACTAAAATTCCTAACTTCCAGCACGCAGACTTTTGTAAATTTCGAAATGAATTGTCACACGTCAATTGGGAAAACGTAATGGGGAACTCCAACGCAAAACTAATGTGGGAATCGTTCGAAACAGTATTTAGGACTATAAATGAGGAATGTGTACCGTACAAAATTAAGCGTGCGAAAGTAAACAACAAGCCCTTGTGGTTTACTTTTAGAGTAGGAAACATTATAAAGAGTAGAGATAGGGCTTATAGGCTACATAAGTGCGATAAAGACAATTTGTGGTTACGAAACAACTACATATCTCTAAGGCGTGAAGCGAAAAGTGTAATAAAAAAGTCCAAGCGCGAATTTGAAATCTCCATAGCTCGTGACGGTAAAGAAAACCCCAAGCAAAAACCCCAAGCGAAAACCCCAATAGAAATCCAGTAAAAAGTGTCTTGGGGCCGTTGAAAAATGTAAACGGAGATCTAGTTTCTGAAAACAAGGAAATGCTACCTTGCTAAACGAATTTTTTACGTCAGTTTTTACTATAGAAGATGTAACGAATATCCCTACGGTCATAGACATAATACCTTTTGATAATAGTAATAATTTGGATAATATTGTGGTTAGTGAAAGGGGTAATGCGCTATATTGATAAAATGAAAACGCGTAAATCACCGGGGCCAGATTCCATATCTCCCATACAACTAAAAGAATTAAAAGATAGCATTGTTGTGCCGCTAACAAAGATTTTTAATGCGTCTATTTCTGAGGGGTGCGTACCAGATAATTTCAAGTTAGCAAACGTAACACCTATCTTTAAGAAAGGCGATAAAGGTGCGGAGGGAAATTATAGGCTAATCAGTTTAACGTCTGTTGTAGGTAAGCTACTGGAATCAATAATTAGGGATCGTATAGTCGAACACTTAGAATTGCATAAACTAGTTAGAAATACGCAGCACGGTTTTAGGCGAAACAAATCTTGCTTAACTAATCTTTTAAAATTGTTTCAAAGCGTGGTTGACGTTTACGATAGTCATCGGGCGGTTGATATAGTGTATTTAGATTTTCAAAAAGCGTTTGACACCGTACCGCACAAAAGACTCATTGAAAAAAACTAAGGCTCATGGAATCAGGGGTGTAGTAATAAATTGGATAGAAGAGTGGTTGCGAGGTAGGAAACAGATGGTGGTCATTGATGGAGCGGAGTCGTGTTGGGGTAATGTAGCGAGTGGCGTTCTTCAGGGTTCTTTATTGGGCCCCTTGCTTTTTCTTATATATATTAACGATTTAGATGTCGGGTGTCAGTACAGTTTCAAAGTTTGCGGATGACACGAAGCTGGGTGGTACGGCGATTAATGAAGAAGATAGAGGTAAAATCTAGGAAGATCAGAATAAAATCGTTGATTGGTCAATTACATGGCAAATGAGATTTAACGTCGATAAGTGCAAAATTTTGCATATAGGTTCGCGTAACGGTAATTTTCCGTGTAGTAACTCAGGGAAAGAGTTAGCAAGCGTAGAGCAGGAAAAAGATTTAGGAGTTATAGTCACTGGTGATTTAAAAGTAGCGAAACAAAGTACAGCAGCGGTCAATAAGGGGAACAAAGTGTTAGGTTTTATAGCTCGGAATTTTGAGTAAAAATCGCGCGATATTATAGTTCCTCTTTATAAATCATTAGTTAGACCCCATTTGGAGTACGCGGTCCAATTTTGGAACCCACATATGCGCAAAGATATAGACAAAATCGAAAGAGTTCAAAGACGAGCAACTAAGATGATTCCGTCGCTTAGGTCAAAGTCGTACGAGGATAGGCTTATGGAGTTAAAATTGACTACACTCAAGACTCGGAGGCTAATGGGAGATTTAATCCAGGTGTTCAAAATTATGAATAGGTTCGATAACGTAGATAGAGATAGCTTTTCCGAAATATCTCAATATAATAGGACTAGAAATAACGGGTATAAGTTGACAAGTAGAAGGTTCGAGGCAACAGTTGCCAAAAACTTTTTTACGCATAGAATAGTAAATAGGTGGAATAGTTTGCCGGTAGAAGTAATTAGTAGCTTGTCTATAAACATGTTTAAAAATCGATTAGACGCATATGTTGATAGATTGGGTATAGTTTAAGGTAGTAAAATTAAAGCTTTGTGGTGATAGATCCCACAGCACAACACAAGTGTTGTGGGATATAGGGAGGCAGCATCTTGGGTTAGGGGATACTCTCTGTCCTTACACACCCAATTTAAAGAGATTCCTCTGCCGAGCGGTGCCCCCCATAGTACTGAGGTATTGAAAAACACCTTTAAATGGGAGACCCAAAATGGGTGCACACACATTTCTACATTACTGTACAGTCTTTACAGCCACACCTACACTTTTCCTCCTAAGTGTATATATGGAAATGTATATGGTTGTAAATTGTGACTTGGTCCGCAATTGATATGACCGTGACTTATTTTTGGTAGGCAAGGTACTGGTAGTGATGGATACCGTAATGAAATTGACTGGATTCTTTGGATCTGATATATTTGCATGTCTATTATAAATAGATATAGAGTGTAACATATTTGTGTATAGTAGTCTATTATGACTTGATCCCCTGGATCGAAAGATTCTATCTTTAGTTTTTAATTGATAATTAATTAGTTTTAAATTAATAATTATTTAGTTTTGTAAAAATTGGTTGTTGCCAATGTACAGGCAGTTTTTACATAGTGGAGCCACCTAGATGGGCCGAAGTGGCCCCGAGTGTGCCCACTATAAAAATTTCTTGTTCTTGTAGTTCGGAACCCACGTAAAATTGTAGGTCCCCTCCGCCACCACGGAGGACATGCGCTATACACAATTACGAACGCAGTTAGGTAGCAGCCATGAGTGGATCCTAGGTTCTTTGTTGGTCTGAAACATTATAACATGATAACGACAATACGCGCCCTCATACCGCTGCACCGACTAGAAAATGCCTTCAAGAACTTAAATTTGAAGTTCTCGACCATCCATCCTACAGTCCAGACCTGGCACCTTCGGAGTTTTACCTGTTTGGACCACTAAAAGACGCTTTGAGATGTCAGCGATTCCAAGGCAATGATAACCTGAAGGAGGCGGTGTATGACTGGCTACACGCACAGCCAAAAACATTCTTTTGTGATGACATTAGGAAGCTTGTAGATCGCTACACTAAGTGTATTGAGAAACAGGGAGCCTATGCTGAGAAGTCATGGGTTTATAATCTATCAGATGTGAAAATAAATTTGTGAAAATAAAATGTGCGGATACTTATTGAATTACCCTTGTGTGTGTATATATATATATATTATATTACATATATTATATATATATCTAGATAATATATATATATATATATATATTAGGGTGGAGCGAAAAATACTTTTTTTCTAGTATGAAGTTCTAATAGTGATTAAAAGTTGCATTTAGTGGACGATATATATCTGCCAAAATATGAGTTCATTTGTTTAATATTTTCAGCTGCCACCAGGGGGCTAACCTTAACACAATTTTGAGTAAAAAGGAAAAAATGCTTCTATTTTAGGTTTATCAAACTATTATAAACGTTTATCGTAGAATTATCTAATAGTTTGATTAAGATTCATAAATGATAAGAATTCGTTTTGTAAAAATGCCTTTTTATATGCTTAATATCTTCAGCTGCCACAAGAGGGCTGAAGTTAACTTAAAAATGACAATTAAGTATGATTCTGTACAGTATTTACTTGAAAAAGGGAACAGTAATAAATTAGGATGTCTCTCCTCCTTTATACTGGCTTGAGACAGTTAAGAAACGTTATTTCGTGCCTTAGCGGAGTTACCACCCTTTCCCCAACCAACCTCCCTCTAGAAAGGGTTCTTGCTGAAGACTATTTAGTAATTTGCTTTTGTGTCAAATTTTGGCTGTTTTTTCCTTGATTCTAATGTAGCACGAATCCAACCGTCTCTGTTTGTAGGTCCGCAGACTGATCCAGCAGCGTCTGTAACGAGCTTGACGCATCTCTCTACGGCTTGTGTATGACATGGAAACTGAAATAATTCTGAATGAAGAGTAGTACCATGTTTGATGCATGATTCAATATCATCAAGAGAAACTCCTTTGGTTATCGATGGTTCTGCTATCTGAAAATCTTGCCACATAATGAGATCTGTATAGTCTTTGGCATAAAAATTTATTTCTGGCACCTTAAAATACCTGATAACATCTGTTTCTTGAATGCATGCCCTTGCTTTTATGATACGCCTAAATCCCAACTGACGCACATGCTCCCTTTCATCAGCTATCATTGCAATGAGAATGTTTTCTTGATTTGCGTAATATGCATTTCGCTGAATGACTGAGTCATGTACTCTCCTAAGCTCTTCACGGAGATACCGGCTTCTTGCAATCATATGCCACATATGTTTAGCACCATATTGGCATAATGGTTTACGCTTTATCTGAAACCACATCGGTGCGTATACCCTAACAATGAAAGTAGCTAATTCTTGTAATTGCCTGAAGGATTCTCTGTGCTTGCATATAACCGCAAAGTCCTGTTTGCTGTGGTGAGCCACCTTGTTGAATGTATATTGCCTGGACTCTTATGACTAAGAGTCTTTGAGAATGTTACACTTGATATAGCCTTGTGAATTTCAAGAAGGTATTTCTGGTCAGTACTTATGTCATCTACATCAACTTCACACATGTCCTCTTGAATTTCAATGGGTTTGAAGTTAACTATGGGAAGCTTTTCACAGTCTGAAAGTGCTCGGCCAATTTCTCCTGAAAATGCTCTTGGTCCAGTAGTGGTACCATCCAAGTGATGAAACAGATGGCGCAATGGAAGTTCATGAAAGTGTAAAAGGCCTATCAGCCACTGCAATGGCTTATTAAAGGCTTCTTCCAGTAATCTTATTGTGCCTCCAATACTACCAGTGTTAACCACTGTCGAATCACAGCCAACTGCAACGATGTTCCCTATATCAACATTCCTTTCTTTCAAGCAATTCACTAGCGCTGTGCAAATGTATTTAGCTTTGCCACTGGAAGGTGTCACATGTGCAAAGTACAGAGAGTGTGGTTCAGATATTATGCTGATATGCAGAGCTGGGCACTTGCGTTTTTTTTGCGGTACTGCGGTACTGCGGTACTACCGTGTTGGTCGGTACCGCGGAAAGTACCGCGGGAAATTTGAATGCGGTAGCGGTACTGCTGTACTTTCAGCGATCCTTTGCGGTACTGCGTTATGCGGTACCGGTTTGGTAGTGCGGTAGTAGTACCGCAGTACCGCAGTACCGCAAAAAAAACCGCAAGTGCCCAGCTCTGCTGATATGCTCTTCGCGTTTGGTTCTTTGGTGGTTAGAGCCATCACTCTCCTGGAATTGAATCATTGTTTTATCCTTTCTGCCATCAAAGTATAATCCCCGCATGGTTTTTGGCTCTCCTATCTGTTGTAGTTCCTTTCTCTGTTTTTGTCATTCACGTCTTAGCTTACTTCTGTCTATAATATTCCCTTTGTCTTCGGGAGTAACAATTTTAAGATCTGCCAATACTGCAGAAGCAATAGCAGCCCCAGCTCTGTCCGACATTTTAAATCTATCACAAGTAATTGCTAATGAAGGCAGTGGCTCACGCATCTGTTGTTCTGATATTACATATTGAGTCGAGGTTGTATCTTCCTCATTATCTTCAGATATCTCTTCTAGTTGTTGAAGTTCACTTGTCTCTGTTTCGATTTGTAAGTTGGACGTATTGGTTATAGTAGCACTAGTTGTTTGTGAGGATTCCAAACGTGCTTTTTCCATTTCCTTTCGATGTTCTCTTGCTTGTAATCGTCTTGTGTGTGTTATGTCAATGCTTCCTATCACCATTATTCTGCGTGTTCGTTGGTCATTTAAAAAATCCTGCTCTTTTGGAGGGACTTTCTTACTCTTTTCATATGAGCATCTCCTAAACTCCTTACATTTGCAGGTGTAGATGTCAAACAAAGTGCATTTTGAAGAGTTTTCAAATTCTTCAAGCTGATTTTTGTACTTAGGCTGATCCTTGCGTGACTTGTATGGCTTTAATAAGGACCTGTATTTATCATGGTACACTCGCATCATCTGTAAAACGCGTGTATGTGAAACTATTGGCAAAGAGGCCTTCTTCCAAATATTTTCTACCTTTTTGGAAACTGCCTCTGATATTTCAGAAAATGAAGGCTCCTTGTTATTCATCTGCTCCTTCACTAAATGTTTTGTGAACAGGTAATTTTTCATAATGCAGTTATAAGTTGGTAGTTGCATATCACTCATCTCACAAGGTACTTCAAATATGGCACACTTCATATGTTCTCTAGTGAAATGTTTATACAGTATTTAGTATTTGATGCCATAATATTTTTAAGAAAAATTCACAATCACAAAATATCCTGTAACATCAAAACATTATATAATTAATATATATAATATATTTTATAAGTATATATAATATATTATATAAATATATAATATATTATATAAATAAACTAAAATTATATAATACATTATAACAAGCATTTTATAATAAATCAATATTATCTCTATATAAATCACTTTAAAATAAAGTTTTATAATATTCCGATCATATTAAAAATCTCTACGATCAACTGAGCGACTAGGCCTACTACCTAAGAAGACAAGTGTTAACACACTGTTCAAATGTCTCACAGAAAGAAATTCCTTCTCACCAAAACCCTCCCCCACAACCTCCCCAAACCCTCCCCCACAACATTCAGTGTAGTCTCAACATGACTCAGTTACTCTAAATTGTGTTAACTTCAGCTCTCTTGTGGCAGCTGAAGATATTAAGCATATGAAAAGACATTTTTACAAAACGAATTCCTATCATTTAAGAATCTTAATCAACTATTAGATAATTCTAAGATAAAAGTTTATAATAGTTTGAGAAACCTAAATTAGAAGCATTTTTTCCTTTTTACACAAAATTGTGTAAATTTAGCCCCCTGGTGGCAGCTGAAAATTTTAAAAAAATGAACTCATATTTTGGCAGGCATATTTCGTCTACTAAATGCAACTTTTAATCACTATTAGAACTTCATACTAGAAAAAAGTATTTTTCGCTCCACCCTAATATAATATATATATATATATATATAATATATATATATATATATGTAATATTAATATGTAATATATATATATGTAATTATTATATGTAATATATATATGTAATATATATATATATATATATATATATATATATATATTAAATAATATATATATGTAATATATACAGGGCGTCCCAAAACAATGTATACACACTTTAACAGCTGATAGCTCAATTGATGTTTCTTTCTTTCCAAGTTAAACCCATTAGAATTAATAATGGCAGTCAGACTAAGCTTTGAACAAAGGAAATTCATTCTAAAATGCTACTGGAAGTGTGAAAACGCAGTTGAAGTGCAAAGACAGTTTAGGAGGGATTTCAAACAGATCCACCAACGCGACTTACCATCACTCGAATTAGAGATAAGTTTGAAGCCGATGGAACTGTTCAGAATGTCCACAAGAAGCGTTCCGGAAGACCACGGACATCGACAAGCCCCACAAGCAAGAAAGAGTACTGGAAACGTATCACCAAAGTCCAAGAAAATCTGTGCGGCAAGCGAGTCGTGAGGTAGGAATTTCAGAATCGTCTGTCCAACGCATTTTGAAGCGCTGTCAATGGAAAAGTTACATTCCAAGATTAGTCCATGCTATTAATGAAGATGATCCGGACCGAAGAGTGGAGTATTGCGAGTGGTACTTGTCACGATGTGGATGTGGATTGGACGAAGGGGTTTCGTAGAATACCCTCCGCGTTCACCAGACCTCACACCACTAGACTTTTTTTATGGGGATACTTAAAAGACAAAGTCTACGCTATAAAACCTGCAACAGTCGCTGAATTGAGAGCAGCCATTGAACGAGAATGCACACAAATACCAAACGAAATGTTTCGTGATGTTTGCGATTCCATTGCTTCGCGTTATCAGCAGTGCCTGGACCAGAACGGACGTCAGTTTGAAAACAGGCGTTGACAAAACAATTAAATAATGTCTGTAGATTCTATTACATTTTGAAAATGAATGTATTTTAATAAACACTGCCTTTATAAGTATTTAAAGTGTGTATACATTTTTTGGGACGCCCTGTATATATAATATATATATATATATATATATATATAGATATATATATATATATATCTATGTAGAGGACCGACAACAAATTGCCTAACAAGTAACAAAACAAATTCTTTCTTCCAAGCCATCATCAAACATTCTTAGAAGACACAAGTGGTCAAGGAATCAGAAACAATGGAAACGTCTGTTTTGTCCCAAAGGCCCGCGAAAGCAAGCCGTTATCAACTAAAGGACGCGTAGGAGGCGTTTCAAGAAATGCCCGCGAAAGTTCCACGTCACAGAGGTTATTTAAGCGAGATTCCACTGGTACAGTCACTCACTCGCTCACCACTTCTCGTTTGCATTTCCCGTCACGTGTCACGTTTCTCCTACGTCCGTAGCACAACTTGTCACATCAACCGCCCTCCGGCTTCCCGCCGGAGGGAGCGGCCTACTGTTCCTTCAAAGCTTCCGATCTATCATCAAGTAGGACCTTCCGCCGTCAGCTTGCAGAAGCACTCCTTCGAAACCAGCGCCATTCGATCTCAGCCGGTCACCGTCTTTCAAGCAATTATGGTGAAGCCTACATCAGTGTCCGCAGAACCGTCCGTTCCCTCAAGCATAACTCTAAACAAGAAGCACGCTATCAGTTCCACGAGTTCCCTCAAGCAAACTCTCAACAAGAGGCTCGCTACCGGTTCCACGATCATCTCGGCGTAAGTAACACCGGACGGTCAACTTTCGCAGGTTTCCAATCTACAAGGTCGACCTTCGAGCATACCCTTCATCTCGAGAGGTATTTTCAACACAGTCGGTAAGCTCTCTGTGCCTCGTTCTTAAACAATAACGCAAAGCCTACATCAGTGTATCGCAGAAGCTTAGGTCATAAACGCAAAGTGTTTTACAAATAGTTCAAACTAACTCTCGTTAAAAACACAGTAGGCCTATATCCTAAACCAAGTGTCATTCCAATACCGGAATCGTGTACTGTATAATCCTGCTGTCATTACTAGGCCCATTCAATGTTCTATTTATGCCTAACTCTAGCCTACCTAAATGAAGGTGTAATCTATTTACAGTGTACTAAACTCACGTGCATTCTTTGTCATTACTAGGCCCATTCAATGTTCATTCATGCTTAACTTTTAGCCTACATAATCAGTGTTACGTATTTTATTCAGTGTAGTAAACGCACGTGCATTTCTTTGTCATTACTAGGCCCATTCAATGTTCCATTTTGCATACCATTACCCTATCATAAATAAATGCATTACTTGACAATTAAGCTCTTAACCATTATGTCATCTGAGCATAATATAAAGGTTGTTAAATAATTGTTATTCACTATAATTACTATCATTATAATTTGCTATTCACTGCGAACAAATAACTGATTTATTTTCTTAATTAAATACAAACCAATAAGGTGCTTTTTCTAAACTTAACAACATTTGTTTGGGTGTAATCCAAGCTGGTTACCTCGAAGCAATTCGTATCACTTATAAATATTATAGTAGGTGTACTCCACTAGCCACTTTCAACCAGTGATACTGTAGGATATCATAAATTATTAACCCAGCCTGTCATTATAACAATCAATTTGCGTCAATTAATCACTAGCATTAAATTAATCAGCATCACCTCATTCGGCGAAAACTACGCACACTATATATATATATATATATATATATATATATATATATATATATATATAGGGCGTCCCAAAAAAATGTATACACACTTTAAATACTTATAAAGGCAGTGTTTATTAAAACATTTCATTTTCAAAATGTAATAGAATCTACAGACATTATTTAATTGTTTTGTCAACGCCTGTTTTCAAACTGACGTCCGTTCTGGTCCAGGCACTGCTGATAACGCGAAGCAATGGAATCGCAAACATCACGAAACATTTCGTTTGGTATTTGTGTGCATTCTCGTTCAATGGCTGCTCTCAATTCAGCGACTGTTGCAGGTTTTATAGCGTAGACTTTGTCTTTTAAGTATCCCCATAAAAAAAAGTCTAGTGGTGTGAGGTCTGGTGAACGCGGAGGGTATTCTACGAAACCCCTTCGTCCAATCCACATCCACATCGTGCCAAGTACCACTCGCAATACTCCACTCTTCGGTCCGGATCATCTCATTAATAGCATGGACTAATCTTGGAATGTAACTTTTCCATTGACAGCGCTTCAAAATGCGTTGGACAGACGATTCTGAAATTCCTACCTCACGACTCGCTTGCCGCACAGATTTTCTTGGACTTTGGTGATACGTTTCCAGTACTCTTTCTTGCTTTGTGGGGCTTGTCGATGTCCGTGGTCTTCCGGAACGCTTCTTGTGGACATTCTGAACAGTTCCATCGGCTTCAACTTATCTCTAATTCGAGTGATGGTAAGTCGCGTTGGTGGATCTGTTTGAAACTCCCTCCTAAACTGTCTTTGCACTTCAACTGCGTTTTCACACTTCCAGTAGCATTTTAGAAAGAATTTCCTTTGTTCAAAGCTTAGTCTGACTGCCATTATTAATTCTAATAGGTTTAACTTGGAAAGAAAGAAACATCAATTGAGCTATCAGCTGTTAAAGTGTGTATACATTTTTTTGGGACGCCCTGTATATATATATATATATATATATCATTATTTACTTTAATCTTTGTAATTTATCAGGTTTTTTTATTCAAAGAATTGGTTTCAATTTCATTTCAATTTAAAAAAGGGGGGGGGGGCATATGCAACGGGTAGGGAGGCGCATAGAAGTGTAATTACAGTGTGTTCTTTAGTGGTCCAAAGGAAACTCCGAGTAGTGTGTACAATAAGAATACAAAATTTCGACCCCCTAATATATATATATATATATATATATATATATATATATATTATATATATATATACCTCTATATATATATATATTAATATATGTATATTCATATATATATATATATATGAAAAATTATTTCACGAAATGACACGTGAAAAGTATTTATGATGAATAAAACCACGAAGGAAAAAGAAACACAAAGGGTGCTCAAGCGCTTTCGTCTAATGACATCCTCAGGAACACTGGAGTGAAAGGACAGATCAAGGCAATATATGGTTACAAAAATAAACATACATACATACATATTCACATATATATACATATATATATATATATACATATATATATATATATATATACTATATATAGTAAGCATAGAAAAAATTGTGGGAGGAGCCAACATTTATATGGTCACAGAAGAATAAGAAATAAAAATAAATATAATATAAATTTGAGAAAAATTAATTACAAAATAGTGCCTTAGTGATATATATGTCACAGCCTAAATAATCATAAAGAAATAAACAGGCAAATAAAAAACCCATAAATACATATACATACATATATATATATATATATATACATATATATACACATAT